>JAZGTJ010000039.1:43642-87870 GCA_036877575.1 Botia almorhae | reverse complement strand
TATATATATAGTTTAGGTTTATATACGAAATACGCATGACATGCAAGTACATTACATGTTATTAGATATACCATATGCATGCTATTACAGTTTTATAATCCCGCCAAAAACTGATTTGTTTAAATGTTAACTTACCGTGAGATTCCATAATAACTGAAAAAATGTCTTAAATAGTGCTTTGTTCGTCCATCAGTGACCGACTCTCTCCCTCCGATTTGGTCCTTCCTAAGATTTTCTTCCCTCTGACTCAACTGAGCGGAGCTCTCCTCTGCACCGCTATTATTTTCACTAAAATATATGAAAATTTATGCAAATGAAAATCAGCACTAACTGTTCGTCTCTTGTTATACTTGGGGATTTTTCCCTCTCTACTTGCACAGAAAACAAATGATCTCCTCAGCGGGGAACACGGGGACCTTGTTACATAAACAAATAAATAATAAACAGCCTCTTTTTCCAGATAAAAACATTAAACTTCAAAAGTTGAAGGCTTGAACGTTTGAAATTGGTTTGACTCTTCAGAGGCAATGAATCCTTTCCCTCATACTAGATATCACGTTTCTTATGGCCGCACGAAACGCCCTTTAAAAGCGAGCAGTATGAAAAGCATAGCAGTAATTTAGACCAAAATTCACTGGAAATTAATGAATAGACAGCCCCATGGCGGTGGCCCTACTTTGCCATTCAATGTAAACAAATCCACGAGGTTCTCTCGGTTTTTGAGACTGATCCAAATTAAATCTTCAGGGAAGGGGAGTGCGTAGTCCTCTCTTGGGTTTTCTACAAAACCTGATTCAACGTTATTATACCCATTACACTTCTGCTGAATGCAATCTAAGATAAGCTTTCTTGTCACAATACCTTTTGGAGTGATTATTGGTGTTTATTGTGTTTCTTCCGTTGTTTATGCACGTAATAATAAGAGATGTACACTAATATTCTATAAACGAGGAGAAATTATCTTATTGTGACGCCTCTGTTGCTGGAGAAACGTGTTCAGGATCAACACGAATCACTCTACCCGAATTTTCTTTTCACTTTAATTTATACCTCTGGGTGAATCCATATGCTGAAGGGGTCTAGTGGTGATGTATAAACAATCCAGCGTTACATCTGAAAGGAAACATGATATTCGACCTATGGTTGGTTTATATTGGTAGTTAAATTAACAGACCTTTCTTGCAAATCCCCAAAGGACTGCTCAGTTTGCATTCGTTTTGGTAGCCACTTTCTCCTCATGCCCTGCTTGTGTATGGTTGGCTTGCACTCTCTGTTTCCGCTTCGAAGCATCCCCTAGTCGTCTCGTTAACTCTTGAGAGGCCGAGGTTTTCAACGAATCATCATAAAATGTATCCAATGTAAAGCAATTTAAGTGGCTGTTAGGCCTACGTCGATATGTATATAGAACAATCTTGCCAAAATGTTTAGTTGAGATTAAAATGAAACAGACTGGAAGCTGGAAGAACGTTAGTCTACTATTTTGGATTTCCCTTTGTCAGTCACAAATAGCTTCCAGTCAGTGTGATTTTAAATAATAGAAATTGTATATATTAGACGTCATTGCTCAACACTTGTATCTGTATTCAAGCTGCCTTCACCAGCTAATGTTTGGTAATAGAACTATGCATTTGTTTATTTTATTTTTATGGACATGAGAAATGGATCACTAACAGTCACCCTGGCTTGTCAATAATTCACCAAAATAATTCATAGAAAATATGGAAACTGATACATATTTTAAAATTTATGAATGTCTTCCTACATTTTTACAGTTTTTTGTCGTTTATCTTAATTTATTTATTTAAATTCAAAAGCAACCAATTGGAATAGCCGGAAGGGGGGTCTAAGTGCCTAAAGCGAGTTCTCTAGACCTGTCAATCTTGCCACTGCTATCCAATCATCGAGAGCCATACGCCGGACTTCCTCGCATTTGGGGAAAAGACGTGGACGACGTACGCAGCGCGGGGTAAACACTCGTGTGTCCTCAAGCTCTGAGGGAGGGACGGAGCTAACTGTCAGAGACAGAGAGCGAGCGAGCGAGAGAGAGAGAGAGAGAGAGAGAGAGGGAGAGCGAACAAGCGAATGAGAAAGAAGGCATGCAACACTGCTTTGCACTGTAATACTGGATTGTACTTCAACTGGAGCGGTTTGGCAGGTTTAAACACATCAAAACAGAACAAAGAGAGAGACATTACAGCACCATAAAAGAATCTCCAAAAGAAAAGAAATAAAGGAACGACGCAGGTGAAATCGCTGCGGCTAAATAACAAAAGAATTAAAAGAAGAACCTCGTTTAATATTTTTTCGATCGGTAACGGAGCATACTATTGGACTTAATATTTTTAACGACAAATTACAACTTCTTCAAGCGCCAGAAGTTTCTTGCGGGACAAAGTTTTTCAATCTTTCATTTTCATCACTTTTTCTAGAAATTTTGAAACGCAAATATAGGTTAAAGGACTGTTGGACTTCCGAACGCTTTTTCAACGTTGACATAAAACTGGAATTTATCGTTTTTTAATCAGTCATATGTTTGAAATCTATGAATACACAGATTATTACAGAGACGAATTTTCTCCTCTCGTCTACACTTTCTATCGCCTGCCGTTTTGTTGATGGTTTTTGCCAAAACACAACTCAGACTTTTAAAGTTTGAATAATTCATGAGATATAATTTGCCTGCGTTAAAAAAGTTTCTGCAAAAGGGAGGGGGTGATCGGAAAACATATTCATAAGGTTAGCGGAATGGCCACAGCGGCTTCCAACCCTTATCTACCCAGCAGTAGTATATTATCGTCCGGCTCGATCGTGCACTCGGACTCCGGAGGTGGGATGCAGCAGGGCAGTGCTGCGGTAACCTCAGTGTCCGGTGGGTACAGAGGAGACCCAGCGGTTAAAATGGTACAAAGTGATTTCATGCAGGGCGCAATGGCAGCGAGCAACGGGGGACATATGCTGAGCCACGCTCACCAGTGGGTGACGTCCTTGCCTCACGCTGCAGCGGCGGCTGCAGCTGCCGCAGTGGCCGCAGCTGAAGCTGGATCGCCTTGGTCGTCTAGTCCTGTTGGAATGACAGGCAGTCCACAGCAGCAGGACGTGAAAAACAATTCGGGAAGAGACGATTTGCACTCTGGAACTGCGCTGCATCACAGGCCCCCTCATTTAGGTCCCCACCAGACTCATGCGGGTGCCTGGGGTAGCACAACCGCTGCTCATATCCCCTCTATAACTGGAAGCCAGCAGCAGCAGCAGTCCCTCATTTACTCGCAGCCTGGAGGCTTCACGGTGAATGGCATGCTCAGTCCACCGGGCAGCCAGAGCCTTGTACACCCGGGTCTGGTGCGTGGCGATACCCCGGAGCTTGATCACAGCAGCCACCACCACCACCATCACCACCAGCATCAGCATCACCAGCAAGCACACCATGGAGTGAATAACCACGACCCGCACTCCGACGAGGACACGCCGACCTCGGACGACTTAGAGCACTTCGCTAAGCAGTTCAAACAACGCCGGATCAAACTGGGCTTCACACAAGCTGACGTGGGATTGGCGTTGGGCACTCTGTACGGAAACGTCTTCTCACAAACCACAATCTGTCGTTTCGAAGCTCTCCAACTCAGCTTTAAGAACATGTGCAAGCTAAAGCCGTTGCTTAATAAATGGCTGGAGGAGGCAGACTCTTCCACGGGCAGCCCCACCAGCATTGACAAGATAGCGGCTCAAGGCAGAAAGCGCAAGAAGCGCACCTCCATCGAAGTGAGCGTCAAAGGTGCGTTGGAGAGTCACTTTTTGAAATGTCCCAAGCCTTCGGCCCAAGAGATAACCTCTCTGGCGGACAACTTGCAGCTGGAAAAAGAGGTGGTGAGAGTTTGGTTTTGCAATCGGAGACAGAAAGAGAAAAGGATGACGCCCCCAGGAGTGCCGCAGACGCCGGAGGATGTATATTCTCAGGTCGGCAATGTGAGTGCAGATACACCGCCCCCCTCCATGGACTGCAAACGAATGTTCAGTGAGACATAGAACAGCATACAACGCTAAAATATTTTATATATGACTATATGATAAAACTGACTATCATCAAGATAGCAAAACAATTTTGATACTGTGATTGTGAGGGAATATGATTGAGACTGCAGATGTATTATATATTTTTTTTCCACAAGAAAAAATCAGCCCTCTTCCTTCCCAACCCTAAATCGCCCGCTAATCTTCTTCCAGGCCCTTAAATGTTTTAACCTAAAAGGTTGTGTCTGCTCTTTCTTTCAGGGACATTTTTTAGTAGATTACTTAAAAGATGCAAGTTTAACTGGGCCGAGCGAACCGGGCGACCAGAGGGTGACAACTACAAGTTCGTTCAATCAGGTAATTTTGGCGCATTAACTTCAATTGGAAAATAACAGAAATTTAAAATGAACAACAAAATCTTTGCCTCTACCCTGTTACCCTAATGTCTGTTTGAGAGAGGCAAATGAGACGCAGGCAATTGTGTATGGGACATTAAACCTCAAACAAAGGGATGAAATTCAACTGAAACAATACGAAGAACCGTGGCATTCACGAAGCTTCTATCCAACTTGGCAGAGAAGACTGCATGGTTTGATATTATCCAAAATTATGGATTTTTTCCCGGCCTTCCAAACCTTACAAAAACAACAAAAGACTGCCCTCAGTTTTTGATCTCCAAGACCACGTTTTTTGAAATTGTTTTTTAATGTAAAGAACTGAAACGTACGTGGATTTTTGAGGAAAAATAAATAAATCAAAGACGACATTTGAAAAGACTGAATATTCCGCAGCTGCACATCTCTGAAAATCTTCTGTGCAAACATCCGTTGCCAAGTGGGCCAGAGTTGGTGCTGTGGATGTTTTCATGTGCTGCCCTTTCCAAGCAGTATTCTTTGGTAGGTTTTAATAAACAAGACTATGTAAAGCCGGCAATATAGATTCATTAGATCAGATGCTGATCGGAATTATTTACTTAATATTTTTCATTAAAATGCTTTGTTTTAATATTTTATTCGGGATAAATATGAACTATTCCAAACAGTTATTTATTTCCCCCAGACTTGTGTAAAATGTTTTCTCCCTGTTTTCGTTGTTGGCCTTATTTGTTTTGTTTAATTTTGTATTCTCATTTGTAAAAGAGCACAACTCTACACGAGCTGACTTTGACAGTAGGTAATAAGGGTATATTTTGATGTGATGATTTGATTGTAATTTAATTTCAGTAGTGATTCCGTAAGAAATGATCGAGAACAATAAATTTGTTAGAATGAAACAAGATTGTGTGTTGTGCCTAAACCATAGCTGTTTCTAATTTAAGCTTTGAGAGCAATAGTAAGGCAAATACATTTTAAATAAGTGCCCTAATTTAATGGCACGCATAATAGAAATAACACTCGAAAACAAACACTTTTTACGATAACATGGATATATGTTTTAAATGAAATGGAACCGCCAAATACAAAATATTTAATACAAAGCATTTTTTCTTTAAAGAGAGGGAGAGAGAAAGAGGGAGAGAGGGGGTGAGCGAGAGAGATCAGTGTTTTTAAAGCTTTTAAAGCAAACGTTTAGGCCTCGTTTGCATGATTGAGGTCGAAACTTTCGTATTTCTGTAAGCCTGTATTATCCTCATACACAAACCACAATAAGTTAATTCAGTAAACAGTGCAACTGCTCAAAATTAGTTCGGTTTTGTTAGTTGAAGGCAGATGATTGTGTCTGCGACTGGTAAGAGAGACGATGACGTTCAGTACGTCTTAAGAAAGCACAGAAAAAAGTTGGTCGCTGTTGTGATCACTGAGTGTTTACAGTGTCACGCGCTTAGAGTATCTGCGATATTAACGCCGACTGTAAAACCAACATATATAGACTACCATCCGATCATTGTTTTATTGATCAAATTTACATGATGTTACATATTTACATCAGTGTTACATTGCCCTCCTCGCAAAACTGTCATCTATCTATCTATCTATCTATCTATCTATCTATCTATCTATCTATCTATCTATCTATCTAAAGCATCGTTTGATATATGACGTTGGCACAGCCTAACTTAGCCCATAATGTAAAGTGAAACACGTGTTCATGGTTGTTTTGCATGTTCACGTCCCTATATTTTTTAACGTTCGACTACATTGTGATGTGTTTAGGACCAGTTGAATTTTAAAACATTTTATAATTTTCTAAAAAAAATTCACGGTTTGCAGAGTGCGTGTTCCGCGTTGTGAGTGCGTGTTCCGCGCCTGATTTATACTTTGTGTGGTGATAAGCTAAACATATTAAGCTAACCTTAATATTTTTTTCTCAGAGTCTGACAAACACCACGTAAAAATGGGCGATGGGTCCACAACAGACTGCACATGGTTACAGCCGAACAAATAACATAATTCTGAAATATATTTCATGCTATAAACCAAAATAGAAATAAACCTGTCATAAACCGGCCCTTGTTATATAGCTAATATTAATCATGTAGCTAATATTAACCAAGTTAAATATTTTGGCCGATATTATTCTGAACTGGGCCTCTTGAAATGGATCAAATGCTATGTAAGTTAAAAAGCGAAAACGATAGTGTTATCGTTTATAACTTTTTCCTGGGATGACTATTCAGCAAAACGCTCAATTCCCTCTCTCTAAGGTTTAAATTTCGCGGATGAATTCCCATACACTAGTTGCTTAGCAACTAAATTCAATCAATGTTATAGAAGTATGCATCCCCTCTCTTTGTCCCCATTAATAAGGGTGGCAGTCTGACATTAAGACTGATTTTGTACCCGAGTCAAATAAATCCCGTCATTGAGACGTGGGCTAAATATAGGTCTGATTCATTAATAGCATTTCCAAAAAAAGTTGAACATTCAAGCCTTCGGGATTGCTGTGTGAAAAATCCTTGGTAAAATTAAACGTTGCATTCCTGTTTAAATTGTTTAACAGACTGAAGATTTTGAGAAATATGGCTGAATAAAACAATATTCTAAGGAGCCGTCTTCAACAGATATCCTGATGTCCATTTATGCACGCGTTTCTTGTGGGTATTAGCATGGCACACATCGATAATATAGTATTTTAGTTTTTATTATAAAATAAATGTAACACACTGAAACGAGAGTGTGTTTTTGTTGTAGAAATGAGGCCGGGAATATGGAGCTCAGCAAGCGGTCTAAATTGCATAGTCGACTGTCACATGACTTTCGACCCACGTGCTTAGACTTACCCACTGCTGATAAAATACTACCAAAGAACTGCGGTAAACATAATCTGAAATATGTCCAACAAATGATCAGGGCGTTTTTCACATGTTTTATCAGAAATCTGAATCTATACAACAAAAAAGGCCTTCCTATCAAAAAAGGCAGATATTTATCAAAATAATTTGCCGTTTGTCAACACTAAATGCATTTTAGAATCAGCTATTATTTATTTCTTATTTTTAATATTGTTATATTTTCAGCAATACTTTTCTTATACAGATAATTAAATCGTGCCTGTACAGTCACATTTAAAAACATCCACAATTGAGTTTATTACTTTTTGCTAAAGAAAAGCAGAGGTTAGAGGGAGAGTATAAGTTCCAGTAACACTATTACTTCAGTAACGCGTACCGATGTATTTAATGTGAGAAATATAATTTTTGCCCACTTGTTACCACCACTGGGAGGACGCACCATGCTTTAACCAAGTTTCTAATGTACACGGCATGTCATGAATAGCGTAGGATACAGTGGCCTACCTAATGTGTAATAACAGATCACACGTCAAAAACTTTTTAAAAAATTTAAGGAGCCTATATCTGCTTTCAACTCGTTGCCACGTCAATGAAACAATTGCACTAACTATGACTTACACAAAAATCAACCAAATAATGATTATGGTAATAAACTTGATGACGTCGCAAAAAGGACACTATACAGCCCGCTATAGTCAAATTAATTTCTATAGACTTTATATTTCTAAATGCATACACTATTCATAAACGTATCTGAGGTGTTTTCAATAGAATTCTAACGCTGAATGGTTCTGAACAGAAATTTCAAAGCTAGGCAAAGACATTCACTTCAAGTTATTTATGTGCTATATGTAAACAGTTTTATAATTTGGCATCATGTCACACATACTATCACAAAAACCGACAGTATGTTTTATACAGAAAGAACACGGCACTGTAACTGAACAAAAACACAAACACGTGTTTTTCATAGTCTTAAACGAGGTAGGCTAATATTCGTGTAAACGGAAAGGGTTTCTGGTTTGTTTGCGATATATTTGTACATTATGAAAATAGCTCCAGACCATTCGTGTTTCTTTTTGTTTCTTAACCCCTCGTGCTGTGTACATGCATAATGCTCTGGGTCATTTCTCAGTGGGAAGACGTCCTCCAGACCCCTTTGTTAATCCATGTTCTATTGTAATTATGTCGGTAATACGCATTAAGTAAACATCTGTATTGTTCTAATACAAAATTACAGCATTTCGTACTGTTGTCAGAATTCTGTATGTATTTTGTTTGATTTAAAAATGCAGTTTTATTATATAACAATTGAAAATAACCGAAATGTTTTACTTATATGCTTAGGCTATTTAAATGGCCGTATCTGCTATATTTCTAAAGTGGTTAAAAGTATTTAATAACCTATAACAGTCGGTCACTTCAATGCCTTGAACGAGGAAAAGTTAGTTACCCGCCAGAACTGTTTCACAGATTTGTGCCAAGACGGCTTTGGTCAAAATATATAAATAATCACATAATACGTGTATTAATCGTAATAATGTGTTGACATTAAAACAATAGCCAATAACCAGTTTCGTTATTACCAATTAACAACGCCATCATTTCTGAATTTATTCGAGATGAAACGTATAAACGCGTAAAATGTATAACGGTTTCATACTCCGCCACTGTACATGCATTGCATAGACTCTTTGACAGCGGCGTGTCATAAGGGCCTCAGAACTCCATGGAAGCACCCAGTTGAGCTGTCTGGAGGACCAGCCACTCCCAGTCACTCTCTCCCTCAGCAGATACACCATAAACGGCGTTCATGTTCAGCGGGCGCAGGTGCTACCCCCCTCTGCAAACCAGAGATTACATTTCCATCACATGCCTCCTGAAGTCCTGTGAAACAATAACCAGACACATTTATTCAATGCAAAAGTCACACTAGGCCTCGCCTGTGGTGTCTTTATACGTATAACATATAGACAAGACGTATATATTTAGACTTTACATATATAACCTATTTGTATTACAATATTATAGCCTAGTATTACATTATAATATTTTATTTTGCCATTTTCTGTGTAATAAATCAATCCAGTATTGTTAAGAAACTGTAACGCTGTTTTTTTCTCTCTGTTAGTAATAATTTGCATCATGGTGTCTCAGTCTGTTTAGACAGTGAATTGTGCAGACGTAGCTGCTCTCACTTGGGTCCCTGGTGGTGTCTAATGAGTTTTATGTGCTGAGTGCGACTGCCATAGAGCGCTCAGGAAAGACTGTAGTCTATAGTTTGGTTTCACAACTCACACACGATATGATATAAATAATACGGAAAGCAGCCTTCGCAAATCGTGCGGGACCATACGGACCAGTGGTGAAACCGATCGCTCCGGATCATATGCCCATGCGGTATACAGCTCGCTCAGGGCATCGCGTGCCCTCCGCCGCTCTCCAGCGCGAGAATAGAACTTAATGCAATATGTATGTAGAGTGACGTTACGCGCGGGGTTTCCTTTCTATATAATGAGGAGATCTAGATTCTGTGCTTTAAGAGACAAGAAGCTGAACAGGTGAGGGAAAGGGCAGGAGAGTGTTTTAATTTAGCACATAAGCTATTTCATAAACCTTTTAGGTGTCTTTTTATAGGCTGAATGATTTTTTTAATGTATGTACATTAAAACACAGTAAATTACAGTATGATATAATATAAAACAGTATATAAACAGTTATAACCTATATTACGTGTCGGTTACTTTATATTATTGTAACTATTTATTTATTTCCAACTTCTAATTTTCTATTTTAATTCCAGCATCGTTTTAAACTGAATTACCCTTAAGCGCACGTAGTCCTGTTATTGCTTTTGACAAGTTCTTTATTAATTCACATACTTAGCAGGAGATTGTTACTTTATAATCGATATCAAACTCATATTTCTTTTTAGTTTATTTTATTGGCAAAGTGTGAGCTATGCTCAAAGTTTGGTTTGTAGGCTACCACCGACTAAAGCTAGTAGATAAACTGATGGGATTTCAAATCATGGACTTAAACATTATTATTATTATTATTATTATTATATACCAAATATGTTATTACAGTACGCATTGGCTAACTGATAATTATACACGAGGCGTTTTTGTTTTTCGCCCTGACTTGAGCAATAAACATTAGACACGTAAATCATAGTGCTGTTAAGTGAAGTATTAATTTAAGCAAACGTCCATGATGTTGAGACATTATTTTTTTGGCTTGATACTAAAAAGAGTATTTTCCCCCTTTACATTCTCTTTGTAAAGTCACTGCATCATTTAAGGTTTAACGCACATAACCTGCACTCGATTAGGGAGCGGGGCCAACACATCCATGGCCCAACAGCGCCATCTGCCGTTTTGTGTGGTGGCGTTATATTACACTCATTTATCACAAAGATTACAAGAGGTTGTTGTTTCACATATGCTAAACGTAATTTAAGCACTTCGTCTGCTCCACCTAACCGAACCACATTTAAATCCCATTTTACTAACAAATACAAAAAATACGTAAAGAAAATGAAAAAGTAAATTTCTATGTTTTTAATGTTAATGAAAATTAAAGTTGACCAATTTTTTGAACACAGATATACATTTGCAAGGTGTGACAATGTGTACATTTCTACAAAGAGGAAAGAAAATAACATTTGTAAAATAACTGTTTTACTAAATGAACAACCGGTATTAAAGACATAAGTTATCATTTTTGTTCAGCAGTCAATGCATAACATGACCATAGCCTATACGTCAAGCTATTTAATGTTGTTGAATATAAAGGGAACTACTACTAAATTAACCTCCTACTGATAACTACAACAACATTTCAACATGTAGGCCTACATTTGCATGATCATCTTGATACATCATTTTGTAAAACCATATGATTGATTCCTTAAAGAATCTTGTTTGATGCGACACAGTTTATATTGATGATATAATAAATCCAAAATCTGTCAAAATCTGCTTATTCTCAAGTTTTGTTAGCAGCATTGATTCAAGAGCTGTGGACTGCACCGCAGGCCAACACAACATTTCAGTGCCATGACACCAAATGCTTTACAGAACAAGTAGTGAGATAGGACATATCATTAGAATACTGAATCATCTGATTCATTTGTTCTGTCTATACAGAGAGTAATTAGCTAATATTAGCTACATGAGGCAGACGATGAATGTTGTTCATTCAGTTTACAGGAAATGTGTATTTCTTCTCTGCCTCTGTCTTTGAGGATCTCAGGGTTGTGCAGCCCCCTGAAAGACCGCTATCAGAGCCTCATTAATCACCCGAATCCACGTCTTCCACATGTCCCGTCTAAAAACACAAATGTTAAGTTGCCGCACTCATGTTTGAGAAGAATAAATTTAGCCTGTATCACGATGGATGGTAGTGAAGATGCTGGCGGATCAATGGCCAGGGGTGTGTGTGGGGGGGGAGGGGTGGATCTGGTCCTTTGGGGTCTGGTGACATCTCCAGCCACACGCCTGCCTCTGCGTCATGGCGGTCTGCCAACAGAGGTCAGCTATCCCAGCAGGCCATTCACTTCAGTAGCAGTTACCAAGGTGACAGCATGTCAGAGCTTTGGCTGCTTGGAGCGGGCTTGTAGGGAGCTGATGCATCACCTCCCTGATGGATTTGTCAATAGTGCTTAGCCCAAGAAGAGCAGCAGCGTGGATGACATCCACCATCCAAATCGCACGCACACATACAAGCACCTTCCCATCCAAAGATCATCCCTCGGTTTGAATTGACATGTGCTTTTCCATACATCTATTGATTAAGAGGTGTATTTGTGGAGAAGGAAGATGGAATTACACTATCCTCAGAGGCCCTGGAAGGGGGCTGAGGTTCCGGTGAAGGGGCTGTTGGGTTCAATGTCTCATTAACCAGGTAGGGATTTAGAGCATAGCGCATCTGAGCCGTCTTTAGCTCAGAGGGTTGCTGTGTAACCATTTATAGGTTCCAGGGTTTAATAGATTACTAATAATTGGACCCACATATCCTAGGTTAGGTATTAGTGCCCAAAGCCAATAAATAGATTACTGTGAATAGATGCCACAGCTCGTTCGCTTAAACCAAGATCAGTAACACGGCACTGGAAAATCCTTTGTTGATAGAGAGATAAAATGTGTATGAAAGAAGAACTTCTGTTGTGTGCGTGTACAGATTTCTTAACAATACATAACCATTTAAACACAAACGTTGTGAAAGAAAGGTTTTCATACCAAATGACTTCTGGAACTCTTTGAGAAAGATCAAAAGCTCAAAGGTGCTCCACAGCAGCCCTCATTAGGACATCTCCAGGTGTGGGAGAGTTAACACCTGGTCACTCATTCACCACCCCAGACGGCAGAGGCTCCACTAATCCACTCACTCTAGGGCAGACGGCCAGTGTACGCTCACTCACAGAGGTTTTGCTACCCAGTGACCTTAGATATCAAAGTGGTCTCCCAGAAACACATCCTTCAGAGCGACTAAAACAAGAACTGCAGAAAACTAAGACAGCTGTAGTGCACTCACAGCCATTGTATGCGCAGATTCTCAAGTCATTAAAGGCATTACTCCCAGAAATAATAGTAATTAATTGGTGTAATACACAAAGGACATAATTATCTTTTTTCAGTACTGTCACATATTTAATTACCCGTAATTGTTCCCCAAGCCTCTTTCAAAAGGGGTGTAGACTAGACAATCATAATGAATTATGCTCTAATCCTATATTCGCTTTTTCAAAGACAATATCACTTTATCAAAGAATACAGTAAGCAAGTACTTCGCGATGCCGCATTTTGTTCCACAACAGAAACATCCCGAACTCATTTTCGGGTCAGGTTTACATCATCAGTTGATTGTCTTATGTGGAGAGCATTATATATGTTAATAACTGCCAGATTTATCCCTTCCCCTCACAGACCAAAGAACAAAACTACTGATTAACATGAATTCTTGTGAAGTGTGGCGGCATCCACGAGTGTTGGGAGCTAAATTTGCCCCCTGTGAGGGGCGGCCGCGCGGCTCCTTGAACACAAGATGGAGTTTAATAAGTAAACAGAGCAGTAAGAAGACAGAGACTGTGATCATGGGCCCGTTCGCCCACACCGGCCCCCTGCAAGCCAGGCGAGCTGATTAGCTCTGCCAATTGTACCTAGTAATTGCAGTGCCATGACCCCCTCCAGGCAAATATTAGATTTTAGTGGTTTAACCTTTGCAGTCTACAGTGGGTTTAAATTGCCTGTGCAGATGTTGGGTAGCCCAGCGGTAGCCGGAGAGCGGGTGTCTTCTCATCATCAGAGAGAGATGTCTTATTATCCCTCCGTTACTTAGACCCGCTCTTTATGTCTGATTGGTGCTGTCGTTTCTCGCAGTGAATTTTCACTGATACCTGTTTATAATTGTGTCAAACACCTGCTCCGATGTCTGGACTGGCAATTAAAAAGTTTATTTAAAAAACACTGATGACGTTCTTTTTGGTTTATGAACAAAGCTTACTGGAGGCAAAGGCGGTCTTTGTTACAGTAACATCAGCCCTTAAAATTGCCATGTTGGTTCAAAGAAGGAGTATAATGCTGGGAATGTGCGCAACTTTGGAGCCAGACAGAGTACAGGAGAATGGGGAGGGGAAGCCCATTGCAGGACAAGTCCGTTAGCAGGAAATGTTCATGAGATGAAGCGGTAGGAAGTTTTTCTAAGGTCAGTCTCAGCTACTCCAGAGGGTCGTATTACCCCCGTCCTGTCTGGGGTCTTGAACCTCTTCCTCTCCAGTGGCGGGCAGCTGCATCCCACGACCCCTCTCTCCACACTGCGTCGTAATGGCTTCCTTCCTGCAATCGCCACCGGGACTCTACCTCAGACACTTACCTGAGGAAAAAAAGAGGAGATGTGGGAGGGTGAAAGAGACACTGGTCTTTTTATCCATGGGAAGAAGGGAAGAAACCCTTCAACTTGTCTCAGGGTGGAAACCCAATACAGCCGCGCTGGTGTGTGTGTGTGTGTGTGTTGGGGGGTTACAAAGTGGTTCCATCTGAGAGCAAGAGCGAAAGAAACACAGAGACCCGCACAGGAAGCGTATCTCAGGAAGAAACACACACGCGTCACACAGACCTGACAGATCTGTATTCCGATCTTTCATTTCTGCCCATGTTGAAAATAAAATGAACTGATGTTTATGACACGAGATCGACAGATCGGACAGAAAACCAGATCAGAAACACACAGAGAAACAGAGGAAGGTCTGGTACCAGCTGCGTGACCGCGTAAGCCGGCAGAAGAGGCATTAGCAAAAGCTGGCACGAGTGAAACACTTAACTGATCTAAATCGCTCTATTCTTCCTTATCAGCAGTGTGTGGGGAGAAATACTCAGGTAGCCCCCCACAGGCCCATCGCTAAAAGCCCTAATATCTGTGGACGTCCGTGGCCGCGGCCCAATCTGCCGCAACGGTCGATTTGTTTCACGCACTGCCAGAAGTGCTTTGTAATTAGGCTGATATTGATGAGGCCTGATTCCAGCAGGTAATCACTGGCAGTTCAGCTTCTCTCCGCTTCTCAGCAAAACGTCTCTATTTATTACGAAGCTTTTGCTATCAATTAAAGGGCACTCCACGCGCAGCGCTTTGATAATCAGCCGGATGATTTCCGTGGCTGTCGGAGGGCAGATATGAAATCTGGATAAGCGTTCTCCACTGATGCATTGTGTTACAACAATACTGCGGGATTTAGCATTAGAAAGGCATGGCGGAAAGGCCTAGCTGAAGAACTGTTTTCATTAAAAGTCCATTTCCTAAATAAGCCTGTTAGTGAAAAAACAATGTAAATAAAATAGTGATTTCCTAAGAGCAGGCTTTAGCCAGAGCTGTATTTTTGTGTCTTGCTTGCTGGCACATCACTGGTGTGTTTCTCCTGCATACTTATTATTTAGGCTCGTTTGACTGTGCTTGTGTGTTTGTGTGCACACAGATGCGTGTGTGTCCTGCATCACTCCGTTTGCGTCCCTGGGCTGAGCGTGTGTGGATTACAGCTCTCCTGGTTTCTGCCTGTGTCTGTAAAGAGGGGACACCATTTGGGCCCCACTCATATCCTCCGGCTGCCTTTTCCAATCACTGCCTCTCTACCTCTTCTTTCTCCCCACAGATAAGCAGCCAATCAGTGCAGGTGCTAGTTCATACAGGGTAGGGGCATGGGGCGGGTTCCATGGCCCAGGGGCATGAAAAGAGCACTGGCACCCGTGACAAAGAAACACACACAGATCCTCAAGCTTTTTCACTAATACACAAGTGTGTGTTCAAGGATGGAAAAGAGAAATATGTTGTTTTCCTTTCAATCTTTCTCCACCCTCACTCCCCCCAGCTGTTGTGTCTTACTATCAATCAATGGTTTTCCTTGCATTGACAATCTACATTTTTCTTTGATTTATTGTCGGCCTTTGCTGCTTCTTCTTAACTTGTGTTTTTAGGCAAACCTGTATAACAGCAACTTATATCTTTTAGGGAAGAACCTCTCGGCCTGAGTTGATACGCTGGACTTTTAAATAATAGCCTTGTTATATTCATTTAAATTGAAATAGCTGCTTTGCATCACATTATGCAAACTCTAAAGAACACATTTGTAGTGTTTGTAGCATTATTTCCTATTGGGAAATAAAGCCTATTTTAAAAATCTCTGGACAGTTGCCATTTGCTTTGGCACTGGCCCCGAGTAAACAAAATCATTAGACCAAGTCTTAGCGCAAAGCATGTGCTGTTTGTAACCACCGAGATTTTCGCATAAATCCCCCATGAATGGAATGAGATACAGTGTGCAAAGTACCAGAGGAAAAGCAGTTTTAAGCAGACTGCCCCTATGACTGATTGTGTCAGCCACAATGGACGCTGTAAGCAGTGTGAAAGCTTTAAGGTGAAAACGACACGCACTGTGAGATGTGCTTATCCCATCACGAGCCAGTAAGTATATTAGGAATCACTGTAAAGCATGATAGAAATTCTGACTGGAATAAGCCAACATCCTGCCACTAAAGCTACAAACATCCAGACCCATCTCTCTCTGTCTCTCTCTCCGCTTTTCCCCCCTCTCCTTCTTGCCCTCTCACGCCCTGCCATAGCTAAATCATTTTTTTCCCTCTAGGGTAAATCAATACTTCTCGAAAAGGCACCGTTACGACATTTCAGCCTGTGAAATTTGCTATTCCTTTCTCGTTTTGTAAGACCACGCAGCTCTTTTGCCTTTCAAGGAACCTTCTTACTGGACTTCTGCCACAAAATTCCAGGAAGAACGGTGGGCATTGATTAATCTTAGGAATAGACAGCAAAGTCATTTTCACAAGAGCCTGCTGAAATAACGACATCATCATTCCAAATACAAACAGGATGATTCACTTTCCACAGTTACACTCCAGAGGAGAAATGGTGACTGAGGCTGTCAGTCACAAACATTCTTCTTGATGAAAATTTTGGGAACTGTCCCTTTAAGGAGAATAAAGCAGTCACGGTTTGTTAGTCCAAGACTAACAAGATCTGTGTTTATTTAATGTTTATTTTTTTGGTATTAAAATGTTATTTAAAAGAACATAAAACTGTCTACATACTAAAACTATTAACAGAATCCATGTCTTAAAAATAAAACAAAATTGGTTTAAATAGAATTCTTCAGCAGGCATGTTAGCACTGAGGCCAGAGCTTGCATGTGATTTATGTGACACTCACTAACCCCCATGGTGAATTGGAGACCAGGGGTCAAGTCTATTTTTCTTTGCAAACGCTTGTGGCTAAACCTGAGCACAAACGTAGTTCATCATCGCACCACATTACCTCGCCAGAGCATTGACTGGCACAAACCAGGAGTGTGTACCCCTTCACTTTGATTTATGTTACCAAACCCTCACTCCAACTCCATCATGAGTAAAGACCCAGCATCCATTAGGACAGGGCACACATACATCCTGCAGAATTACATCTGATTTGTTCCTGCCCAGAGCACTGTGAAGGAGATTGACATTTTTTTAGAAATCATTAATTAAAAGCGTAAGTTATTTTGTATGTATCACAACATAATTCTAAATAATTCATTTAGTTATTAATGTAACTACAGAAACATTATTTTAAATTTTTGCAACGTAGTTCCTTGCCGGAAATGACGCATCCATCACTTCCGGTGAGAGTAGGGAACGCGGAGAGCAAACATGGCTGCTTCCAGTAGCAGAGGCGTGAGGTCGCTTTTATGGAAATATGAGACCTGCAGGAAAGGTTTATATGCCTCCTTATCAAGGACTGTTCCGCAGGTAAGAACAACGTTTTCTTTTTTTTGCTCAGCGGCACCTCAAATCTATTTTTGCTACTAGTTAGTCGTGATTGGTAGTGATGCTGCACAGAATATTTTGTCCTTGTGGATCAACATTAACAATAAAAAATTGTAAAGTATGTGTAGAACGCGTAGATAGAATAGAGTCGGCTGTACTTCCGTTATGCATACGTAGGAATTATTTGAATGGTTTTGTGATTAGTACATCATGCTATGACATGACTGTCAAGCAGGCTACATGGCGTAATTACACAGTCACCTTTATACAGTAACGAAGGAGCTTTACAGTAAAGTTTAATTAAATTGAATTATTCAACGTGCCTTTACGAGAATTGCATAGTTTCTAGCTTTGTGTACAATTTTAAGTTTTGTAGTATCAATAGTTACGTTTAAGTATTGTACATTTTATACACTCATTGGTCAGAGCATATCATTAGACAATAGACAAATCAGTGCAAGTTGATTAAACTGAATTGATTTTACAACATCTGTCAATTTTTAATCTAATTTGAATTAATTGTGTTTCTCATCCAAGGTGCCTTAAGATTACTTATTTAAAATAAGACAAATAAAAATAAAGATCAAAAAGCAACAAAAAATCGAATTACTTTGAGTGTCTGTTTTTTTCTGTAACAAATATACATCTTTTTAGTTATGCCAAGCTCTAGAATATTCTAATTGGACCGGGGAAATTATTAGGTGTTTTTTAAACCTCAGCAAAGCAAGGTGTGCTTGACTTCTGCTTCTTCCTTCTAGCTGCCAGTCAGACAGATCTGTGTGTCTGCCGCTCTGTGGAGAAAGAACCTGGCAGCGGCAGGCCCACAGAAATACACAGAGGAGTTTATCAAGAAGCAGGTGGAGGAGTTTGAGATCGGCAAACGTCACCTGGCCAACATGATGGGGGAGGACCCGGAAACATTTACACAGGAGGATATTGATGTAAGTTACCTAACTACCTTATTCTGTTCTGGTGTATTCCAATGTACTGTACTTGTGATGCGTTTGAAATGAGACAGTAGGTAGTAAATGTATAAGTAAAATCAATATTCATGTAAATGTAGTACATAAAATTTAACTTAATGTAGAGCTGCGTATGTAAGTTTGAATATTGGTCCTGGCTCGGAGAGCTAAAGAGGTATCCTAATTTAGTTTACAATGGCAGGGCAGACCTGTGCACATGCTGTGAATATATGTTGACTCATGTGAAATGAGGTTTGAGTCTCACCTGGGTCATGTCTCAAACCCATGCCTGCTTTATCACCCCTACTTTCCTGTGCTCTGTCTTTACTCCGTAAATAAAGACAAAACAGTGAATAATAATAATAATAAAAATGCTACACTGTGATTATACAGGTAAAACTTTTAAGAGTTTATAATTTGCTTGTTTGGAACATTTAGCTATCCTGTAGCTCAACAGGTTCTAAGGTTCTAACAATGCCAAGGTTTTGGGTTTGATTCTCAGGGAGTGTTCATACTTTATGTATTTGTTGAATGATCTGGATAAAGCAATGCCAGTGCAATGTGAAGTAGCTTTTTAGTAATAAAATACAGGAAATGAAATTTTGGTGTCTCATCCAATTATTAAATAGTCAACAGTGACCATTTTAGGCTGACATAAGTAAGGCTGACATTGTAGTCCTTACTTCATAATACTTAATGGGATAGATCATTTGAAAATGAAAATGTGTTGTTTTTTACTCACCCTCTGGCCAACCAAGGTGTAGGCGCCATTTTTCTTCAGTAGAAAAGTAAAGATTATTAACTGAATCCACGGTCCTTGATGATTTATAAAATGCAATATATCATCTCCTGATGATATAAAGAAACTGAACATTATTTACAATCTATTGTAAATGAACAGCAGATTTTCATTAGTGAGTGAACTATTGCTTTAAGTACTTAATGACAGCTCATACGTATAAAACATTTCCGAAATACTCTTAATTCACAATGATTCCTAGTCTACCAACCACTTTGTGCAATTTATTGAAGTGACTTTGCGGAATGTGCTATCGTTTTTACCAACCAGGTCAACCTCATTGTTACTAGTACTTTACTTTCTGTATTTACTGTATTTACTTTCTATTAACCTTCTATTAATAGATTGCAAAAACTCCTAGTATTAAGTTACAAATTTGTTACCCTGCTTTCGATTGCTTTTGCTAATCTTATTAAGAGTCTTAATAAGAGTGTGTGTTTTTTTGTCTGTGGCTGTGTGAGCTAGTCAGTGTAAAAATGGTTATTTAATACTTTTGAAAGTTTGGGTTATAGAGGATTCTGATTTCTGTTTCGTTAGGGGCAGTTGTGGCCTACTGGTTAGTAAGTTGGGCTTGGAATCAGAAGGTTTCTGGTTCGATTCCAGCACTGGGGGGTTGCAACTAAAGTGCCTTTGAGCACCTAACCCCCAATTGCTTCCCGGGCACAGTAATATGCTGCCCACTGCTCCAGGTGTGTGTGTTCACGACTTGCAGTGTGTGTTCACTCCTCACCAGTGATGGGTTAAATGCAGAGGTCAGATTTCGGGTATTGGTTACCATATCTGACAAATAGGTCACTTTCACTTATTATACTTGGGCCTAATTGCAAAAAAAAGTTAGTAATTAAAGGCTGGTGAGTAAAACAACAGCAAATTTGTTTTCTGCTGAAAGTTTTGTAAGTTAGTTGTTTTGTGGATTGAATTTGTGGATAAGAAACTCTGGCTGCTCTTTGGTGGTTCTTTGTTGGTGTTGATTGGTTTCTGAAATTATATGAAGTTTAAAAAAATTAAACTGCAGAGGCTGTTACAATCCAATATTTAAAACTTGGTGATTCTCCTGAGCTACAAGACAAGTGTCCCAGCAGAACATCTGGCAGGTTTCTCACAGTTATGGAAAATCGAAAAATATCAGGAAAAAAATGTGATTTTCAGGAATGGAATAGACATGCAGATGAATACATTCTTAAAGCGCTAGGGAAAGCTGTATATTGAATATACATTTTACTAGCTCAACTGGAAAAAATCTAAATCTAAAAAATATGAGCAACAGACAAATGTTATAGATATTAATATATTAATTGGTCAAGGTGTATATACCCTGTTCTGAAAGTACATTTACCACCTTATACATTTCACGTAAATATAAAAACAATATTTATCAGTACTTATGTCCGCTGTCTTTCTCTGCCAGACTGGAGAGAAATGTCCATAATTGATTTATTCCACTCATTTGGTCCAATTTCTCGTTTCTTATCGTTATTCCCTGATCTCTGTCACCATTAATGAATTGAGTCCTCAGAGTAAGTGTGGCTAAAAGAAGCTGACACGTACCATCCCTCTGCCAGCTGATCGGTGGGTAAGGGGTGGAAAATGGCTGCGACTGCGGGGCACAGACGCCCCATCTTGCAAGTGCTCTGTGCCTGAGCTGGCACTGGCGTGTCTGCCAAGCGCTTCAGCCGACATGACGTTCCCGTGAATGCGCCAAAGGTGTGAAACAGCTGCACAGCAAGAGCTGCCAGGAGGAAGTAATTAATAAAGACTGCAAGCCTCACCTGCCTTCTCCCGCTGTCTCACGTCTATCCGCAAAAACTCTTGTGTTTGCACCCGTCAGGTGGGCTATAAAGTTTGCCGATCCTGTGCGCTGGAAAGCAAACTGAAATTGGGAAGAAATTTGCAGAGTTTGACAATTGCAACATAGTTTGAGCTGTTAAAGGGGATAGTTTTTGGAACACAGGATTGAAAAAGTGTAACGTACCGCATAGACAAGCTCTAATGTTCATAATGCAAAGCAGTTCTCTGTTTTACAATAATGCAATATAATGAAACTAATATGCAAAATAGGTCCTTCTGAAATCATTATGATTAAGATGACCATGATAAAGGTAAAGTTTACCCAAATAAAGATTTTGACACTTGCCCTCATTTAAACTTGGCACCTTGAGGCGCGTCTGTGTCACAGCTTGAGCATTCTGGGAGACATTATTTGTGTTTCATGAAAGAGAGAAAATATTACGAGTTACAAATGACGTGAGTAGAACAGAATTTTTATTTTTAACTGATTTTTAAACACAAGGCCCACCATGTATAGCTACCACGACAGCCACTTTTTAATTTTTGGAGGGGGGGTTGGGGAACTTTATTTGGGGTAAATTTTTCCTTTAAATAATGGGTGTCAAACTAAAGTCCTGGGGGGGCCCCGTCTTGCAGAGTTTAAGTCTAACACTGTTCCTACACACGTGCCTGTAATTTTAAAGTAATCCTAAAGACCTTTAGCTAGTTTGATTGGGCCTAGAACTGAACTCTGCAGGACAGTGGCCCTGCCAGAGTTTGACACCTTTGCTTTTAATGTACAAAATTAGCCTGTGCAGGTCAAAGAGAGGGTAGCGTGTGTTTAATTCTGACCTTGTGGTGCAAGGTCTGACAAGCATAGGTCGACATCAGGGAAAGCAGAATAAAATACTTCAAAAGCACCTGTAATCAGAAAGGATGGGATGTCAGATTTGGTCAACCTGTACGGTTTCTAACTGTATTAGGCAGATTGTATTTATTAACAGGTATGTCCTTGTCACCTATGAGGGTCAAACACATAGTTATGATGCTCCAGTTATCAGGGTACATGAAGCGAGTGGTCAAATTGCTCAAAATATTCAGTGAAGTTGAGGGAGTGCGAGTAAGGAAGTTTGGTTTCCCAGATTGAGGCTGTGTGAAGCTCAGGCAGCAGAGGTTTCTGGAACACTGTGATGAGGCTAAACCTCCCTGAGGGACTTGGGCCATATTGCTTTTCAAGGTATAAACAGGTGCTGCCTTCATCTGTCAAGCATCCTGCACCATTCTGTCTGCTCTTCTCTTTGTTTGTCATTATCTTACTTTATCTCACCCACTGGTTTTGATGGCCCAATACATGGATGTCTGTTCTCTTGGAGTGCACCTGCCATCACCTCGCGTTTGTCTTTCATTTTTTTTGTTCTTTCCTGAAAAACAGGGACAAAGACCCAAAGGCAAAGAAGGTTGTCCATTCTGACTGGGTCATTTCATGCAAATGAAAATTTTATCCCCCCGTCCATTTTACTACTGTGATGACTTTGGTTGTTTATTAAAGTATTTGCGATTAAATGGGTAACAATTTTCAATTGTAGAAAGCGTACACAATAAAGGTTCCTGAAAGGTTCTATGTCATGGTTTCGATTTCAGAACCTTTAACAACCTTTAACAACCACAGAACTTTTCTGTGGAGTGTATACTAGTATTGCATAAAGAGAGGCTTCTTTGGAGCACAGTAAAAATATGTTGTATTTTCATTATTGGCGCAAGCTGGCAATAAATTTACAGTAGCCGACATTTACAGTATTTACAGTAGCCAACACATGGACAGTTTAATGAGTAAGAATAGCCATCCTCTATTACTACCACATTTTATAAACTTCATTCAAGCAGGGCCATGCATCTCATAAAAATAATCTTTTTTTTATCATTTAAGTGTCAAACTATTTTTTGACTGTTAAAGAGTGATCCTGGTTAGATAAGATTGTATATGGAAATGAGGGTCCTTGAAATTCCAAAAAGTAAGAAATTATCTGCTAAACAATGAAATCCTTAAAATGTCATGCGTAACGTGTGTTTTTGTTTTTCCCTAGAGGAGCATTGCATATCTCTTTCCTTCTGGGCTGTTCGAGAAGCGAGCAAGACCTATCATGAAGGTACGATCTGGTGCAGCTGTATTGGACTTCATGCTTTATAAGAATTAACGCACAATTCACATTTTTCTCTCTCTGTCGTAGCATCCAGACCAAATATTTCCAAAACAGACAGGTAAAGTTTTTGCTTTTCTAGCGTTCCTGATAATGAACTTGTCAGTAGCTTGTGATGAACTTTTGATGCCGTCTTCTCTTATTTAGCTGTTCAGTGGGATGCAGATGGACGTCCTTTTCACTTTCTGTTCTACACAGGGAAGCAGTGCTACTATTCACTCATGCACGTGAGTTTATGCTTCTTTTAAGAGTGAATTCAGTCGTTTTTTGGGTTAATGTTGTTTTAGTTAGTATAGTTTCTGGAGGTCAGTTTTTGTTACCCATCATTTCTTACCTGTTTCATTCAGCAATCAATGCAGAAATTCAGATAATTCTGAAGGGTTTACAAACTTATCATATTTAATGTAATGCTTGAATAATACTAAGATGTTGATGAGTTATCAACAATAAAACTGATGGACGGGTTCTTTGTGTGGTCTATGGATGAAGGAAAGGGAGTGGCAGAAACAAATGTATAGGTGGGGGTTGCACCACAGAGAAGAGAGTAAGTGGGAGGGGCACAAAACAGATGGGAGGGGCACAGAAAAGAGTGGGTACGTGGGAGGGGAGACTGCGGGTTTCTGATACCCTGAAAAGGGCCTGGATGGGGTTGAGGGGTGACGGGAGAGCTGCGTGAATATGCGTGTGTGGTGAATTCTGAATGCATGAACACTTATGCAGTTCTTTGTGTTTAGTGTATGTGTGTGACTGTGTGTGTGCGTGTGCACATTAGTCTCAGGGATTTTACTGTGATGGTAAGACCCCCAGAGAGCCCCCTGCATTAACCACCTTGTTGTCTCCAGTGCTAATTCTTTTTCAAAGTTTGTTTATTTTTAGTTTTTTCCTCCCCTTCCATTCATCTCTGAACTTGACCTTGGGCTAAGACGTCTCTGTAGTAGCAGTAAAGAGTTTGTGTGTTTGTGTGCGAGTTGACTAATGTGCCATTGTCCTCGGTTTGCCCAAGCCCTCGTCCTCCCCTTTGCCCTGCAGTGGCTGGGACCCCTGCTGCTAATTTAAATAGGTATGTCAAATCTGCCGGCGCGCACCGGCTCTCATCCAACCCCGATTCGCACGAAGTTGCTCCACGCTCAGAAACCCCGCAGTGCACAGAAAATAATGTACAACACTCAGTCCTGCAGAGAGGAATATTTCTCTAAAATGGGGGAAAGAAAGAAAGCAAAACACAAACACACTCGCTGTCACAGACATACAGAAGATAAATATGGACATTTATCAGGTGGACATCTAGTCTGTGTGGGTCTGTATCAAATATATGAGGATACATTTTAAAGCAGGTCTTAAACATCACTTTCACTTTACTTTAAACCTTTTTTAGACCAAGCACGCCTTAGGGTTTAGAGAAATGGAGCGGGCCCGTTACATGTTGTACTTCATGTTATTAAAGTAATAATAATAATGTTTTTACATGCTTAATTATGATTCTATATTTCATTTTCGCATACAATTTGTGTGTGTGTGTGTGTGTGTGAATAATTAATAAAATTATTATATATATTTGTGTGTGTGTAATGTATGTGTGTAAAAAACATACTACATTACACATTACTACATTACTATACACGTTGCTAAAGGTCAGGCTTAAAATACATGGTTTTAATTTTATTGTATTTACACAAACGCATACACAAAACCATTTTAAACAACCAAACTTTTAATTGTGTTTTTGTTAAACAGATATTTAAATTTTTTTTATCAAGGAATAATTAGCAGACCCCCTGCAGTACAGCTGCGGACACCCTGCAGGCTTCAGAGCCCCTGTTAAAGACCCTTGTTTTAAAGCTTTTAGAGTACATACACACACTTGTAAACAAACACACTCAAGAACAGGCACACTTGTAATTTACACATACTAGTAATTTATGTCAATACTGTGCGCTGCAATCCAGAGCATTATATGACAAAGACTGAATAATGTACACTATGTTTTTGTTAAAAGGGCACATAGATGATTTCCAAAAACTTAATCATGATGTGGGACACACAAAACCAGCCAGATGCAATACTATCGGCTAAGGAAATTTCAAAAAAATTCTACATGAAGCTACAAAGTCTACAAAAAAGCAAAAATAAGGTGTTCCACTCCCACACTCAGTCGATTAATGTGTTCGATAGTTGGTTAGTCAAAATGACAAATGCTGGTCCGCAACCCAAATGCAGTAAAGCGCAGACACACACCACTGGTTGTGCTACCTCTTCCTTCCTTAGCTGTAGGTCCTTTAACACTGATTCTAACTTGTGTATTCATTATATTCAATGTATTTTCAATGGATTCTTAACCCTCTACAAAAATCCCATGTGCGCTTTGGGAGGAGCGAGCCTGCACAATTTAACCATGATTTGTTTGACTACAAGGAGCCCTGGCCAACCAAAAGGCTACATTCAAAGTTCACATTAAAAGCTCTTCTTTCAGCCTCAAATGAAAGAAGCTCTCTCCCCTCCTCAAGGCATTTGAATTTCTGCGGATTCGTTATGGCGCTGTGATCACGAACATGTAACGCACGTCCCCCGCTTTTTTCTCCCTCCCTCCTTTCTTTTCTATTACTCCTCCTTTTTTGTGCTGAAAATTGGTTTTTGCCCGATGTTTGCTTTTTTGGCGAGTAGTGGTGGATTATACGCACTCTATCAGGACCGAATTAAACAAACAGCTGTGGGATAATTGAGGGGGAAATGAATTCTCGCACAGGCGTGAGGAAGGTGCCGACGTGATCGGCATGCTGGCGCCGGGTCCCGCGTCAGCCCCCTGCTCTGCTGCGCTCCGGCACCACCACGCCTGACGGCCACTCCAGGCTCGTGGTCGCGATGCCAATTTAGACAAGTGTGCCCGAGGATGCCATCCTGCTCCGCATGGCAGATTCTCCTGTCAGAGGAGTGTGGGTTTTAGAAAGGAAGCAGGGGTTAGAGGTGTGTGTGCGTGTGTGTGAGAGACAGTGTGGGGGGTTAAGGCCCAAGTGCTCCCCAATTCAATTTTCCCTCCACACACACACACACACACAATTAAATTCAGTCTGAGCTGAAAGGAGCAAGATGGAATCTGCTTTATAATGGAGACTCCCCTACGTGTGTGTGTTTGTGTGTATCTGTTTGAGCGTGTGTCGAGGGGATTTTCAAATTCCTGCTTTTGCTTCACTGCATCTTTTCTTTTGAGTGATTCTTAAATATCTATGAAGAGTATTCTGCTCTTAATTTTATATATTCAAAGACATTATTCAAAAGGGACCACGTTCATAGTTACTTTGTTTTCCTTTCCTGCTGTTTTAGGATGTTTATGAGAAGATTCTGGCGATAGAGAGACATCAGGACAAGATGAGAAACAAAGGTCTCTTTACATCAGATACCAAACCAATGTGAGCATTTTTTAAAACTACCTGCAGGAAAATATCTCAAAGTGTTTTGCTCAAAGTGTAGCGATGATTTCAATGGTTTTTGTCTTTGTTTTTGTGCACATGTGTGGCCGTTTGGGTTTCTTCCCAGTTCGCTAACTGGAAGCAGGTGGCTGTTAAAAGAGGAAATGGAGGAGCTTCTAGTAGAGAACATCTCAGAACAAGACGTAAGATCTAAAGATATCACTAAAGAACCTCCTCTAAACAGGCCACAAAGAGAAACCTGTAACTGGTGTCATTCAGAATGCGAACACAAGAGGGCGCAATTAACAAGTCAATGCTGTTGTTTCATGCAGTACCTGCGGTTCATTCAGCTGATGGAGAGACTGTTGTCCATGCCCTACTGCTCTCTGGAGGAGGAATTTGTACAGAAGTTTCGCAGACAGCTGGAGGTTCAGTCCAGTAAACAGGAAATTCCTCCGCTACAGTATGACACCAAGGGAGTCGCTTTCAGCATGGCAGATGGTACTAGAGATAATAGACACATCACACACACAGACTGATGATTAAATATGTTATAGTAGTTCATATTTTTGATATATTGGGGTGATGAGTTAATCTATTTTGTGTAATTTAATCACCCTCTTATCATTCCAAACGTTTCATCATAAACGTTTTTTCATCATAAAACAAAAGGAAAACTTCTCCCGGTATTTTTTTCCATACAATTAACGGGAATAATGACACTGTCAATGCCCAACATGAGTTCATAAAATTGGTCTATCCTACTCCAACTTATTCCATATAGCTTTGTGTGAGGAACAGAACTTTTCCATTCAGGTTGGTATTCTCTCAGCTGTAGCTCTGAATTTCCATTTGCATATGCATGCATTTAGATATGTGTAGTGTGTTGTTGTCAGGTTTGAGGCCAATAATGTCAAACAACTGGTTTTATGTCTTGTAACTGATCATGACACAAAAGTTGAATAAATAAACTAAAAATAAATATATTTTTTGATTCTCTCCTTTCACTGTTTCTTTTTACACACTCACTAAACTCATCATCTCCTTCCCATAGGCAGAAGGAAGTCTTCCAAAGCCAGTATTACCCTCAGAGACAGTGGCTTTGGAAACATCACAATCAATGGCAAGAACTACCTCCAGTATTTTCCTGTAATACAAGACAGGTGTGTGTGTAAACCTCCGTTACAGTTTGCATCATATCTTTGTGTAAAACTGATCCTTTTTGCATATCAAGAGCTTTGCATGACTCGTACTTGTCTTTTTAATAGTTTGTATGCCATAAATGAGACCCACACCCTCCAAAACCAAAAAATGTTCATACCCAGCATTTATGCAGAAAGGGTGTGTGGGGTATGTTGTTTTTTTTAGTGTGTTTGAAAAGTTAATTACACAGATGAGTGAGTCAGAGAGTTGCCGTTGTCAGCGTGCGGCCGGCTGCCCGCCCTTATCACTCTGTCCACTTTACACAGGCCTAATTGGAGCAAAAGGGGACTGTCAGCATTGTGGGCCATCCACACGAGCACACGCGCAGACACGCTAATGCACACACTCGCGTCGGATCCTCTCAGTAGTTCTTAAAGTGGCAGGATTATCACTTGGTCTAAAAGTGATGCTACAGTCGTCAAAAGGGGATTTGCACGAGTGTCATTCATCCAGATGTTAAAAGCTTAAATAGTCTCTTGAATAGTCCCTCTTTCCTCATCTCTTTCTGCTGCTTTTCCAAGTCTTTCTCCCAATTTTCCCCTTTGCTTGTCCTCTCTCAGGGAGCAGCTGATGTTTCCTTTGCACTTTGTGGGCATGCTGGGAAGGTTTGACATTGAGGGCAGTGTGGAGGGGAGCGGTCACTCTGCACAGGCCGGAGCTCTGAGGTTGGCCATTTCGCGAGCACTGCTCAGTTTTGTGTCTGAGGGAGAAATGGAAGAAATGAGGCAAGGTGAGTGATGGATGGCCGTAGCATTACACTTATGCAAAAAATACATCATTTTTTCATCATTTTCACTGTGCAGTTTTTAAATTATTTTTAAATTATTTTTAAATTATATCGGACCACAAACAATCGGTGTATATCGGTGTTTTGGTTATTCTACTGTTGAGTAGTTAAAGGAATATTCTGGGTTATATAAACCTTCATGTGTATCAACAGCATATGTGGTGGGGAGGCATAAATTATCACACTTTTTGATATAGTTTTTAAATATAACTGTAAAGTTTAAACATAACATAAAAATTAACTACATCCAATCCAGCTTACTTAAATCACACCACTGTTATACACGTATAAATGCTTATGTGATTTTTACCTGCTGAACTTCTATTGTAAGTGCACTACTGTTAAAACCGTACTTGTGGGAGTGGATTGTTTTTTTAAATAATTGCCACAGATGCTGTCCATTGACATGAAATAAAGAATATTTCTTTAAACTGACTTTAACCCAAAAATACAAATTGAAATTATCTACTCACTGTGATCGCTCTTATAGCTGGTCTGCTGACTGCTGACCCCAGAATAAAGGAACGAAAGAAACCTGGCCAGGAGGGAGCGCGGAGGAAATTTACCTGGAAAAAGCGCTAAACAGGACAGATCAATAAAGCACTGCAGCCCTGTTGGAGGACAGGAGCTAGATTGTGGAAAAGTTCATGAAATTTATAACAGAAATGTGTTTTCCCTCTTTCACTCACAAACTGGTTGTGATAACCATACCATGCTAAACAGAGACATAAATCAGCCCTACTGCATCCAACCATGAGGTTATGAAGATATTGCTGATTTTTACACATCTTTAAGCTGAAAGGAAATCTGTCTGACATTGGTAAACTGTCCCTCTCTGCGCGTATTGTGTATATTTATACTGTATTAAAAATATTGTCAACATCTTTCAATAAACATTTTTCGTATGTGAATATTTATATATTCGTATGTTTTTCTGAGAAATTAACCCAATGGCCAGGCTTACAGTTTTAGGTTAATTCTGTTTTATACCAGAAGGGGGCGACAAATTTTTGGTTTGTTTGGCACTCGTTTAGTGCTGTTGTGTGTATATGTATACACGTGCACACACGAGTAATACACATATAAAACAAAAATTGGCCTTTGTCTGAATGGACTCATAGCACGTTTCATGGTTTATTGTAAGTTTAATCATTATTGAAAGAGTCCAAATTAAAGCATGTGTGTCAGTGTCCATGAACACATAACCAACAAACAAAAGATGACATGTACACAACCCCCTTTCATACAATCAGATCTACTTTCAATGACAGTTTTTATATTTGACTACACTGTATAAATACAGATATCTGAGCTACATCTGTAGATATTTTGAGAATAAAATTAAAAGTGTTTAACCAAATCAAAAAAGAAAAAATTAATCAACTGGGTGACCTAATTATACTAGTAGAAAACAAGTTATACTGGTAATTATCAGTAAAGGAGGATGACTATGTACAGTCTTCATCAGTAACCATTGCAACAGTATGTTAGCATGAAAAAACAACAGTCTCTGCTCCATTTTGCAATCGTGACCTTCGGGTGAAAGTCTTGCCCTCTGATTCCAGTTGTATTATTTTTGAGAAAAGACAAAGGAATGACTACAAGTTCAGGATCTTTCATAGAGTTCATATCCAGAGTCTGCAGACTATTCCCCGGGCTCCTGGATGCAGCCATCAGAGGGTAAAGCTCTGCAGCATTTGTCTCTTCAAAGACCCAATCAGCCATGCAAAGCTGCTGCAAAGGCGGATTCACAGACTCCTCGCAAACTAACGTAACAGGTTAACAACATTCAAATGGAGATACTTTTCTCTATTATTCTTTCATGAAATACAACATCATAAAGAGTGATCCTTTACTAGGCATAATCTTGTTTATTAAAATGACGTCTTTACACTGTACATTCCACCCACACTGGCATTGATTTACAAAGCAACAAACAGTTATTGATACAGTATGTACACACATGGATATCTGTATATATATAAAATACTTCAGTGAATATAAAGAGATGTAGAGAATTTTTTATTTTTCAAGCTGAAAAACTGTTGAGTTTCTCTGTGACAGTTAAGGGAACGGAAGGAATTTGATTACCCAAATTGTACTTTTCCTGGAAGAAACATTTCAACTAACAGAAGCATGAGCAAATCAAAGCAAAATTCCCCTAGAGTGTGTACGTTTTATCATAGGCATGTAGATTTAGTCATCAACTTGCACATGCTGCACATTTTTGCAGAGTCAACAACACAGTTACTTTGTACAACATCCAAGTATTGTACTAATTTGTGTATTTGAATGTAAATAAATTTAGTTTGAGGGAGATAGTTTACATCACATGACTGTTGACTATGTGAACAAGTTTAAATAGTTACAATGATATCGCTAGTCGACCTTGACCCATTTCAAAGGTTTCCTGCTCAGTCATGACAAGGTCATTTTTAGTTTAAGTAGGCAGTGTTTATTCTGTGCTTTTCTCATCTTATTCACCATTAACCAATTCTGCCAAACTTTCAACACCTCAAAAATCTAAGCTGTTCCCACTTTCATATAATGCTTAACTTCTAAAATGTTTTCAAATGCTTTTTCAAGTATGAGGTTACAGATTGTTAGGAAAGACCATCTGTCAAAATGTGCTGCCCTGCTTATCCTAAAAAAAAAGTAATTTCACATTAAAATACTTTTTGTTCAAAACGTTAATCACAGCTTAGCAACCTTAAGACATAAGGACCCATGCCCACATCACCACATGCATATGAGATGGAGCAAGCAATGTTAGCATTTAGTTATAATATGTATACAAACACAGCACAGTCAATTGGTTTGGTTCGGACCCCATATCACTACAGTTTCTTGATCATTTAAGAAAAATATTTGTGTCAAGCATCATTTTGGGTTTTTTATAACCCATTTTCATTTTAAAAAGCAAAGCTGTCTTTCCAGATTTGCCTGTAGCCAGAAAATACACAAAACACTGAGGAAAATCTTCCCTTTTTATCTCTTTAAAAGGATTTTAGGATGATGACAATCATATTCATAATAAACTATGATAACTTTTCAGATAACCCTGTTGAAAAAACAGCTAAAACCAGCCTGGTTGCCAAGATGGTCGGTAGGTTTTAGCTGGTCTTCCAGCCTGTTTGTTTAAGTTTTAGCAGACAGGTTTTGGACACTTTTTAGCTGGTAAAGCTGGTCAGGCTGGAAGATCAGCTGACCTACCAGCTAAAACCAGCTTAGCCCGCTGGAAGACCAGCTTTGCAGGGCTGAGAGGCCCATCTTAAACCAGCTATTTCTTTTAATTCTAGTTTAACCAGCTAAGACCAGCCAACCAGTTTAGACTGGTTTTGTGCTGTTTTTTCTGCAGGGAAAACATTAAACGAACTGTGACAATGGTTGCAAGCAATCAGGTAAGGCTATAACCGGTCACTCACTGAGCACAGAATATGTAACTTTGGTGTTCGATGAAAACCACTGACCTGCATCCTCTCGCAAACCATAGTTCTATTGTTACCACGGATACATCTGCCAAAGTGTCTATTGGTTTTGAGTTTACAATACATGTATTATCATTTAACAGAAACAGAGCTACTGAACCAGCCACCATAAGGCAATGATAAAAAGCATTAACCAGGAGTCAACGTCAGGGTTTAAATGTTAAACTTTGCTTAATGTTCATTAAAATTTTCTATCGCTCATATTCATCGTCAGCATTGTGTTCATACAGAGGGTCAATGGGATAAATAGTTTTTCACACACTCGAACACTCATTCACCAACTGATCCCCTCACGCACAGAGCAAGAGGTTTGTATAGCAAGGTCCTTGTGATACCAAGCGCTATTCCATTGGCTCTGAGTAGACGTGCTTATGCTCTCAGCCCTCACCCCACATTTACCCAGCACAGGTGCAAAACCAGCATCAGTTGACTGACCCAGAGTTCCAATTGGCTTCATGTGTGATTGCTAGGGTGGGCATTTTTCTGTTGCTGCTCTACAGGTAAGACCTGGGCTTTCTTGGCAACACAGTGAATGTGGACAGGTGTTCCGCCGGGCAGGCAAGCACAGTCTGGCTCGCTAAAGGTATTGTGGCACAGGTGGCATCCCTTCTTTTCAGATACTAATATCGGTCCACCTCGATATTTTAGCTGTGTAAAACAACATATAAAGCAGTGGTTAATGCTGAGGCTCCTTTAGAACCCAATGACATGTTGAGGTTTTTGAACCTAAAGCTTAGCTTAAACTCACCCTGTCATGGTGAAGCTGGATGTTTTCCGAGCGGGCCAGCCCCACTGCAATCTGGGAGGTGCAGCGCGCATGCACGCTGGCCCTTAGCGCTCCGCACAGGAAGGGGCGGAGCAGTGGAAGAGACCAGTCCTCTGGGAGGAGCTTCAACACCCGCACTGCATCAAAAACGTCAGCGTGCCGGTTAAGCAAGTCAACCGCGGCTATAGTTTGTGGCCCTCCCGGTACGTCAGGGTCCAGGTAAATGCTCAGTAATTGGTGAAAAAGGTTCTGATGGTATGCCTGCTCCTGAGATCCAGAGGCCCAAGAGCAGTATTCCTCAGCTGCAGGAGAGTCTTTCAGCTGGTGCACTAGAATGTGCAAGGCCTTGTCGTGTTCCTCTAACTTCCCGTGTAGTGTAGCTCGCTCAAGTAGCAGCAGCTCGGAGTCCTGAAGTTTACCTGCAGGCACACAAACAGCTTTCTGCTTATTATCATACAGTGACCAATAAAATAAATATATCTCAATACATATGATCTTAAAGCTGCAATCTGTAACTTACTGCTCTATCACCATCTCGTTTGAAACATAAAATTGCGTATTAATTGCGGAGTATTCTTAACATGGATGACAAATATTACATTTTAAATAATAAACTGCTGTAACGAGTCAAACTGACTTTGGTGCCCTTCTCCCAAAGTAAACACAATAAACTATCCTGCAATAATTCTGTCTGATGGTAAATAAACACTCCTGTCTGAGATACCCACTTAGTAAAAACTGGACTCTGTACAGATTGGACTCCTTCAGTAACCGTTGTAGTTTCTGACGAGCAGCTGACAGTTGCTCCTCAGTGGTGGATGGTCGTGACATCAGGCAAAGAACTCTGTCTGCGTACAGCACAGCCAGATGTGTGTGATACTTCTCTTTCTGTAATAACAGAGACACACAACGGGCTGAAGAAACCTTAAACGCAGGTTCTAGTAGTAGATAGGTAGGGCTGCACAATATTGTAGAAATTGAGATGGAGATAACAGCATGTGATATGATAATGTTTGTGAAATGTAAAGTTTGTAAAATCTATTTGAATTATATTAAAATACAATTAAAAAATTAAAATTATATAACCAACATTTCAATTTCAGTCTGGGAGAAATCATCACTACAACTTTTAAAAGTAAACAGCCATGTTTTACTGTTTACCTCTGATCTGCTTGTGCGGTTTGTTTACTGCTATACAAATACCATTATTATACTTCTATTACCTTCAATGTCTTCTCGAGTACAAGGTGTTCCAGGTAGAGCAGAAGGGCTTGACTGTGCTTCTGCAAATACGTAATGACATCATCTGGGTTTAGCTGCCCTCTCCTCTCCTCAGAGACAGGTCTTTTGGTGAAGATCTGGACACCAATCTGTGAGTGACAGTGCCAGTGATATAATGATACGAGTTCTGTATATCAATAATAAAGCCTGAACCAGTATGGATTATGACCAGGATTAAAACACACCTTTTGATCTTTCTGTAGTGCCCAGTCTGCATAACGCCACACAAGATCAAGGTTGGAACAGAAACTAAGAAAGTCCACAACATATTCAAACAGATCTGATCGTGTTGAGTCCTGGAGGTCCCCATTGACAATCTTTATCCACATCTACAAAAGACCAAAGAAAACTGCTCAGTCGCGCATAACTCTAATTGTCAGGTTATTAAATATAATGACATCCTTACAGGAACATACAGGTTAGATACACCTAATATACAGTTAAGAGATAGTTCACCCAAAAATGAAAATTGCTGTTAATTAACTCACTCCAGGTCATTCAAGGTGTAGACTTTAGAGTGGGTAGAATGAGCAAATGAAAAGCACATTTTCTTTTTTGGGTGACTCTTATGGCATACCGAATGCCCCTCTGCTGCCCCAACCCAGCCCTGGCCCATTTTGTAGGTTGCCATCACAATCCTACCTACAATCTTTGATTCCTCTCCAGGGCAATGGTAGAGTGAATATTGATAATGACAACAATAAAACAACAGTTACATTAAATTGTTTTCAACAAAGAAATGGATGGACTTCTGTCAGCTTGTTGAACACTTTTTTAGATTTTCTACCATATGATGACTGAAGCAGTATTGAGTGCCAATGTGAGTGTTTTCATGGTGACCAGACACATTGTGGATGGAATTCTACAGAACTATAGTGAAAACATCAAATTGTCACGCAAGGCAATAAAACAGCTTCTTCCCTGTGTATTAAAAATGTATGGATTTACTGTCATGGTAAAACTAAAACGAATGGTAAGTAGGTGTCTATATTAATTTTAGTATTAATTTCCTCTTAAGATGATGGTGGCGCCCAAACATGCAACACAGCGTGACATATTCACATTCTCTATACACCAGGTACTGAAATTCAGTGTGGGATTATGGGTATTGCACACAGGTTCTAATAATCCAGTTAACGATGATGAAAATGTATGAATTTGTGAATTTAACCACACAGATCAACAAATGAAATAAACACTTTTCCTTTCAGTCTGTAGTTTAATTATGTGTTTTCTTCTCTCTGTGCACGTGTTGGGGCCTGAATGTAAAAAGCACGTTATTGCTAATTTTAAATGTAGCAACTTACAGCTTCTTATAAATTTTTCTGTGAGTTGAGAATAAATGATTAGTTGCATTTACAATCAATAACATGCAGCGCAGGAGCGATGACCGCTCTCTTATAATACAGCTCACTTTAAATAAAGTTCATTTGACGCCACATCCTCTCATGTCCCTCCCTCATATTCTTGCAGAGCGCATAAAAGTAACATTACCATTTTTTGGAAATCAATGCTCTAATGCCAAGGGTGTCAACAGATCTTAAGCTGTATTTAACCCAGACTGTTCCTTTAATATTTGCAAGAAATGTACTAGGCGTGTACTCAAGACTTAAGATTGGGCCAAAAAGTTTAATTACTACATGAATCAAAATCAAATCCCACCTGTAAAGCAGCAGAATCTTGACCATTGTAGTGATACAGCAGCCCGAGAGCAAAATACCTAAACAGAGAAAAACACCCTTAACAGTCAAATCACACACATCACAGTTATTCAAACACTGACATTTATTTTACAAAGCTTTAATTCATCTGCTGTCATGGCAACTGCAGATTTTGCATCTGCAGTGAACAAAAGCATAGAGGCCAGGGATGACTAATCCACCATTATGATTTAACAAACACTATCCAAAACACTACAAAACACTTGATATTCAAAGTATATGATGATATTCACATCGACATGTAAGTCGATGTGTCATTTATACACATCACGTGTACACGTTGGTGCTCTGCAAGTGGTTTACGAGCTCAAAGTAGATTACTTTAATTTCAGTCAAAGACAAATAAAAGCGAGTACCCACTTGTGATGTTTCTCCAGCCAGGGGGCGCTGTCTGCCAGAAGGCAAGCGTTATCAGACGCCAACAAGTCCAGAAGGCTTTCATGGCCGGCTTCCGCGTAGAGCTTCAACAGCGCTGTATCCACGTCTTCGCGGAAACCGTTAGTGCCGTCGCCACTGCGTACCTCATGCAGGTAGCTAATGAGGAAATGTTTGAAGCGCTGCACTTTCTCCTTGTCTCCCTGCGTCAGATGGTTCAGGTCGGCGAACTCGTGCAGCGGGGGATGGCAACGTGTAAAGGAGGAAGAGGCGGGCAGGAGCAGAGGGTAAAGGGAGATCAGTTCTCGAACATCCAGCTGTCCCTTCCTGAGGCGGGCACCAGATACGACAACATAACGTTACATAACGCTACACTAACCTTTCTTAATTTCAAAGACTGTTGATACCAAATGTTAAAACCACAAGGACAAAAACATTTCAGTATTTGAGTCAGTCCTAAACAAACGTACATAAATGTTTTGCTTTAATTATAAGAACTGTTTTGACTACTTTAATTCTTTTAAGTATACGCGAGATAATTTCTATTAGCTTAATTCTGTGGTCAGCTCTCCTGATTGAAAAGCATGTATTTATTTAGTAAATTAAAAACAGATTAATAGTTCCTGCCGTATGACAGATGTGGTAGCTTGAAACACATGCCGACTGCAACACTATAGATTCACTGATATTTATGGGAGTCATTTATTCAGCTATTAGACAAGTTTCTGTTCTCCATCTCGCATTAGCATACAGCAATTAGGGTCAGGTGCGCCGAGGGAGAGACAGCGATTAGTAAAGAAGGTAATTAACTCCATTCAGTCATCCTCTGAAACATCTGGACCCGAGTGGCGGTTAACGGTATTAATTACAGAACAAAAATTTGCACATCACCTAAAATGTTCTTTTGCTTCTAAAAACTGAAGCTGGCTAAACTGGATGAATCCTGCTTGTTGGAGAATTCTTTTGTGCAATATCTAAAACAAAGAGAGAAAAATGTCAATTAGATCTCGTCTCCCATTAAAATCTTTGTTTTCTGATATCTCGACGTCTGTCAGAACGGTTAACTTACCTGATACTTTTCTTTGGGAATATTTCTCTGCGCTGCCTCTGTAAGAGTCAGGGCCTCCTCGACTCGATGGCTCGCCAACAGGTCTTGGATCTGGCGCTCCAGAGGAAGAGGCACCAGTATATACACTGCCTTTGTGGAGGCCAACACCACCTTACCTGAAAGACAGGTCGAAAAACAAAAAGAATCAAGACACCATCTTAACTGAGATGAGGGAAACAGGTGAGAATCAGGTCTCTGAGATGACCAAAAGATGAGAGGACCACAAAGGGGTACTCTTAGCTAGATGTGTAAAATTTCCTAATAGCTACATCACTGATATCTAAGAAACACCTTAACTGTCACTCAGATGGAAACAGGTGCGAAACGTTTCCTCATAAACAAAAATGTTATTCCTTTATGACTGCCTTCAGGGCATTAATGCACCACTTTGACCTTTATGTAAAAGAGTCACAGGCAGCATTACAGAAGGGCGATTTTAAAATGGTACTAGGTAACAAGAAAATGGGAATTACATAGTAATTGAAAACATGTATTTGATTTGTGGTGATGGCTTTAATACACTGCAGACTGACAAAATAGGCTATTGAACATGGGTTCACACAACTTTACTAAGACATCTTTATTAGCTTGCGAACCCATGACAACAGATTCCAGGTTTCATTTCAGGTTGGACAACAACCAGTGACCTTCCGCTGAGCAAAATAGTACTTTTTTTAATTGACATACAAAGGTTGAGATTTACCATTTATAGGGAAAGCATAAACCAAACCCAGATGACTTCCCTCCATTAAACACAAAAGGAGATATAAGCCTGTCATCTTTCACTTTTATGTGATAAGAAAGTCAGTCATGCTAGTCTGAAACAACACTGAAGTGAGATAATGATAATACAGTCCAATATGACAATGTTTACTTTTGGTTGACCTTAAACTAGAGAATTTAAAAATGTGTGAGGTAAAAATCATGTGTGCAAAAATGTAGGTGTACAATTGCACCTGTCAAGCACAGACATTGCATGCTGGGCTTTAAAAGGTCACCGGTACATGGAGATCAAAACTGAAACTGAGGGTCACATTATAAAGCTTGACAGGTGCACAGAGCAGCCCTAACATGGCATTATAACTGACTCTTTGCTCCATAGAGTCACTGTATTGGAAAGCCCTGATAACATGCGAAAGGATCTACAGAGTCCTTAGATCTACAGAGGTGTTTAAAATAAACAATGATTTCAAGCCATGTCCACAGAAATTAATACTCTATTAATTCTCTAATGTAAAGCACATTCATAGTATAAATGTGTGGTGCTTTCCAAACGACTCAACTGATTTAAAATAATCAAGCTTGTAATCGCTACAATAAGGTTTTGGCACAAGACGTACACCGACTGACCTGATCTGAGCTTGTCATAACATATTACATCATGTGCTCCGGAGTAAATTACTTTCTCTACCTCTGCTTTGCTTTACTTTATTACACATGAATGAATCTTTACCGCCTCCTGATTCAATCCCTATCAAGCAAGACTTGACAGTACAGAATTTTCTTGCTGCTTTGTAGGGAAATTTACCTCAGCACTTCAGAAAAATCAATACTTGTAAACACTAGATTGCAGTGCCAGCAACCAGAAGGAATACCAACTAAGACACTGGAGATCATTCTATATAGAGGGCTATAGCGGTGACATTTCTATTAGGAGTGTAACTATATACCAATGCCACGGTTTGGTTCACATCATGGTTTGGAAGCCACAGTTCGGTTCTGTGGCTCCCAAACTGACTGTACTTTCCCAGGAATTCTGTCAATACAACTCGCTGCTGCCTGTCTCTGCTCTTAATTCATCCAGAGGCGGTGCAAAGAATGCGACAGCAGCATAAGCAACCCCAACTGCAGCAGCATTGTCATCTATGTTCATTACAGCGCAGAATTACCATGAGATACGTCCATAGAAAGAAGTTTTTCATTAAAAGAGTTGATCATTGTGGTCAAAATAACCACAATTTCTAATGGATAATCAGAATAATGAAGATTGCATGTAAACAGGAGTGAATAGGTTTGCTTGTGTCACGTAAAACCATATATAAACCTCATAGGAAGTCCTTTCAACCAATGAAAATAAGACTACAGTGTGAGGGATATAAAAGATGGAAATTAATTCACAGAGGGCTCTAACCTTCAAAATCTTGCAGGAGGTGTCCATCTCTGAACGATAGTGTCTGTTTGAGCTGCTGGTCCAACATGCTGTGAACGGTCACGAAACCTTCATCCAGCGCGACCACGTATGGGAAACACACGGCCGCCGCGATCACGTTCTCTGACCAGCTCACGGGTGCTCGCTGAGATATGCCTTCTGCGTTAGCAAACATCCCTGAGAGATTACAATGCAGAGAGAAGCATGACTCATCATGAGTAATCACCATGACAACAGTCAAAGAATATCTCAGGTGGGGTGTGGCTAAAGTTATGACAAACCACAGACAAACAAATGATAGATGTAGTTTTGTTTGTAACTATGTTTCATCTAAATAAACTGTAGATCATCTAATTGTAAGCCACATGATTTCGTTTGTCTGGACCGAAGAGACAGTTCACCCAAAATTAAAAATTATCTCATCATTTACGCATCCTCAAGGCTAGTTCTAGTAAGCAATGTATGGACCGCTAAATAAGCTTAAAATATTAAAGCTTTATTCTTATAACCACTGTTTCTCTTCAGAAGGCATATATTAAACCACTGGCATAATTTCTTCTTAGAACAGTATCTAATAGCATTACAAAGCTAGGAAGATATAAAGCCAGGACACAGCTAAAAAATAATGTCATATGGTATGTATGGCATGAAGATAAATTATGAGATAATTTTCAGTTTAGGGTGAACTGTTCTTTAAAAGCTGCAATCTGTATTTTTTTTAATGAAAATCTTAACCTGATTCACAGCTTTAAGTTTATAATAATGATATTGTATAAGAAATTTATAAGAAATGATATTTTGAGCTGCCCGGGTCAGATTTCGAGGGAAATGTCAGTTTGACTTCAACATATGTAAAGAATATGCTAAAGTAACCTGCAAGTTTGTGTTTTAAACAAAGATGGCACTATGAATTACAGCTAAGCAGCAACTTCTGAATGCCAGCGCTGACTTATGTGCTTTTATAGGACATCATGTGGGAGCTCATCTGTATTAAAAAACAGACACATGCACTGACCTGTGCTGTTTTGGATAATTTAACTTACCAAGCCCCCCTGGAGCAGCCAAGAGAAACTCTTCCCTGCCGATTCTCTTGACGATGGGTTTCCTCTCCTCACAGTCGTAAGGGAAAAGGTCCTGGGACGCTCCTGTGCTGTAGTTCAGAATCATGTACTGCGTGGATAGTGCCAAACACATGAAGTACCCATCCAGGCTCAAGGCGCAGGGCTGCTCTGGTGTGGTTACTTCCTTTAACATCTGCACCCGGTCCTCATAGACCAAACAGATCTGGACCGCCCGCCTGCGTGCCGAGATCACCGCCATTTCCACACAAAATGGGTCGCCCGTCACCGGATTCTCGTTAATACATAACGCAGTCACTCCTTTCAGCCTGGCGCCCCCAGTGGGCACAGGCTCCAGTGTAACCATGTCCACCACTGTGATGGTTGAATCGCAAAGGACAATGAGACGTTCTAAAGCAGAGGCGGCCTTTAGCTCCACCACTGGCTTCTTCAGGCCCAGGAATTTATGCAGGAGCTTCTGGGCATTATATTTCAGCCGCCCCTTGGCTGTTGTGTACTCCTCTAGTAAAAAGTGATGTACGAAGCAATCGTTGGTGCCCAGGTACAGGTGTTTACCACAGCATTCGATGCATTCAATGTTAATTCGCACCTTTTCACCCATCAACTGTTCCCGCTCCACGGCGGGAATCAGCTCAAACGCTTTCACACTCATGGTGTCGCCCACATCTGTGGCACAACAGATATGGACAATCAGAATCAAACACATTTTTAAACTCACCTTGACAGTGCACATGTAAACACAGGATTTATAGATTTACATACTGCAGGCATGCTTTTGACAAATCAGGGCCATGATTTCAGGGTCCAGGGGCACACAAGTTTGGAATCAAACATTATAATACATAAATGTTAAGTAATGGTAAAAATAACGAATCAAAACAGTCTACTAATGACTTTGTATTAGTCTAATTTACTGTAACCATTCTCTAATAATAATTCACAGAGACAGCACCCTGAGAATCAAGCAGAAGAACATTTATCAATGTGTTTTGTATCATATGCTTATCATATCTCATCACCTTTCGTCATAAATATAAGAGATTTCATCGCATTTTCAGTTCACCAGCCAGAAGCCACGCAAGCACAAACCATAACAATCAGATGCATCAACACACACACACACACGCGGGGAAGATCAAACCTCTCTTTTGACCACCATCACTTGCTTTCACATCCATACAAACAGCCAAAATGAGCATTTATATAAAATCAAAGTGACTCAGATCAAGTGCTTTGATTACAGGGAGTCTACGGCCGTGTCTCGAAACCTAATGAGCTGCCTTCTTTGACAGCCTGCTTTGGGTTGGGCATTAAAGCCGAGATATGAACGTACGATGCACAGAAATGATGTCTGGGCAGGCAGATCACTAGGCTTTGAGACACAACCTGCGTGCCTAAATGCGTCTGTGCGCTGCGGCATGCACGGAGCGCAGGTAAGGCGGCGAACGATGTGAGATAGAGCCGAGCGCATATCATACCCCAGCCGCGGTCAGAACGGTCCTGATTTGAGCGATGGCAACGTTTTCACGGCCTGCCCGTTGTATTGAAATGCCCCCACTCCACTTTTCTCTCGCTCTCTCTCTCTCCCTGCTGTAGCGCTTCCTGTTTCTCCACCGAAGTGCGTCCGGTCACGTGATGAGGATGGGCTTTGCAAATGATTTAAATCATTTGCAAAAATATAAAGGAAAAATCGGTTGCAAATGGGTTTCAGTTTGCGTTTTTCTTTTATTATGATTATTTTCCAGCTCAATAATATTATATTTACCTTGTTATTTATTTAATATGTAGCTCTGTGTGAAATGTTATATTCCACAACAGACTAAATACAATCACAGTTTTTATATATTTAGGCCATTTTTAAGAAAATCACAAATTTTTACCCATTTTAAATCTTTATTGTTATCATTCTTAAGCTGCGATTTTGAAATTTACCACAAGAGGGAGGCGTAGGCCAATATCTAGTACAAACCTAGAGGGTTCACTCTTTATTTCACATTGGCATGTTTAGCTGTTTTTATTTTCTCTTTTCTAGTTAATCACAAAATTGATTTACTGAATTTTTTTACCTGTATGTGAATTACCCAGCATGCAATTTACACGTTGGTCTATGCTAAATTATGGTGGTAGGTGTCTGTTTGTTGCTGGAGCAAAATATAGCTGTTGAAACCTGTTAACCAGTATTGTTGTTCTGGTTATGCTGGTTAACCAAGAAAGGAAGTTTTGCTGGAAAGCTGTTCAGAAAGTTTTACTGGAACAAATGCATACCAGCATCCTGAGCTGCAAACCAGCATTTAAAATACAACATAGAGAGAACTCAATTTTAGCATATTATCTTGTTACATTATTTTTTTTATAAGAAAACACCTGTCAGAGTAGACCTCAACACAGGCAAGAAGGGGTATTAAAATAATATATATTATTAATATGAATGACACATTTAGTACTCACTTTGATTAATAAATATTTACAGCACTAGCACATGAAGCTGTTTTTCTGTAATCAAAATGTATAATCATTTGTGTGACACCATGCCTCGGTAAATATTGTTTGCACATGTATGACTTCTGATCTGTGTAGCTGATCATGGTTATTAGAACTTCATAATGAATAAGAGCTTTGGATTTTGCGTAATTGTGACTTAATTGACTTGTACAAAAACCTTTTCGATTAGTTTAATAAGCAGCAGGAAATACATTGTTCACACATTTATAAATATTGATAGATCAGACAAATATTGATAGATTACAAGCAAATGTTAGTCAAAAAAGAACTTAAAAATAATAAAATCTTCCACATGTAACATTCATTATGCCTTCTCAAAACCATCTTATGTTAATATATGAATCAATATGTCAATCGTGTCACAGTATTATAATTATGGACTCTGGCATGCACAGGAAACCCCATTGAAGCAAATTATCTAGAGAATGTATATCTGTCACTTTGATTGAAGAATAAACTGCTGGGAAATGCTATGATGTCTGATCAGATGTCTTTGCCACATTCAGGGCACAGAATGTCATCTCTCTCGGTCAGGAATCCACGGCCCACCAGGGACATCGAGCACTTCTTACAGTTGAAGCAGTCGTTGTGCCACTGTCTCTCTTCAAAGGAGATGTATTTGCTACCTCCCAGGCCTGCAGAAAGAGAGCAATTGAGACAGGAACCTGTTCACTGTTGCAATAATGTTATGGTCAATATGGTTTCTTTTATTTGCCAAAGGGTGGATAAGATATTTCAGGATGGAGCAATGATCATAAAGGCACAATTGCAAAACAAAAGCCTAAACTTAAAGTCAGCGTAAACCAGAAGTTGTAATCCACTTTAGTGTTCTGACGTAATTCATAGTGAAATGGCAAAGTGGAAAGCATGCTTTGTTTCTTCCACTGGGAGTTCACAGACTATAGAAGGAGGAGAGTGGTTAACAGCTCTTGCTTTGCCCAAGCCTTTAGAGTGACATCATCAGAGAACGTCTGCCGTTCCCCACACATCCTTCTTTTATTGGTCAGTCAAGCTAATAGTCCCACCCCACAATAATTGGTTAAACCAATGTTTTTCCAGTCGGGAGAGTCAAACAGACATAACATATATATA
>JAZGTJ010000039.1:0-43633 GCA_036877575.1 Botia almorhae | reverse complement strand
ACATGCATAAATATTGCAATTTCATCTGATATGCAAGTTGTGCATAAATTAAACACTTCACTATCAATATGAAGATTTTAATGGATATGTATATTATAGAATATGTATACTGTTTTTTCACAAAAGCTTCAACTAAGTAACTAAGTCATTTTCTTTTAAAACTAAGATTTAAATATATAGGTTCAGCAGCTCATACCACTGATGGGAGTGGTGCAGGCAGCACACTTCTTGGCATACAGGTTGCAGAAGCAGTTAAGGCAGTAGGCAAAGTCATCACGAGAGGTGAAACGCTGGCCGGACAACTGCTGCTTACAGCCAGTGCACAGGAAACAGTCCTTATGCCACGGCTGATCATGGTAGGTCACGCCCCCAGTGGTGATTGGCTGAGAAGAAACAAGAAACAAGGTATCATTTACATTTAGTCATTTAGCTGATGCTTTTATCCAAAGCGACTTACAAATGAGGACAAGGAAGCAATCTGAGCATTTCTATAAGAGCAACAATGAATAAGTGCTATAGACAGGTCTCAGGTATACCAACACAGTGTAAGAAACCAACATTTTTTTTTCATTCATTTTTTATTTTATCATTTATGATCATTTTTTCATTCATATATTATCATTTATTATTATATCACACATTCAAGCAAGGGAAAACTATGTCATGAAGACAGATTTTAATGAGAACTGTGTTGTTAGAAGGCATTGATTTTTTCGTCAGTGTGAGATTGGGGCCAATTGTTTGGCCAAAGCAAGGTTTGATATTTTGTAGTCATGTTTAAAATACATTTTTGCTGTTTGATTAATCATTTTGTGTTTCATAATTGCTTTACAGTTTGAATTACATTTAAAAGCTGTTCTTACCTTCTTGCAGTGAACACACTGCAGTGCGAACTGCTTCTCATAGCAGGGCACGCAGAAGTTACTGTTATCCTTAGGAATGAAGCTCTTGGTACCAATGGGTTGCTGGCAGCGCTGGCAGGTAAAGCAGGTCTCGTGCCAGCTGTTCCCCTTATGCTCCATCTTTCTGGAGCCTGAGAGAAATAGGAGTCAGAAAAGAGAAAGAAAGAGAGAGCAACGAGACAGACATATTGAGAGGTTATGTGTGATTATATATAAATCCCTTTATGATTTTAACATATTAAAAATATAAATGTTTATTCATGTTATTTTAATAATAACATTTTATACAAAATCTAATTTTTAAATTTTTAAATTTTTATACATGAATGCCATCCTTCTGTTAGATAAAAAATAATATATAAATAATAACAGAACATTGCTATGCAACAAAAATCAAGATCAACGTGATCAACACCAACAAACAATTGGTGCTGGTGATGTCATAGCATGTCATAGCTGCTTTATTGTCCAATCAGCATTGTCCAATTTATTTTATAATGTTATAATATTTATAATTTATAATGTTATACTTTGTCCTCAGTAATGTTTTACTGTCCTCCATGACTAAAATCCTCTGTCAAAGACAACTTGTAATATGTCCTACGTAACATTCAATAATAACATAATATAGATTTCCAAAGTAAAGTTCTATCAAGAAGCTTAAAGAACAGGACCGGCAGCTGTTCACTTACCCGGCATGATTGTCTTCTTGCACTCATAGCATTTGGAAGAATACTCATTCGAGTAACACTCAGTACACAGTAGCTGCTCATCCTTGGTGGAAAATGGCTTGTCCACCAGAGGACGATGACATTTAAAGCAATGGAAGCATTCATCGTGCCAGTGACGATCCTTGTAAGACAAATCCTGGATGGTACAAACACACAGAATTGTAACTATATTGTCTTAAGTGCATTCGTTTTGGCTTTATGGGTGAAATATGGTTGCCCACAGTGGTTTTTTGGGATCATTTTTTCCAGCCTCTGAACAAAGCTAACGAGGGAGTTCCTTAATGTCAGTTTCACAGCAGGTCGTTGTCCAATGAGAGCCCCAGGTGCTGGTGTCTGCAACCAATCATAGCGCGATTTGCCAATCGAAGTGTGTTAGTTAAATTCTGTGGAGCGCTGCGAGTACACATCGCCCCAGGATGAGTGTATGACACCAGTGCTTTAATCATCCACCAATTTGGAAAGAAAGACAGTACGTGTGCTTGTTAATTCGCTGGCCCAAGTTGATATGAGGTCATGCTGATTGGCTTCTACTGTGTGTGTGTGTTGGGGGGGGGCTAACTGGGCCAAGGACATGCCACACAGATGTGGCCCCACTTCAGGCTTCTCCCGCAGCCTCCTCACCAGGACTAATGACCATGTAATGTGACACACTAATAACAGAAGCTCACCAAAGCCTGTACAGGGAACAGCACCACATGTCTACCCCGATACAAGAGATGGGAATGTACTAATCTATATTATTAATTATTGTATTTTCAGAAGAACTAAATAGTGCTTGTATGTGCAAATGTTGTTGCCACAATTCTGTTGTGGATGGTTGCTAGGGTGTTGCTATGCAGTTGGTTTTAGTTTTTTTTTTAAGTGTGTTGGGTGTCCAGTTTTCATAACTCGAACCCCAAGCAAATTGTAAATAAATTAATTAATAATAAAATGGCATGCTTATATTATCCACAAATGCGTTAGTATATAAAAGCAACACAAGGTTTGCTTTGTGCTTGAAATAGCAATGAAGGTTTGTGTGTCCATCACCAGGGTGCTGGTAATTCCACAAAAGCTCATCTGGTCTCTTTGTTTGGGTTTGGGCTCACACCCCAGCACTGATTTCCTGCTGGGCTCAGCCCAGAATGAGCTGGCATTCATACCCCCCCATCCCCCCCCCCACTCTCCCTGTGATCTTTTGGATTTCTGAGGGTCATACAAAGCCCCAGATCCAGTTACTATATAAAAACGGCGTTATGCACATAGTCAGTGCTAAGACCATCTTGATCTAAATACTCAGCCCTGTGTATGCACTGTTAAAAAACAATGTTATTTTACAGGTAACTGTCTGTATTTTTTTACAGAATTTCCCCTTTTTTTCATTATATGATGAAATACACATTGTTTTACAGATTTTTTTTTTAACAGTGTGGTGTACAGTCTGCTGGAACGGTTATTTTGATGAGAAAGTCATGGCTGAGTCTACTGCACTGACATTCAAACAGTGACAATATATGAGCAGATCAGCAGCTTTGGATTGTATCTTTGAAACATTTCACACCCTTGTTGAAAAGACTAGCGTTGCTGGTCACCAGGATGTGTAGCGTTTTTGGTGCTAATGGTAATGTGCCTATCAACTAGCGTAGCATGACTGTTCAACCAACTTCACCAGAAAGACAATGCGGGTTAACCAGCACTTTTATGTTGGTAAAAACACGGTTATGTCAGTCCACCAGGTAGGTTAGCATAAATCAGCTTGGTCTAGCATAGAAGTTGTAGTGGAAACTGCGAAGATAAACATACTCTGCTGTTGCAGCCGATGGGTTTCTTGCACTCCTCACAGGTGTTGGAGTAGAGGCTCTCATAGCACTTCACACAGTATGGATTTTCATCACGCAGAACATACTTCTTTCCAAACAGAGACTCCTTACAATAGTGGCAGTCGTAGCGCTCCGCCATCTTGAGTCTAAACAAGGCCTAAAAAATAGAAGTAGTGTTTTTCAAATGGTGCAGACAGAGTGAGGGGGTCGTTAAAAGTTAAAAATGAAGTCTGAAGACATTTTGGGCATGAAATTGATGAGCATATAACCAGTAGGCCTATAATATCGGTGCTTAACATCTGCTAGGTAAAGGCTAACTGTATGACGCACACTTTCTAAAGCAAGCGAGGAAGGCGTGCCAGTGTATTAGTCCCAGCTGTTCTGTCTCCCCCAGTAAAGCTCTGCTAATATTCCTGTGTTATCCCTCAGAACTGTGTCCAGACTAGCGCTTGTGAACATGATGCTTGTCTGCTCCGCTCTCCCACCAAGTCTGTGGCCTGTTTTCATAAATAGTCTCTTACGTGTCAAATTCTTGTTTAGACAGAGCAAAAGTCTCTACAAAGCCTATCATCTATAGCCACAACAGCAAACTAGTAAAACTAGTAAAAACTGGTCACACAACGAGTAGATGTATTAACAGCTGTAGATTTAAATGAAATTGTTCGTAGCAATCTTTCTGTAAAAGGATTTTGGCCACCATGGCACCATCGAATAAGGGTATGATCATTGTGTTTGTGTGTCATTGTCATTGTGTTTGTGACATTTATGATAACTTCATAGATGCCTGCATGTATGATGCAGTCTCCCACAGAGACATGACACAGAGTCAGCTAAATCTGCACTGTGAACATTTGTCAAATCTCACTGTTGCTTCTGAGCAGATTCTTTGAACTGTCCTTGGCCTGGCAGGCTGGCACCAACACTGGGCACCAGATAAAGAGAAGTCTCTGGGGTTCCAGCTGTCCTCAGTGTGTTTTACTATTAGTAATAAGACTTATGCCCCCCGGTCTTAAACACTTAGTGCCCAGGGATTGAATAAAACAGATTTTACTGTAGGTCCAATCACAAGTTCCCATAATACAAAGGGTCATTTCACCCAATTAAACCAAACATGATATTGTGAAACACGCAGCTAATTAAAGATAACAAGAGGGCCTCTGTGGAACATTTCAGCCAAAGGACTGACAGCTGCTTGTGGGATGTCTGAGACATGCTGCATTTATTATCCAATAAATGGATAAAACTTTTCATACCAGCCCTGAAACAGTGGACACACTTTCAGGTATAAATCTAAAGTCAATTTATTTATTTATAAGCAATTTATTGAGCCCACAGAATGCACTCATGATAAAACCATAACGATTTGAACACATTAAGTCCCCAAAATATTTTATGTTTAAGTAGTTTTAACTGTTTTCCACAGTTAAAACACTACCCACTTTAATTCTTGACCGGTAACCAATCTCTGATGTGGTTTAAGTTAATAAACAAACTACACTAAACACACTTTTTAGCTGATTACACATAAAAGAACTCTCACAGGCATGTAAAGTATTAAGACGGGGAGCAAATGGCTTTTATAAATGGATAGTGAGAAAATATTCATCCTAAAAATCCTATATACTGTAGTTTGGAATAACTGTTTGGGATACTGTAGTTTGAAATGAGTGTTGCCAGAACTTTGTAGACCTCTTTAGAAAAAAAGGGAGAAACTAGCAGTTTCTCTTTCCTGTAGGTCAACTTGCAAAGCATTGCACTAGCAACATCAAGGTCATGTGTGTCATCTGGATGCACTGTAAATGGCTTTGGGTTACTCCAAAATATTTTTTATGCACTAAAAGTCTTAAATTAATTAAACTTCACAAAATTATTTGTTTAACAATGATAATGCAGCCAGACAATTTTTAAAAGCCAGAATATTGGAATGTTTAGCGTAGATTGCAAATTAGTTTAATCCATTGCAATATAATTACACAACATGTATACAACATTCAGGAGCTTATTATAAAATAGATGGTTGTATAAATCAATTATAAAAAAGACAAAAACAGACAACAGAACAGAGACAGCTGCCTCAAAGAGCCATCAGTTCTGAGGAGAGAAGAAGTGGACAGAAGAGACCAGAAGAGAGGAGAGGAGAAAAGGATAGAAGAGACCAGACCAGATGAGAGGAGTCTAGATGTTCACTTGCCTGTGGTGCAGTGATGCACTTCTTTGCACTGTCTGGGCTGCGTTCCTGAAAGAGAGATGGCCGTGGGACCCCTGTGTTGCTCTTTATTGGACTGCTCCCCCTGTGGATGGGACAGTGGGGTGATTGAGATGGGTTGGACACTATCAGAAACTATAAATACAGAGATACCAAGCCACACATGCCCTTAAACATACATACTTCCAAGTAGCAATTCAGTAAATGTGTATAAATTTGCCTAGACATAGTTGTATGTGTCCAATAAATGGAATCTAATATATTTAACTCTAATATGCAATATTTAATATTTACCAAAGTCACTTCAGAAAATACAATAAACTCTGAAAACACTGACTGTGAAGAAAACTGTCCCAATGACTTTAAAACAAACAACATTAAGACAGTATATGGTTGTCTAACCAGGAATCTGACAATAGTTTAAAATGCATCCTAGCAAAGAGCATTGTGCAAGATCTACTGCAGTACACTGTATGTCACATTACTTTGTAATTGATTAATGAATTAAAATTTATTTTAAATAAACAAATATAAAAATGAGCGCTTTTCTATCTTAAAAAGGTAAAAATCACCCCTGAAAATCAGTTTTAAAAACTGACTTGCACTAATCATTCAAACCTACAAATTGTGAATATTGTGAAATATGTAGCTATGTAATATAAATTGCTATAAATGGCTGACATCCCTGCTCCACTAATCTTTTGCCTACAGTATGAGCATACGTGTGTGTAAGATACAGTACAGCTTGCTAGGATGGGAAATGGTTAATGATGAGACTGTGAGCCCAACACCTGTTTGCTTCTCAGCTGTCAGTCTCATGGGTTCTAGATTTTACTTACAACTACAGTAGGCGACCGATACCTCACGTCTGTCATCAATTAACACATGATTTCCAACAGTCAGATCGTGCTCTGTCCCACTGGACTTGTCATTGAGTCTGTGAATTTTTTTCTCGCAGATTCCGGTTCTTCATTTGGATGTCATAACTCTATGTTAATGATTTATGTAGTACGTTTTTCTTTGTGCACTGTTGAAACTAAGATTAATGATGATCACACACAATATGAGTGATGCTATGTTTTCTAGATAGCCACCATTTTAAAAAACATAAATAAATAAGGTTTACTTTGAATGCTAATTCATTAATCCAATTAATTAACTATAAATTGCTGACATTGTTTTAATTCATATTTCAACGCCATTTAAACTTTAACTCCAGACAATGTTAATATAAATCTTTCCGATACACTGGCCAATCATCAGCGATCCAAATATAGCCTCAATGGCATGAAGACTCAGAGAGATATTTATTCCAGGGCTTGTTGTAACAGAGACACTAACTGTTTTTCTCGCTGTTTATCACAGATAAACATTCAATTTCCTGGACTTCACAGTGTTGACAATTTATACTATCAGTTTAACACGAGACAGTGCAGACAGAACTGTGGATGCCACCATATGTGCCCAGCTCAGGCTGATCAGTACACATACTGCTCTGGAGGTGCCAGCCTCTCTGCCCAGTGATAAGGTCTTGGATAAATCTAGCAACTGTCTAGATTACAGTATGAGAGGTTCATCCCAAGATCCTGGACAGGAGGTGGCCTGCATTGAAGGTCATCAGTGATCCTATGTGATGTACTTTTATAGTTCAGTGTTATCTGGTCTATAAAGCAAAGCTATGAAATGTACTGTACCTGAATTAGATGTATCAGATCACTGTGTGTACGTGTCCTTGACTTAGGTAGATACCAGCCAAGAGTGAGGTGAGGGGATGGTGGAGGGTACTGCACCCCTCCTCCCGAACCGTGCTGCTCCTGAACTTTGTTAAATAAACTTCATTTAAACTATAAATGCAATATGCTCGTTTTTGTCCAGTTATCTCTCTATTCATGTAAATGGAACCCATTTATTATTTTATGGTAACTGCTATTTTCATTGTACGTGTCTCTGAGCTCTGAACCATAGTGTGATATGTTGTTGGAGCAAACCCAAAAGGCTTTGTATCTTTGGCAACTATCGTTTATTTTGGAACACAATATTCCTGCTCATCAGAGACAGCACATACAAGAAGTCTTTGACGCATGAAACTAGCCCCCTGTTGGATCGCTAGCGTCCAGCAGCAACATCCAAACCTTCAGCAGATGTAATTCTGCGTCTGTTAAAAAAGATCTTAATCTTAACTTTAAATGCCAATGAAAAAACATCCCCCCCACAACTGCCTGTAGCAAATGTAAATTAAGAGATGTTTATGTTTGAGACATTCCTTTTTGCTCAATTTATAGTGTCTTAAGACTTTTGAAAAAAGTGCATATTTTTCAAAAGTGTTTAGTGCTGCTGCATGTAGTATTGGTTTGCGATCGGAAACTTAATCTAAACATTTAAAATAAAGGTGTGGCTGAAAAGTTATATGTAATAGAACAATTAAAGCATTTATCATAATGTATTTTATTATGCGTAATGTATATGTACAGGCATAATGTATTTTAACAGCATTAGAATATGTCAGAAACATATCCGCCATGCCATTGTTTATAAATTCCAGTGGTGACGTTTAGCAACAGAGATGACGCACGACCTAGGGAGCTGATTGAGACACGCTATGTCTCCCTCTGGTGGATAACCAAAGGAAGACATAGCTCGTGTGTTAACGCCCCGCTTGTGAGTTTACTCGCCGGCTGATACGTCACATTTCTGCGACGCTAACGTCACACGTGACGCCGAGGCAGCGCCTTGTGGTCGTTTCGATAGTCGCCGGGGCAAGTAAAAAAGAACACACATGTCCGTTTATCACGACGAGGTTGAAATAGAAGATTTTGAATATGACGAAGAAACAGAAACGTATTATTTTCCCTGCCCTTGTGGGGACAGATTCGCCATAACGAAGGTATGTTTGTTCAGCCAATGCAACAGAATCTAGACAGCCATAACTTGGCAAACCAATCAAATCCAGATCATTCCAAAAACATTTAAAGATTTAATTTGATTAATAGATAGACCTTAATAGTTAATAGAAGTTAATCGATTAATTCATAGAGCTAAACCTAAACATCTACCACTCTAACCGAGAATAATCATCACTATACTTACTTAATAATATCGCCTATAGAAGTACATCTGTATTGGTTTGATGTGTGAAATAATCTTGTGGCAAATATCTTTAGGTAAATTAAAAAATTCCTTTTAGGAGAAATACGTTTAATAAAGAAACTTACTTAATATATTTTGGTAGGAGGACCTTGAGAATGGAGAAGAAGTGGCCACCTGTCCCAGCTGCTCACTAATAGTGAAAGTTATCTATGATAAGGTAAGGCAGCAGTATAGTGTAGTGAACTGTAATATGTGTGGATAGTTAAATTGGTTTGGTTTTTGTTTTGATGTGCTTCATGTTACACAGTTAAGGTTTATTTAGTAAATAGTCACATCGTAAGTAAACAGACTAAGACATAAGCTTTAACTTTATGAAGTTTCAATTATTGCTGTTTGTTTTGTAGATATCTTCACTATCTTGAATGGCATAGATGTAATTTGTAGAAATATATTAAAATTCTTTGTTTGGTTTATGTTTAATTAGTGTTTGTGTTCATTATAATAATACATTTGTTTGATATATAGTCAATTATACTTCTTTTTTTATATCATAGTTTGTTGATGAAATAAACCTGTTAAAGAAAGTGCATTTAGATAAAACATTATTTATATTCCCAACCAATAGATGGGCTTAAACTATGGCCGTACAATTTATTCAAAAAAATTATTCATGCAAATAATTCAGTTATATGGACCAATTGTTTTGTAATTGAGATGTTTGATAACCACAGTCCTTATTCAACTTTGCTATATGAATGTTTATTAACTGCTGTTATGTGTTATGTGTGATGTCATTGTTTTCTCCTACCACCTACTGACAAACATGATGTAGTGAGTTGATAAAACAGATGTTAGATGTGACTAAAAAAACAGAAGGTATTTGAAATGGGCCATTATTATGGCTCCAACAGCAAATTTTAAGTCAATTTTAAAATGTAATGTAATTCGAATGTAAATGTAATTCGAATGCATGAGTTTTACCACTGAGGAGTCATTCAGATTTATTTGTACGTCTTGACGTCCTCATGAGAAACAATTATCATCCGAATATGACTAAAGATCTACTTTTTGTTGCAGGATCAGTTCATGTGTGGAGAAGTTATAGAAGCACCAAAGACAGAAAGCAAACTGCAGCTGGTCCAGAGCTGAGACATGGATGACCTGACATGTCTGTTGCTGATCTCTGATAATGGACTCAGATGCACACAGCTCTCATTTCATAGTTACTCACTGTGTTTGCAAATATCTCGTGAGAAACACTGCCTGAACTGCATGAACTCGAAACTTTTACCGTCAAAATGTTGCACATGAAATACCATTCTGTTGGTTATTTATTTTTTTAAAACCCATTTTAAAATTATGCTTTCTGTTCTTATTTGAAAATAAATGTTGGTGAATTTGAAGCACCTGTACCTTTATTAAATATCTTTGTATAAATATAAAGTCTACCACATAGACTGAATGACAGTTTCATTAGTTCAATTGTTTGCGTCATGGGAAGGCTCCAATGTATATAATTATATGTGTAATATAATTGTATGTGTAATGCTACAGCATAAATTTATAACTTGTTACACTAAGGCTTCCATTCCCAAAACTGTATGACCCCTGAAGCAAATTCCGCTGTTGCGATTTTTTTATCACTAGGGGGCGGTACTTGTTCAACAACAGGTTGATGTCTATCAAAATGAAAATCTTGAGAATTTGAAATTCGTGATGCACATTTATTATCTGAACATCCTGGAACGCATTATCTTGAAGGAACGGACCCATATCTCTCCTGAACAATATGCAAAGCTTGTACATAAATATGCAAAGTACCTAAAGCTGCCATGACTGTGGAACATGGTTTTACAAAATATAGAGATAATCCTTTTATGTCCCTGAAGTTCAACTGGTAGAGTGTGGTGCAATGCAGAATTAATGGGAATAATTCCCCTTATCATTTAAAAAATGACAGCTGTTTCAACTTAAACATTAATTTCAGTTGCTGCCCTAAAATTTTGGGTAAAATTAATATTTTAAATTGACTAAAAATTGAGTTGAATATCACACTTATATCAGAGTTGAGTTGAGTCTTATATCACTTATTTAAAAAAGTTGAAATTACTTTGTTGTAAAAACATTTGTTGCCGTGACTTAATGATTACACCATTTTTACAGTGTATGAATTGCTCAATTATATAGAATCTTGAATGGACTGTAAGTCATTTGAAGGCATGCTTGATACATGAAAATGCATTCATGCAAACAATATAAAAAAATTAATTGGTGGTTTCATAGTTGAGTTTTGCTAATGCTGTCAACAGTACAAAGTGATGGAACAGAGCTTACTCTTTGGAAAGCATTATATAATGTAACCTTTCCGAAGTAACTTTGAAGACTGAAACACTAAACAGTGATTCATAAGATAAAGGATGTGTCTTTGGCATGGCTTGGTTATCCCTGGTCCAGTGCCATAAATCTTTCCTGCATTTGCATCTGGTATATTCACAAATCACAATTTGGCTTTCATTGATTTCCTGTCATCTAATGTTGTTATTTGGCTTGTCAGCAGCTGGCTGTGGTGTGTGTGTAGAGATCTGTTGTCCTTCAGATGACATTGAAAGGCTCATCTCTGTGATGACTGTGGCATCCCTCGTGAGCCTGCATCAAGAACACTGCACTCAGTCAATAGCTTTTCAACTGTTTCTCACTGAGGCTGATCAGGAGCTGCCAGCCACACACACACACACACACACACTGCCTTCAGTACTGCAGGAAAGTCTGCAAAAGCACAATCAAAATCAAGGATAATTACAGTTCGTTACATAAAGCACATAATCATGTAAGAGCAGAGACGATTGCTATTAATCATGTGACCTCTTGACACCTGCGTTGGTATTTTTACAGTTTTTTCTGAGTTTTTAATCAAAATTTTGTTAACCCCTTCAGACCAGATTTCTACTTTTCTGTATTTTTTAAAATAATCTTACAAGGCATACAAACTACTAAATCATAACTGCAACATATAATACAATATGGTTAAAAATACATTATGATAACATGTGAATAATGATGTGTACAGTACTGATTTGAGAAAATGGAGCCTTGATTGTGAAAAAGTATGTGTTTGAAAACTATTTAAAAGTAGTAGTGTAGTTTTGGAGAGCACTCTAAAGAGAGATCTTTAGGAGAGATCAAAGCTAGGTGACTATTGCTAGTCTCTCCAAAACTGCCTTCCCTACCTTTAATAAAATCATATGCTTTGCCTGTTGGACCTACCCTATGCAAAAAAGACAAACAAGGCACATTGAGATAAATAAGCCGTACAAACAGGCATCATGCCCTTGTAATTTTGTAATGGTGGTTCCTATGAAGATAAACATTAAGATACATTGTATGTACACAGTTGTGAAAACTCTGTTCTGATTCTGCATCTTGTCTCAGGTGTGGATTAGACCAGAAGATATAAATACAGGTAATAATACTGTAACTTTGACCAGGCATTGGGCACCTATGATGTGCCCTATAAACTGCAAGTTAACGTTCTAAAACGCTACCACTATTACCAGGAGAAGGTTTCCAGATTTACATTTTAAAACATGAACTGTATTATTTGGTGAATTGAGTGTTTCTTTAAAAATGACATTATGCTTTAGGGGGTTTGGTTATTAGAATGGATTTTGGAATGCAAGCAATTTACCAGTATAATACCCAAAGATGACCCAGCTTATAATAACACAATAATATAAACATATTAATTGTAATATTAAATATGTGTATATGCTTTGTAGTCTAATACACTCGGAAGTTTGCACTACTTGGGGTATTTTAATGTATTATTTATTATGGTTTAGTTTTATACCGTTTATGGTCCTTAGTAGCGACATTTTCGATGTTGGTTTCGATTTATTAAGTACACAGAAACACATTCCAAACAAGTTGTCATGCAAAAAGTATTGAATCTGGTATCGTGGTGGCGTTTCTGAATAGCGCTCGCCCAGGGCAGCCCAGCGCTGGCAGCCGTGACGTCACCGCTGGGTTGAGCAGGAGAGAAACAGAGAACGCGCTGCGGCGGAGTTCATACAGGGCCTGCGAGCGAAGAACCGGGAGGACAACGAAAAGCAAGACCAACGAGATTCTTCGTCGTCCTCCTCTGTATGCATCCACATCGGAGCTGATCGCTATAAAGGCTGTTTCCATCCGCATCTCGTCTTTCTCCCGATCTGTTCAGAGATAACCTGTAAAGGTAATAAACAGGACGAGCGTATAAAGTTGGTGCGTGAGTGTGTATGGCAGCTTTACGGGAGGTGTATTCGGTGTTTCGTGCTTCACGGCTGTGGAGGTTTCGAGAGAAAAAGTCGAGCCGAATAACTAGAGGTTTATTTAAATCGCGCGCAACCCCCAGAAGAGTCTTAAAGTCACATGTCGTAATTATTTTCTATTATTACAGCTTGGTAAATAACGAAAGGAGCTTTTGTGTTACCACGAGAGTACAATAGCAGTGAGGTCAATATGAATCGAATCTTTAAATCTTTACTCGAATACCCGCGAATCGCATAGCTGTTGTTGTTTTACCCTAACCAGTTGGCTTCTTAAAAACCCGCTGATTTTTGTATAATATTGTGTTTTTAGTTAGACCTAACGTCACAAAATCATACATTTTTGACAGTTTCTTTATCTAATTCTTTGCTTTTGTTTTCTGAAATGTAATTTTTAATTGTATCATTTTGAACTGTCATTGTTCTGGCGTTACTTAATCCTCTCTGACTGGCTTTCTCCTTTGGCTTGTTACTCTGCCACTACCCTGCTGTTTCTTTCTGTGGCGGCAGATTGTGTCTATAGCTTTCTAGCAAGGGCGCAACTGCACATTTGCTGAGGGGTATGCAAGATCATACCCAGCTGTAAGGACAGTAAAGGTGACACGGCAATTTTAATATAATAATTACAATTAAGTAATATTACCAGATGCTAACACACACCTTATGTAATGTAAACTTTTTGCAATAAGCTGGTTTTATGCACTAGTTGGTCGTAACATGTCATGTAAACACAACTATAGACAAACACTATTTGACTTCGATGACAACACACAATTATAATCCTTCATGTCTTTATTAAACACACTCCAGTTTACAGTGCTGTGAAAATAGTAAAAATGTAACACCCTCGGCTCTTGATGGATCATGTTGCCTTCTTGAGCATTAGTAAATGTTTGCACCTTTTGTAATAGTTGTCCATCAACAATGTGAGAAGATGCAAGGAATGTGCAGAAGCTGGTGGATGTTTCTGAAAAACAGTGAGCAGTTTTAACTGCCCAGGACAAATAAGCACTCCGTTGTGGATGATCCAGGTAACAACAACAAAGTAATCACAAAGTCAACTTTATCCACAGCACTGTGAATGTTTAATGGGATGTGTATAATGAAAATGTGAAATATTATAATAGTTTGTATGTTATCAGCTTAAGCACATTGTGTTTCGCCTATGACTTTAATAAAGATCAGATGACATTTATTATGACACATCAATGCAGAAAAAAATATTGCAAGACAATCATCATATCTTTGTTGTCCTCTCCATCCTTTAATTTTACTCATGAGTAAAATAAAAACAAACAAACACATGTTCTTAAAGTTCTTAAAATGATTCAAGTATTAAATGCTAAAAGATGGTTAATCGGGTCTCCAAGACCTCTTTCTTATGAACAGCCATTTATATGTGACTATGTCGGAGGGTGAGTGGTTCATGTGGTCACTATAATAAATTACATTTTCAACTTGTTTATATACTAAACCAAATTTTAAAAGCGTTTCCTTTCATTATTATTTTTAAACAAATAAGATTTTGATTTTAAGAATGATTTAGTCAAAATGGTGCCTCATGCACCGGATATACTGCATACCCCATTTTTGCGCCCCTGCTTTTAATGCGCACGATCAGATTTATACTGTGTCTCTGAATCTGTTTTTCTCTCATTTGCTGGGAGCAGTTTGAACATTGTAAACTGGTGCATTTGCTCTCTGTATTGCATATTGTAGTTGTTAATGTAAATCCAGTAGGTCAGACATGGATTAAGTAGTGAATATAACAGGATAGTCTAAAGATGGAGTAAGAGTCAAATATGCCTCAGGTTTCTCCTTTTTTTAGAGCATTAGAGACAAATACCATTTCGCATATTGTCAGCCCTCCCTATAACTCATTTTCACAGATGACATAACTTTATTGCAGACAAAAAACATCTTGGTTTAATGGGCTTATCATATCTCATGAATCAGTGTATTAACATGTTGTACAATTCATCACTTTCAATACATGACTCTTTCATGTTAAATCAGTCATGATCTTAGCTGAATCCCTCTCAATTGGAAGGTCTCTTTGGTCCGCTACAACTGTACTGGATCTCACCCGTTTGTCTGTTACTGTGTTTGTTTTAAGAGAGATATACATTACTGTCAGTGTGCTCATTGGTGGAGGGTGTGTGTGACAATAATTATGCTCTCACTCTTTCCTGATGTGCGTGTTACTGTTTCATCTGTCTATTGGGATCAACACCGCCAAAAATAACATCCTCTCATCAAATCCGAACCCAGGAATTTCTTCCCTGTTGGGAGTTTAGTTGCAGATCATTAAATAGCATTTCACAGCCTTTTCTATTGATCGTATAAGATACTAATAAATATTAAATGAACACTTATGATACGCCTGCCTGACCCAGAGAATGTTTGACCTGAAATACAATTGCACAGGACATTAGAAAAGGAACAATTTATAGGGTATGTTTAGTGTATGAATATGATGTCAGTGGGCATAGCATAACAGATTGCATCTTGGTAAAATTAACAGTTTCCAACTTGACAGTTTTTCCTATATCAATATTTTTCAAGGTTTGCTCTGCTATCATCTGCTTTCTCTGTTAATAATATCCACTGGATTCCAAATTGCAGTGTGAACAGAATAGCTGTGCACTGTAGTTTATATCCTCATTAAGAAAAGTCTTTACAGACTCGTATTGTCCCCCATGCAGTGCAGGAACAGAACAGTTAGCCGCCCAGCGTGGGTGATGCATATTTTATTAACATAAAAATGTAGCATCTCAATATTTCATTAGTGCACAGCTTGTCATCAGTGCCAGGATAAAGTATGAAGTGTTTTCAAAACTAGGCTCTGTAAAAGTTGCAGTGAGAAGGACAAATTACAAAAGTTTTGGCTCCTCGTCTGGGTGACAGGACATTAAAACTCTGCTTCTTCCGAATAAGCCCCTGCGGAGCAATAAACACAGAAAGGACCTTTTGGAAAACTGGGTACTGTTTTGGCAACACAGTAATTGGAATAGAAAGGCAACATAAAGGAAGTTGTTGGTGGATCTGATTTTTAATTATTGCTGATATGTAATGGCATATGTATGCTGATGTATATAGGTGTGGCAGTTTGCACAATGGCTGCATGTTTGCTCTGATGTTGTTTGAAGGCATGTTTGAGAACATGAGAGGAATTGTGACAGTGCACTTTGTTTAGGTAGCTATCTTCATTTCAGCGTGGCTGACATAGCAGAGTATGTCATGGCACAGGCATGAAAGATGTGTAAAGGTGACGTGTTTGTTTTGACGTCATGATACCTGCTTCATTCCCAGTGTATTGTGAAGTGAGAACTATAAAGTAACTTTCTTATTAATTTAATTAATTAATTGTAGCATTTTTAAGACATTGGCTCAGTTCTGCCCGTTGAATTGCAGAACTGCATACATACTATATTTGCATACCTTTCCTGTAGCTCAGTGGTTAGAGCATTGCGTTAACAACGGCAAGGTCATGGGTTCGATCCCAGGGATTGCATATACTTCAACACAATGTATAGTATAGTGTAATGCAATGCAAAGCGCTTAAATGCATAAACGCATAAATGTTTAGCAAAACAAGGACGTAAGGGGCAGAGGGGTATATGTGTTTGGAAGCAGACAGTTTCCATTAAAATATATCAACTGATAAACTGCAGCTTTACAAGCAGTAGTCATTTTTGTAGTGCTAAAGAGAAACCACCATGTGATTTGTCTTTGGCAGGGGGAATTGTTAATCTTCTTCGCTAATTAAAGGATTCCTGTTACATTTTGAAGCTTATCTAGAGTTGCATTTGGGTTTGTTAATTTACGGAACATTTTTCCTTAGCCATTGCGGCTAGCTAAAGTCTCTGCATGACAGAAAGTGGCAAAGGAGGACAAATGAGATATTATCGCAGTTGAATGGGGCAGCCTATCATAGGCTCAGATGTTTGAGCACAGATCATGGACCAAGTAGCACAATGATCTTCTCTGTTCATAGTCAACTCCGGATATAGTAATTTCCCATGTTCAGAGCATGTGACAAGCTTGTGGATCATGGAGACATGCCTCAAGCTAAGCAAGTTGGGTCAAGCATCCCAGATTCAGCGCTTCCGGAATTATGTAAATGTTTTTGTATGGTTTAGATTTAGATATACTTCTGTTGCATGTTTTTTTTTTACATGTGAGCAGCAGCAGTTTTTGTAACCAATTGCAGACATATCTGTTGAGAGCATGAATGCAGGTGCCAATCAAAGCCGTTTAAATTTGGCCAGCTGGTAACGTTTATCCAAAGTGACTTACAAAGAGAGAGAGAAAGAGCATTAAACATTTTGCCTTAAGAACCAACAAGCCTAGTCTACAAAGCTACATTTATAAGAGGGAATAGTTGCTAGTGACAGGATGAACAGTAGAACAGTACAACTTTTTTTTACATACGTAAAACAAGGTTAAACATTGGCGTGTTAGGAAGGTTTAAGCATTTTAATTTACAGTATAGTAATGGTAATTCTGTTAATAAATTCTGTTGCTGTGGGTCGAATAATGCTACAAGATCTTGACCTTACAATACAAACAGTGCTTTTGATTAGTGGTAATGAAGCATTACAGGTTCGTACTGTGCTTGAAAACAACATTATGCACTCTTGTCTTGAAACTATACTTGAGTACTTACTATACAAGACACACTGTAGTTTATAGAAGCCAAAGTTTCTTTTTCCAGAGCAAATTTAAAAATTATGGTATTTTCATTACCTGAATGGCAGTTGTTCAACTATACTGACTTGAAACATGAAGCTGTCTGTATTGTTGTTGTTTTGCATAGTTTCGGGTTGTTTAGTGGAGTTAAAAAGTGTTTGGTATATCATTTTACAAAAAGAATACACTATCCAGTTACATTTATTTATACACAGACATATTTAGAACTTTGGCTTTTTGGCTTTCACATACAAACAAATTATTTAAAAAATGTAACAAAATGTATCATAAACTGACATTGTGACAATTATAATCATATCAATAGTTTTATGGGTGGGTTAGGTTTAGGGTTGGAGGGAAATGTAATTAGTCTGAAAACAATGGAAGTCTAGGAAAGTTCCAGACTAATATAGTGAAACAAACCTGTGTCATAGTTGTGCGTTCATCCACCTTTTAGTGCATTGACTTTTGAAAGGTGAATTAGCTCAATGCATCATCTGAAACGTATTTTTCTTATAGCTTAGAGAAAGATTTTACATTTAGTAAGCGTTTCCTTTTTAAAACAAGCGCACCAATCCATGTGGATTAGCAGGGCCTTCTGACAGATATGGGGAGGGCAGAAAAATGAAGACATAGGAGGAGAGGGGTTTGACCATTAAACGGCCTGTCAAACAAAATTACACCTTGTCTTTTTTGCTGGCTTCCTCTCTGGTGTGAAGTGTTGGCAGGCTGCTGGCTTTTAAAGTGACTTAATTAAGTCAGATGACCGAAGCGGCTTTCTCCCTTTCTTGATGATGTTTGACAATTTAAAGGCTTGATGCTAAAGGGTCTGATCTGTAAAGATGGTGCCATCGTGCTAATGCTAGAACTCTAATGATTCTTAACATTTTTTTATTAAAAACTTTTCAGTGTCATCTGCAATTTGAATGTGCTGCTAGTATTGTGTACATTGTGGCTTTAATAGAGGTTTATATCAGTGCTGAAAGTGTTAATACTAGTAATACTGTGGAAGTGAATATTTGCAGGGGATGTAAAGTATGTGTGTGCTTGTGATTGATGTGTGAAGTGTTTCCTGACTGTGTTAAAGGCCACAGCATAGACATCACAAACGTTTCATGAGTTTTGCTTTGTCACATTTTTCTCTGTGGATATTTAATTCTTTCTATTGTTGTTTCTATAATATATTTTCCTTTTTTTCCCCGCCAGTTTCCCCCTATTTTCTTTTCTGCTTTAATGTATCTTTAATGTATCCTCCTTTCAACGCAATAAAGCTGTATCTTCATAATCTGTGAAATATTTGGAAACGGTCATTTTTGGATGATCTAATCGAACTACTACTAATGTATTTTAATTACTCCAATACTTAATACTTAAATATTTATTAGAGTCATCACATTTTTACATTGCTTCAAGTATATTAATCAACAATACATAAGGAACTAATAACAAGAATATTGAGTTTTTTATTGCTATTTTTATATTACATGGTGGTGCTTTTGTTGTGTTTGAGCCCTTTTTGAACCTCAACCCATTTTTCTTGTCTCTCTTTCTTCCATCTTAGTAGTACATAGTTCTATCTATATACTAATAATACTAATAATCATCATATACCATTATATGCCATTTACTTTAATGCTTAAATTGTCTACTTATAGACGGAATAAAGAAGGGCAGTGGGAGGCAAGAACATAACATGGATGGGGTATGTTGTGTTTTTGATGGGTAAAATAGTTCCAGCAATTCTTTGTGGAAGCTTCTAGACTACTGCTAAATAATCTTCATTATTCCTTTTCTCCATTTCCCCCCTCAGGCACGCTTTTATTCTATTTTTACCCACTTGTCTTAGACCAGACTAGAGCAGAGAACATTTTACCCGATACTGAATCACCCTGCTGTTCCTCTCTATAGCTTATTTTTGGCAGCTAATGTCTCCATTAATTCACATTAAGAATGCATTAGAACTAAATTACCTATCTTTTTGCAGATAATACATCTTGTCGTACATTTCTGCGGTTTTATTTTTGGATCATCCCGATACTTGCATGACTCATGTTGTACGATTTGCTAAACGTTTACATATGTTTGCTGCGTTTCAAGCCACCTCAGGCCAAATTTTATTGATTATTTTTCTCCATTTTAAATCAGTTTTTTCTGCTTGCATTCTTGGCCAGTATCTCACTACCATTTGGAGCACGAAGGCTTGTTTTATGTATGTTCCAATGTGAGTAAAGATCAATTTCAGCTGCAGAAAAGACATGCTTAAACCTGCACTGAACTGCAAGCTCTCTTGTTTCTTCCTTGTGGTTTGACTTCTCAATTGTTCCGTTATTGTCTTAATGAAACCTCCTCTGATCACACAGGAAGCAGAAAGGTGGGAGGAAGCCTTCAAACCGCATTTGTTATCAGAAATAGTCGTCTATTTTATATCAGCTTGAGGAAAGCAACAAACATCATGTCATTTAAATATGTACTAGTAAGTTTGTTAATAAGCATGATCAGTTTATCATAGCAAGTGCTAAAACTAGTTAAAGCTTGTCTCAAAAGTGTGCACAATACAATCGTTGGCGAATTCACTATGAGGGTTTTTTTTTGCAATGTGCACTTGACGCAGATCTAAAACTTGGAACTGTTCACTCATTCATCGATATTCCAGTCAGTCAGTTGGCACATTATACTGATTGAGAAAGATATTAAATCTAAAAAGGATGTAATCTTTGTTTGTTGGTGGTATCCAACAATTCAGTGCCTGGCTTTAGGCCTTGAACTTTCAGTATGAATGCAAAAATGACACATTAGCATGGCCACTAGTTTTTGCTCAGATAAGTTTAATGGTATGAGCTCTCAGCTCCAGCAAAGTGCAAAGCAATTATTCAACATATAATTTTTGATAAGACTAGAATCATCCTTGCCTGCCTGATTACGCAGCACGTTCATCATTGCAGTCACCTAAAGTTTCAAACATCATCATCTTGTTGGCCTATTTGGCTGGGTTGGGTTATGATTACATAACAATACAATAAATATATACGATAAATAACAATTACGTAGAACTCAAAATTTGACTGTATAATATATAGATTGTGTTGAATAAAGCTGGAAACACCTAAATAGACAGCCGAGCTTTACAGTGGCTCTCTGTTAGGCCCTCAGGATTATTAGGGTTTTCAGGATTATTCTGTATGGAAGCAAGTAACTGGAAAGGAAGGACTAGAAAGGAAGGTCAAGCACTCATGCACTGGTCTGTCTGTCTTTCACTGTTGGTTTTGTCTTTGTTTTTTGGTATTAAAGACAAAATGCATGTTTCTACAACCTGTTATATCTCATATTATCAAAACCAGACAGTGATTTACAAGAAACACTATTAAAGTAATCATTAAAAAGGGACATTATCTCCAAATGAACTTCTACACTCCCCTCCTACATTCAAGTATTTAACATTTTTGTTAAAAGGTAGCATGTAATTAGCTTGTAAAATGTTACAATGATTGCCAGTGTAATAAGAGTGCTTTCCTGCACAGGTGATGAATAACATTGCAATTGTTTATCTTCGGAAAAGTATGCAAATCTGCTAATCAAATAAAAGGAGAATGGTGCTGTTTGCATAATGTATGCTGCGTTTATACTACAGTCATTTTTTTGATCCTTTAACAGTATTTGACAAACCAGTTTTTCAGCTCGTCATTCACGTAAAAACAAACAAGATTGTTTGTGGAGCTTTCAGTGGGCCAAGACATGTTTTTCCTTTAAACTTTATGTGCATGTTTTTGTTGTAGAGACACTCCTGTACCTGACCCTACAATCAAAGGTGGTAGGTCTTTATCCCAATTTATTATTGGCAAATTAACCTATTTTGTATGTCTGCGTGGTATTGAGATACTGAGATGTTATTAGTAAAATTGGTTTGAAAAAGGTTGTTGACCTTTTTTGGCCATAGAAACTTTCTTTTTCCATGTCTGGTTGTCCATCTGTAAAAGCACTTGTGTGCCTTCATAGTGCTTTATTCCTATATTCTTTTGATACTATAGTATTTTTTTTTGCATTTGCGTAAACAATGCACTGGGTACTGGAGATCATATTTGCATTGGTGAGACGTGCTCAGTTGTGATTGGTTCTAGGTGTTATTGCACTTGTCCGCATTATACTGTCACATTATATATCAGGTTGTTTTTTATTGTGGTAGAAAAATTTATTATATAGAACATTTATTTAGAATGTATTGGAATGACATGGAGGTGAGACACATGTCAGATGTTAAATTTTTGGGTGAATTATTCTTTGAAGGGCAAGAATCAATTGGAATATTTTTATTAACGCAAACGGTTTAGTAGTTACATGGTTTTATTAATGACAGTATTTGTTGACCAGACCAACAGTTAGCTTTTACATTCCTACAGTATTGTGGAATGTTTTGTATTTCATAATTGTTGTATTGTTTAAATTTAGTGTATAATAAATGTGTCTGGTCCATTATGACAACTTAACGCTGTTGTGTGCTTATACAACCTATATGCAGTCTTGGGGCATACAAAAATTCAACATGTGTTCAATATACTGGACACCAACGGTGGAAATGTTTAATATAAACCCACATGAAGCTATAAAGGTGTAAGATGAACTGAAAATTCATTTTTGACAGCTGTTTGAGTCCTCAGTGCCAAGTACAGAGCGCTTTTAGATTTGAGTTTCACATAAATTGTCTTCCCTCCGGTGCAGCTGATTACATTGTGACAGATTTACAGTGCTTTGTGCCTAAGCGTTCTGCATGGTACTGTGATGTCAATCAAATTTGTCAGCTTCCCAGTGCAGCTTTTAGTTTCCTGTTGGTGCAAGAGTGTTGTGGGGCCGAACTGGGCTATCTGCACCTGCGTTTTAAATCAGGATGTTAAAGGAGGCATTTGGTCTCAGTTGGAGCCAAGACATTGCAGCTGGACCTTGTGAGATCTGTGGTTTGACCCAGCAGATCTGGGCGCGCTGAAGTATTAAACTAAGGGAACAGTTTGTATGTCCCTCGTGCATTAAGACCGTGGGATTTTGGAGAGAGGAACAGGGATGGAGTGGATGCAGTGATATAGTAATGAGAAAGCCAAAGAAAGGGTGAGAGGGAAATGCAATAGAAGAAAATGATAATCACATTTTACATTTAAAAAGACTGCATTAGGCTATATTGCAAACTATAGCTTCAAATCCCAACCTGCTTACTGTCTGCATAGTCAGATGTGTTCTAAAGACAGCATCCCAATTAAATAAAAATGCTTATTTTAAGCAATGTCTCTTGTCTCATCTGCCATCTTAGAACATTCATTTGCAGAGCTTGTTGCAATGCATTCTATGATTGCCTTCACAAAGTCTACATATGTAATGTCTTATTATTTGACCTAAACAAGGTATTTTTAACCAAAATTAAGACGTCTACCATTTGAACAGCCTTTGCATTGAGAAACATGCTCTAATAATGCTGTCGATGTAGGCTGTTTTCTAGGTTTTGGAACGGAGCATATATTGGAGGGTTAGTTTATGTCTTTGTTGCTTGCCATCTATTATTTGTTAAACTGAATGTGCATACACAGAGCACCGGCAGAGCTGCAGGGTTTGTTTTCAGAATGGCCATTTGTGGATATGATGCAGTATTAAATGTAGTGTGAAAGTCAATGAGCTGGTAAACGTGAAGCTCACCAGGGAGAGCAGCATTTTGTACACGTCTGTTACCTAGTTACTCTACCAGTGGGCATCCACAGTATTAACATACCTGCTAGTTTCTCAGTAAACCAAACGGAGGCAGTGGTTGAACTGGAGAAGTTTTGTTTGTGGTTCGAGAGCGAGTGTCTTCATATTAAGCTTGACATTTGCTAACATGTTGATCTTATTACAAGAAGCTGAAATCCCAAGTGGTAACATCCCTCACTTCCCACAGAGTGAAACGTTTACAGCTGATTTAAATCTATCACCCCAAAACATGTTGTTACATTTTTGAAGGTCAATAACAAGCTGCTCCTCAGCCATGATAATGTCTTGGACTTGGCCTGAACGTTCCGGCTCATGTTTGTCAAAGATATGAATCTTGCCAGCGGTCATTGCTTGTCTTATCTGATGTGCTTGTGTGGACAGGTGGTGCTTTGTAGTTGAAATGATAGCGTTGACAGTAACATTTTAAGAGCAGTGAAAAGCTTCTTGCTATCATTCTTTTTCTCTTCTACATGAACTGGAATCAGATTTTCCCCTCTGGTTACAAGGAAACTTCACCACTGAGCCAAAGACACTGGCTGTTCTCTAACCCCCACTTTCCAAGTCATTAAAGGGATAGTTCGCCCAAAAATGAAATTGTCGTCATTCAACATACATACTGTCATGTTGTTCCAAACCTGTATGATATAATTTTTGTGCAACACAAAGGCATTGTAAAAATACCATTAAACTAGTCCTTATGACCTGTGCGCCGTTGCAGGTCTTCTGTAATCTAATTAGTTTAAATCTCCTTTTGTGTGTTTTGGTGCTTTTTATTATTTTTGGGGCTTGACAGCCCCAGTCCCCATTCACTTTCATTGTGTGGGAAAAAAAGATTTTTTTCATAAAAGAACTGACTCATACACTACTGCAATTTTAAACATCATAAAGGTAATTATGTGTTTTTGTTTTGTGAACTGTCTCTTTAAGGTCATATTTCTGGCATCCTGTTTGTCACAGCTGGCCCATGTGGCCTTATTTCTTTCCTCCCTCTATTTTCCCCTCTCTTGATCCCTTCTCTTCTCGGGGTCAAGGCTTTCCCAGCAATTGGATTAAAAGAAGTGGCGAGTCTTGTAGTTTAGCTTCATTAACTGAGCGCTGAACAAATTAGACACATACACTTATTAACACACAAATATACACATGAACATTGAACACTGCTGCCAAAAATGCAGAGCAGCTTTTTCTCTCTCTCTTCCTGTTTTTTACCCCATCTGCCTTGTCACAGCAATAAATTGTTTGTCCAATCATTGCATTCGGTCTGAATGCAATGATTGGATGTCCTGTTTGCCACTCAAACTGTATTTGCATACCTCCATGTACTTTTGGAGGAGGTGTGGCTTTAGAGAGCACTCTGACAGTAGGGTGGGATCTTATGCTTTCAAAGCTAGCTTGCTATTGCTAGCCTCTCTGAAATGGCCTACTCTACTTTTGAATTCTTCATGGCATTGATTCAACAACATGCTGGAAACATTCCTTTGGTTTTGCTCCTTGTTGACATGACGATATCAAGCATTTACTGCAGATTTGTTGGCTGCACATTCATGATGCGACTCCCCCGTTCCATCATATCCCAAAAGTTCTTTATTGGATTGAGATCTGGTGGCTGTGGAGGCCATTTGAGTGCAGTGAACTCAAATTAAAAAAGTTTGAGATGAACTTTGTGACATTGTGTTATCCTGCAGGATGTAGCTATAGAAGAGGAGGACACTGTGGTCATGAAGGCATGGACATGATTGTCAGCAATACTCAGGTAGGATGTGGCATGTAAATGATGCTCAGTTGCTACTAAGGAGCCCAAATTGTGGCAGGGAATTTGTTCTACTCACTTGTGGTTCTTTGAGCTTTTGTTGCCTTTCTGTCAGCCTGAACCGGTCTAGCCATTTGGTTTTGACGTCTGTCATCCGGCATTTCGCTCAAAAACTGCTGCTCGCTGCATTTAGTTGTTTTTTGGATCATTCTCTGAAAACTTTCAGGTGGTTGTGAAAATAGTACATCATCTAAAACATTCAAGCCAGCCTGCTTGTCACCAACCACCATGCCACATTCAGTTAAAAGTTCGTTCTTCCGATTTTGATACTTGTTTTGTTCTTGTTAACCATGTGTACATGCCTAAATGACTGTGTTGCTGCCACATGATTGGCTGATAAGATGTTTATGTTAACAAGCAATTAAACGTGTGGCTGTGTGCATACCTACTGAAGTGGCCGGTAAGTGTACATCCCTGAACAAGCCTGAAGCAGAAGATGCACAGCACGTCTGAGAGCACCTGTCAATCTGTGTTTATTAGATCATTGTCATCTGTCTGTGCCTCTCTTTGTTTGTGATTTGGTCTCTGTTCAACACACTTTGCAGCCCACATGGCGTTTCTTTTAACCAATGCCTTTAAACGTCATCTTGTTTTCGTGCTTCGTGCATTTATTGTGTGTCGAGCAGGTGTTCATGAGAGTCCAAAAGATTCTTTGTTTGAGAACTTCTTTGCTTCCTGGAGCTGTGATGCTGGAACAGATCCTTGTTAGAAGAAACTCGAGTTCTGTTCAGCTGGTTGCACCTTCCAGCTGTCATTTCAGGGGACATCTGCTGAAAACAGGAGCAAGATCTGAGTTCCCATACAGCATGGCTTTGATCCTGCTTTTGTATGCATTACAAAAACACTGCGATTCTAACTTTGTGCGTTTTCACAAATCACATCTTAAGTTAGAAGGTAAACAAGTTCCATTTGTTTTCTCCAGCTGAGTCGCACCTTTGCACCATTTTCTCCTGTCATTGATCCGAAATATGAGCATCTCTTAATAACAAATATTGTTAAAATTGCACTTATGTAGAAATTTTTACATTTAAACAGAATTCCCAGGGCTCCATTTTTAGTTAGCTGAAGTCCAATGCTTTTTCATATATTGGTGCAGTCATTAGTTCTGTGTTTAGTGGTAATGGAGATTGATTTTTAACCGCCCCAGCTCAATGGGAATGCTTTTAAATGGTGGCTTTGGATCCATAATCACATTGCATAACAGGATTATAATTTTAGAGGGTGTTTGAGCTGTTTGTGCTTAACTGTATGAGCTTAGCACAGTGGTTGAGTAACATTGTTATAATGCTTCATTACCAGCACTAAATGACCTCTGGTAGCCGTGCGCACAAGGGCTGGGTATAAAAGATTGATTCTCTGATTTAATCAATCTCCAGTTTAACAAGGATATTGATACGGGAAATCAATTCTTAATGTGCTTGTTTAACTTAAGAGGATGTGAATATTATCTGTATTTTGCCTCTTGTCCTGTGTCGGCCAGCTGTAGGATGGTTTCAGTTACCAGCATTTATATTTAAATATGGATTGCATGTCTGCAAAACTAACCTTTTTAATGTAATATTAATAACTAAGTGATATTGAGTCAAATAGAAATTGAATAAAATTGATAAATAAGAATTATACCACATAAATAAGAATTGAATCAAATCAGCAAATTGGTCACCAGCCCTAGTGTGTAAACCATGTGTTAGGAAGGATTTGATTATACAAGTGAGAGACTGACTTTAATTTGACAGATCAGTGTCAGCAGATTCTCTTTTAACACCGCACAAGGAATGGATCTAGAAGAAAGCATGTCTGTTTTTTATAAAGGAGTTTTTTTTCCCTCTGTTTAAAATGCTGGTCGTCAGGCAGTCATTGTAGTCATATCACATGGTGTTGACGGATGTGACCGCTTTATCTCTGAGTCGACAGGTTTCCTCACTCCACTGAGAAATGACAGAGGGGCACGGAGATCTAAATGGAGTCGTGGACCATGCCTGCTGTGTTTCTTTGCTCTCGACACCTAAAGTAACTGGTTATATCTGTCTTGTATCTACTTCTTGTAAGCTGTCATTTTATATCTGCCCCTTAGAGTATGATTTGTGGAGATACGGTCGAACCACCATTGTTACACAGTTGCAGGTCATTCTGTGTTGGCTTTATGGATGAGGTTTCTTGCTTTTCACTGATATGGGGGTGTGGGCTGGTGTTAAGCAATGAAGTGGCCAGTGTTTGTGTATGGTATCATGAAGTATCCACTGTTCAGGCCTGACTGGTGCTCAGCCAGCGTGTGTGTCAGCTGTCAAAGTGATTGGACAGCAACACGCTGAGTGTCCCTGCAGCAGGAAGCAGCTCTGTCAAAGCACCATCATGGCCCAATAAAGCTTTTCACACACACACACACACACACACACACACACACACACAGAGTGTCTCACGGACTGTGACATTTGAGCTCTTGTTTTTAAAAGCCACTCTTGCTGTCTCTCCTTTTTTATTTACTTCCTGTTTTCCTTTTTTTGGCAAGTTGCTTTCCTGTGCTGTTATCAACTCTATTTTTATTTTATTTTTTTTACTCTTCAGACTTTTAACTGTTTATTGTACACACACAGTATGTGTATCAAGGATTTGGGCTAATCTGACATTTGGCATGTGATTATTAATAATCACAAAAATCATCCATTAAAATTCTAAAAAATGCCAAACAATCTGTGACTGTTACAATATGATTATAACAGCAAATATAAGCACAGATACATTAAGCTCTCCATGTAAGGTCAGTTTGTGTGGCCCTGTTGAACTTGTAGCAGGTGAAATAAAGGCAGAGAATCTTTGAGATGCAGACTGACATATTGCTTATTTTTCTGTAAATATGGTTTTATAAATATACAATGTGTGGACATTGTAAAGTAGAGAGACTGCTGTGAAACTGTAAATGTAACTTTTAATGTGTTGTGAAGAACATTCTTAGATTAATTTGAAATAATGTATGTAGGATAAATTGTATGTAAAGTTATGGGGCATGTCTCAAGAGATTTTGTTTAATTCTTTATTAGTCGTTGCTTCTTTACAGCAACACATGCTTGTTCACTCATCTTTTCTTTCAGTGTCTCTCTCTCTCCTCTCTGCTTCAGTGTCTGTTGAATAATTCACTGTATTAATGATGGGAAGGTGAAAAGGGAAATAGCTTTAAAAGCTGTTGGTGGGCCAAAGATGCTGTTAGTGCAGAATGTGTAAATGCAGGCTTTGTGTGTGTGTGCACGTGTGGGATCGAGAGAGCCAATCTGAAACTGTTTGTTCAGAAACAAGCCTACCTCCAAGCTTGACTTGGCTCTTGATCCTTCCTGTCACTCAGCCCAGCGGCCGCTCTGTTTCTGGGGATTGCAATGCAACATCTGTTTGTTGAAGTGCTGCAGGCTGCATGCTAGCTAGCGCAACAGTAAGACAATCTACATGAGCTTACAGGGGTCTAGAGCTCTGTTTTTCGGTTTGATGGCTGCCAGCCTGCTTGAAAACATGCTGCTGATTTGGAGGGCATGTACACCTATTTTTCGACTTCTGAATTGGCAGGAATTCTAATCTCTCTTCTTTAATCTGTATTGCAGAGACTCCATGAAAGATGTCAGAGGAGACAATTGTTATTGCCAAGTGGGACTACACAGCACAGCAGGATCAGGAACTTGACATTAGGAAAAACGAGCGATTGTGGCTCCTGGACGACTCCAAAACATGGTGGCGGGTACGAAACGCATCCAACAGAACGGGCTATGTTCCCTCCAACTATGTCGAACGCAAGAACAGCCTGAAGAAAGGATCTCTGGTGAAAAATCTTAAAGATACTCTTGGTAAGAGACTTACTGTGTTGATTTCGGTTTAGTAAGCAACTTTTTTGGAGTGGTCAGCTGAACAACCAGTAGAAGCTGCTTTTACACTGCAATGCTTAATGCACAGATCTTTTTTCCATGTCCGATTTATTTTATTTTTTTGGCGTGCCTGTTTATCCAATATCATTATTTCCATTAATCCTCCGCACAAAGATTCCAGTCACCATGAGCTTTACCAACTTCTATCCATGTTTGGACATATGACATGTGAAATAGGTGATGAATGATGACAATTAAGGCAATCCGTCACAGAACGGTAACATCATTACTAGCAGGAATCAGATATAGGCGTCTACACAGATCAGATGTCCACATATTGGAATTGTATCTGAATTTAATCCACTTTTAGAAGTGACTCAGGTCAGATGCGAAAAAATCAAATCTGGTGCAGTTTTTTGTGTTTACAAATGTGCAAAACACGAATTCACCATAAATTACAAAAGTATTTTATGGTGAAATTTTTTTCCACCTGAGAAATGGGCTTTCAAATTTTTCAGAGGTGCACAAAGAAAAAACTTAAAATGTGTGTTAGCAGGAGGCAGTAATTTAAAAGGCTTTTGTTGTAAAACCTAATTAGTTTCCCAGCGCGTTGGAGGTGAACGGATCGATCAACCGTGTCTTGAGGAATTATGTTTGTGTGTGAGTTCAGAGATTTCAGTCTCACTTATCCTGGCTGTGAAATGTAGATTAATGTAAACCAGAATTTCCAGTGTCAGCTGTACATTGTTAACTTCCTGTTTGATCTCCGTTTAATGGGTCTTTGGTTGGTTGCAAACCGATATGGATATCAAAGAGGTGACCAGTAATTTGTCAGGTATTGCAGTTCAAACCCTCACAAACCTCACTTGTAATGCAACGTAGTGATTTTGTTGTTATTGTGATGGAGATTCTAATTGTATTTTGCTCGCAGTTTAACCACCTGGAACATACAAGCTAAAGGCAGTTGATAATATGCAGATGGCAGGAAATGAGCCGTGGTAGAAGCGAGAATGTCTATTCCTCAACGTCCTGTTTAATCTGCCTATCCCAAGTGCAGGCTGGTTTATAGAAACATATTTCATGGATAAATTGAATTGAAATGAAAAGTCCCTTTATTTGATTTGTGTTTAACGGTACGTTTTCACTGGTGCAACGTGAGCTGAGCTCAGAGGGCATTTTAATTTATTCTCTGTGAGAGCTGATCAACAGGCTTGTGCAAGGGATTGTGGGATTGACACTGGAGCAAGCAGGGAATGAAGGGGAGAAACTTAAACTTAATGCAAATAACAGGTGAAAATATCTATCGCATGGAGGTGAAGGCAATAATTCCTGTCATAACTGCTTTAAAATCTACAAGCTAATTGGAGCCAGTCTTGTGGGCAGCGCTCTGAGAGATGGCGCAGAGGGACCTTGGGTGACCCGAGATTGATTCTAGTGGTCCTTTCTTGTTTCTGTCCCCATTTCTCCTCTGATTACTTCCTTTCACTCTCCTCTAGACACTTACAAAAAAGCTGCCAAATCAATTTTTTTGTCGCCTAAATCACAATGTAATATTAAAATACTTAATTTGGATTTCAAATGCTGTATATCATCATTGGGCTAGACCGGGGCTTGACTAATTAGTGTATTAAACTTTTAGTGTACTTTGGGCATTGAGTAATGATGTTCACAATTTTTCTGACTGTATTTCTCATATATGTTGACATTATTGATGAGTATTGAAAGCAATGCTGTTAAGTTCATGCATGTGATGGTTTCTGTGTGAACATATGTAGAATGTTAATAGTTGATCGCTGTCAGTACATTGAGGGTTGATTCGTGAGTGCAAAATCATCACTTTCTAAGACAGGCAGAGCAATTAGGGGCGTCCTCCACTTCATACTTCTTTCCAGCTGACAGCTATTTACAAGATGTCCACTCGCACCATTCCTTCTCTGTCAGACTAAGTGGGCCCAAGGTCTCTGCCCCCTATAGCCTTAACCTATCCAGGCCATCCCTTTCTCCCCTCCCTCAGTTCCCTTATGAAACATGTTACAAGCAGTGCTTAATTACTGACACATGAGGCTCCACATGGACTCATCCTCAAGAACGACAGGAAGTGGGGGCGTGGCAGTTGAAGACCTCTTTGTCCTTAACCCAGTGAGACACTGCAGGCTTTGTCTCTAGTGCATTTTGGACAAATAGTTCTTTTGGGTCACTGTCATACCTTTTCTGGTCGGGAGTACTAATTGTTTAATTGTGTATTAATTCAGATTTATTTATATAGTGCCTTTACAATGTTACATTGTTGCAAAGCAGCTTTACATATCAGCAGTCTTCCAGTAAGCAAGACAACAGGGTGACCACGGCAAGGAACCAAAACTCCAGTGATGTATAAATAAAGGAAAAACCTTGGGAGAAACTAGGCTCATCCGGGGGGGCCCAATTCTCCTCTGGAACATTAAAGCTGCAATCCGTAACTTTTTGGTTAGAAGGAAATCTTAAAATAATGATTTATAAATGTATATTCATTTAAAACTGTTGGTCCAGTCTAGTTTCAGATGTTGACTGAAACAGATTGTTCGAACAGAGATGGTGTTGAGAGCATTACATTACAGACTGTAGCAATAACGTCAAACTGCTGTTACAAGACAGAGAGTAAATGCTGTTTGTGAAGTCTAACTGGGGTGAAAGTTTACCTCAGAAAATGACTCTAGATGTTTCATGTTGTTTGGCAACATGTTGTTCTGCTTAATTGGATGCCACCCAAGGCTTTTTGGTTGGTACCTCAAATTTTACGAGGTAGAGTTGTGTAGTGATTGAAGGTCTGGGCTAGGAACCGAAAGAACATGCAAACCATTGTGCCCTAAAGCACAGGTTTAACTAACTCCAGGTTTCTTTTCCTTGGGATTGTACCTCTAATAACTGCACTGTAAACTACTCATAAAAGCGTTGCATAAACAAGCTAAATGATCACTTGCTGGAAAGTAGTACTGACAGTTGATTAACCAGAACCTGATGGCCATTTACCTCTAAACTGTACAGTGCAGTAACAGATAGTGTAATGCTGTCTGTATGAGTACTGTATTGAGAGCACTTACATTGCCAGTGACCATGACAACCATACAGGCAGCTTCAATACTTGTTTTCCTCATACACATGCACACAGATGTGTATTGGTGAACTGGATTGATGTTTTTTACCTGCTGGCCACATAATCTCATCATTGCTCGAGTGTGAGGTCATTCAGTCAGTGCTGCTCAAGCAGGCATACAGTTCCTGCTTCCCCTCTGCGCTTGACTGGCTGTTGTCAAGGTTACCTCTGCTCATCTATTGTCGCAAGGTTACCCTTTCACTAGCAGCTTTTATCACCGTCTACCTCCCTCCCTTTTCCATCTCCCTTATTCTGGTTACCCTTACCAGTGTCTTCTCCAGCTTTTGTTTCCCCATGCATGGATGAAGATTGCTTTATCTAGAAAAGATAAATCTTCTATTATTTTTTAAGAAGATTTTTATCTTCTATCTTTTATCTTCTATTATTTAGAATAATATAATAGAAGATAATATATTATCTTCTATTATTTAGAAAATAACTGAGTGTTCATTAATAAATTTGTTAAAGGAATTGTTCTCCCACAAATAATGGTCATTTACTTTACTTTCTTCGGCGAAACATAATAATTCGAAGAATGTTTGCCAGCTCTCTTCATTTAAAAAAAGCAAATGTGCTGTCAAGCTCTAAAAAAAAAAAAAAAAAAACATGAACAGGAGTCTGTACAGCTGGACATTCTGCTAAATATCTCCTGATGTGTTTCGCAGAAGGTTTGGAAAAAGAAGAGGGTGAGTAAATAATGACAAATGAACTCTTAGTAGGTTTGGATAAACTCCTATGTTTTTCCTGCACATTCCTAAGGAAATACAGTGCACATTCATAAATAACATCACAGTTAAAATCTCCGTTGTGTAGTGTTGCAAAAACAGCCTGAGGTGAAGGGTAATTTTTCCACCCATGTTTCTCTTCTGTTGAAAGAGAGGTTTGTTCTGTGCTCTCCTGCTGAGACATGTGTGATTGACAGCTCGTCTCTCTTCCTCTCCACACACCTTTTAACCTCTGGTACATAACACACACTCCCTGATGACTTAATACATGTACATGATACACACTCCCTGATGACTTGGCATTAATTTGTTTTGCAATATTTAAGTCTATGAAATTATATTAAAGCACATTAATCACGTCAGTCAAAGCTTTGGTGAACTGATAGATGAGTGTTAAATGTTTGTCGTTGACAAACCAGTAAACAAACTGGTTTGATCTTATTGGGCCAGTAATATGCCTAATCAGAGATGACATGAGTATAAATAGCAAAACGCATTGTTCTTTCAGGCATTCGAATGTACGGTAGCCAATGAAATGAAAGAAGTGCCTGGGCTACAAACATGCCCATCGTTTGCATGTCAACAGCAGAAGAATGACTCAGTCTTCCCAACCAGCCCTAAATGGGCAGACAAACTGACTTTTGTTAAGAGGGTTGTTCGATAAGACGTGGCGTTTGGTCTGCTTGAGAAACAAAAATGAAACTAAATATAATTTCTTGTGTTAAGATCAAGTTCCAACCTGAACTTGACCAAGGGTGTATTTGACAGTTTTGGTTTCATAGTTAGAAACCACAAAATGTTTCACACTGACTTTGTGACTCAAAAGTCCAGCTGTGAGAATCGCATCCTGCCGTTCTGAAAAACTGTTTCTGTGGAAAACTTTGACCTTCCAGCCTCAGAGCTGCTGTCTTTAGTGGATTCCCACTCTTGGTCCAGCACTTTCTCATGCTGCCACAGTATATACAGATCATAATTGCTTTAATGAAGCATGACATCATCATCGCTGGTTTTAACAGAGGCTGAGGGACAAAATGTTTGAGGTTTATGATGATAAGAATGCCGTTGTCCCCCGGGAGGTGAAGTATGCACCCCCCTCTTGATTTTCTCTTCCTGTTTCTAGAAAGAAAGATGTGCAGATTGTTTGAAAACATCAGCTAGAAAGGGTTAAACCAGATGTATACCAAACAAAGGGTAGATATGTTACAATCTTTCCTTTTAATAAATCATTGAAGCTGCATATCATTTGTGGTTTATGTGCTGCTAGCAGCATCAAACAGATTCATACAAATACTGACTGTTTCCGAACAGATTTTCCAAACATTCTCCCTGTCATCCATTGTTTGGACAAATGGACACCTCCATTCCAAACTCACTGGTTGAGCAAGAGGAACCCAAAAATAATCTTAATTATAATGAAATGGTAACACTAATGGTAAACACTAATGACAGGCATAAATTTGTCATTTTGTTTAGGGGGAAAATCAATATTCTAAAAATAACTTTAATAACTAAAAATAACACACAAAAATGACATATTTCTCACATTCCAGTCACATACTGTTCTGTTTCTTTAAAATGCATGAGAGAAGTCTTCGTCATTTAGTATGCTCTGCGGGTGTGTACTGAGATGGGGTGGATAGAGGGCTTTTCTTTGTGTGTGTGTGTGTATTGTTTACTGAGTGTGGAAGGCAGTGTTTGTGCGTACGTGCGTGTGTGTGTGCTTGTGTGTGTGCTAGGTGCAGAAAACTGCATATAAAGGCATGGATCATGTGCATACAGGAAGGAAACTGCTTGGTGTGTGTGTGTGTGTGTGTGAGCACATGTACATGCATGTAAATGTGTATTTATCCTGCACACAGAAAATAATTTACATGCTTTGAAATGAGATGCCATAAGGCCTCTTTTTTTCAGATGGCTTATGGGTCAAGATGCCCTTTGCTTTAAAGTTTGACTCATTTGATTTTTTTTTTACTTCATGATGCATTAATTTTCTCTGCTGTCTGATTAAGTGAGTAAAGCCACTTTTCTATAGCAGCCCTGTCACCTATTCATTAAAACTGATTGGGTGGAATTGTTGGTATACTGCAGTTCTGGCAGTAACAGGAAGTGTCATGGAAGAGGTTAAAGAACGTGAGAAAGGAAGCTGTGTGATGATGCAGTAATGGTATCAAATGTCTTTTTCTTTCAACAGGAAATGATTAGTATTGACAAATTTTCAAAGCAAATCAATATCCCTGACGTTTCTTTTCTAGTTAGAAAATTTGAGTTTTGATTCTTGTGCCTTATGAATCACTGAAATGTTACCTAACTGTTGTGTCTCATGTCTAACGATCTCTTTCCTCTGCAGGACTGGGAAAAACGAAACGCAAGACAAGCGTGCGGGAAGCCTCTCCTACGCCCAGCACAGATGAGTACTCATCTAATGGGGGCGGGGCCGAACGGATCTACGACCTGCACACTCCGGCGGTGGTGAAGTTCGCCTACAACGCAGAGCGCGAGGACGAGCTGAGTCTGGTGAAGGGCGTTCGGCTAATGGTAATGGAGAAATGCAGTGACGGCTGGTGGAAGGGCAGCTATAACAATCAGGTGGGCTGGTTCCCCTCCAACTACGTCCAGGAGGATGAGGTGGAAGAGACCTCGGCCGATTTTCCTGTGGTCTTCTCGCAGTCCGGCCTCAGTAACGGTCAGTGCCCGAAAGTCCTTCATACTGTCCAGACGCTGTACCCCTTCAGCTCCGTCACAGAGGAGGAGCTCAACTTTGAGAAGGGCGAGATGATGGAGGTGCTGGAGAAGCCAGAGAACGACCCAGAATGGTGGAGATGTAAGAACTGCCGTGGGCAGGTGGGACTGGTGCCAAAAAACTATGTGGTTGTGCTTAACGATGGGCCCTTATCGATGGCCTCAGGCTCTTTCTCACAGCAGAACAGCCACACTGGGCCCTCACACACTGGGAAGTTTGCGGGAAAAGACTGGTACTATGGCAACGTGACGCGGCACCAGGCGGAGTGTGCGCTGAACGAGAGGGGGGTGGAGGGAGACTTCCTTGTGCGAGACAGCGAGTCTTCTGTGAGTTGGGTGTTAATCTGGATCTTATCGCGGAGCCAAACAACTGCTTTCAGTAGCTGTGAATATTCAACTGAGTGCTGTGCAATTATTTATGTCATTTTTAGTGACATTTAGCGTGACATGTTTATAGTGTCATTTCACGTAATTGGGTCTAAAAAACTTTCCGGGTCTAATTGGGTGTCAAAACAGTGCACCATTCTTCAGAAACAGTATCTGCTGTGTCTGCCCAAAATAGACCGTGGTGCAAGAGAGTTTTGCGAGTGATTTAGGGCTTATAGCGCCCTCTGTAGACCACAGTTCACTAATACATTGTTTTTTCTCTTATTCTCTCTCTAGCCGAGTGATTTCTCTGTGTCTCTGAAGGCAGTTGGGAAGAACAAGCACTTCAAGGTGCAGCTGTCCAATGGAGTTTACTGTATCGGCCAACGGCGCTTTAATACTATGGACGAACTGTTAGAGCACTACAAGAAAGCTCCCATATTCACTAGCGAACATGGAGAGAAGCTTTACCTGATCAAACCTCTCCAGTGACCTTCCACACACAAATCAGCCTTAGGACCAGAGCTGACTGGAACAGACCAGAACTGACCTCACACTGAGGTCAAGCGATGTCTGCAACTACTCTATGGTCATTTCTCACCAGCAACCAGAGGATTTTCAGAAGAGACTTACCAACCCAAACAGTGGATTTAACATTACTGTGTTATTTAGAGTAATGCTGCAGTGTCCTGAGGTGTCCATCGTCTCAGCATCTCCATACTGCTTTATTATTCAAAAACAATTCATGAAAATGAATATTGCCTTTTCCAAGTGATAATATAAGCACTCATTGCCTTGGTAAACAGCTGTTGAAAGATGCAAGAAAAAGCCTTTGTAAATATTGGCCATACTGAGATCTTCATCTGCTACCCCGTTAACACATTGTCCTTTATCTTATACAGAGTCGAGACAATTTTCAGTAGCACAATCCGCAAGTCCTCACAGAGCTGGTTCTTACCACGAATATAGACATAGGAGAGTTACAGGAAACTGTATATACATAGGACTTGCCAAAGAACGTGTTGGTGACAGGAATGTACTAGTCGCCCACTGGTGGATGGACTTAGTAATGCCAATGGGAGGTTTGTCTTTTATAAGAATGTTTGGATGCTTAACCAAATGTGCCACCCTCACATTTAAAGCACTGCTCATTTGTTATATAAGAAAACTATATTCACCTCATTTCAGACTCACTATCTGTATCAACAGTGTTGGCTTAGACCTCCATATTACAGCAGACACTGTTCCAGTTTCAATTTCAAAAGGGCACCATTAAAAGATAATGATTTTGTCCTTTTACAAATGTGTCTATTCATCATTTAGTTTTCATGCTTTTATGAAAGTACGAAACATCTGAATGTTACTGAACATTGTTATTTAATACCATGTTTATTTAAATGAGATGAAAGAAATAAATGTAGTGATCTCCACAGCCATTATATGTGTGCAAAAAGTTAATATACTTTTGTTTAATTAAACATTTTGCAAGAGTTATGGCCAAGTTGTGTCATTTTATTGTTTCTGAGTAATGTTATATTTCTTGTAGTATGGAATGTGTAATATTCGGGATTCTTTTGCTTTGTTTAGCATAAGAAACTAGTTTACTGCTTAGTGTACTGCACATATGTACTGTATACTGTCTACTATTGTAGCATGTGAAACAGTATGTTTGTGTTTTGACAGTATGATCAAAAAATATGGGCGAGTCAAGGTTGTTAGTGCTTATGATACATTTGTGACCCATGAAATGGAAGAACAGGTTTGGTGCAGTGCATTGTGGGATGTATACGTGCTATATACCAGTTCCAAAAACTGACTTACTTTAAAGGCTAATATTTATATTTGCTGCATTGGAATTGATTTTCCTTTATATAAACATGATGCACTGCTTGTCAAATGCTTTAATTGATTCAGTTAGCTCAGATAACGAGATAAATTCAAATGTTTAACAACCTAGCTTCAAATTAAAGCATGGGCTGGCGTCCTTTTGGTTTGTTTTTGCCTATTTTAAATATCTCGGGGCATTTCTTTTCCGAGCTCTGGTAAATTCTAATACCGAACGCACCTGTCTCTGGTCTACAGCGCCACACGTCTTTGTGTTTACGTGCATTCGTCACTAGAGGGCGCTGTGGTATTCTGCCACTGATTAGATCAGGGCTGGTCAATTTCCCGTTCAAGCCATGAAAACGTCAGATGTTGGTAGCACTGTATAATAACTTTAGAAATAACTTCAATTGATGAACAAACAAACTAGCGTCGACTAATATTATGTTAAGAGTTATCACACCACTGTAAGACTTACGCTTATATATGAGCCTTAATGAATATCGTATGTTTGTTTTACGCCTCAAAAAACTAAAAAATATAGCGGCTGTAAGTGTACATTTTCTACATTTAGAAATATATAAAATTTATAAATAATCAAAATATTTATTTTTAAATACATTTTTTAGATGTCAGTCCATAGACCCCCTGCAGTATCCTTATGGACCCTCAGGAGTCTGCGAACCCCTAGACTTTGCTTTATACTATGCGACACAACTGCATTTTTTCCCATATCTGCATTGCTTCGGTACCTGTTGCAACACCCCCACCCCTTTTCTTTGTGTAATCTATAGAGACATTAAAATTGTAATATACAGAAGACTCTAGATTTTAATGTTTGCTTATGTATGCTATGTGCCTCGATTTATGTATGTGCCTCAAATGTACTTTACGTTACAGCAAACATGACGATGACAAACATACTTGTTCTGGTATTGCAGTAGTGTTACAACACAGCATGAATATATTTCATACATTTCAAAGACATTTTTCTCTTTGAAACTGTGATAGGATACAGATGAATTTGGGCCTGATAAACAAGGCAGAAAAAAGGTGAAATTTCTGGAATTTTTTATTTAGAGACCATAAGAAATCTGCTTTAACAAAGGATTCTTTTCGTGTGTGTGTGTACCTGTTTTTCTACCACTGTGAGGACCACGTTCGCACAAGGATGGAAAAGTCATACACTACATTGTGGGGACAAGCCAGCGGTCCCCACAAGGAAAACTGATTATATAACATACTAAATGATGCTTTTTTTATAATTTAAAAAAGCAGAAAGATTTCTGTGAGGGTTAGTTTTAGGATGGGGGGATAGAATATAATATAGAGTATAAAAGTCATTGTCTATGGAAAGTCCCCATAAGGCGTGCGTGCGTGTTTTGCAAATATGCTATATAGATCAAAACGAATGAGGGATATGACTTAGATGGTGTGTGAAAGGTTAGTGAAAGGTGAGGGTGGTTTTGTGCTTTAGGGTCTGTGTTTTATGAAGGAACACCACAGACAGTCCCTTGTGTTGTGCCACCATGTTATTTCCTGTAGGTGGTTGTGTCTTGTCTGTGTTTCTGTGTGATTTTGCTTGGACTGCTTTGCCTCACAGGTAAGCAAACTCAATGTTTTATTAATGGTAAAAGTAAAAGTAAAAGTTTTATAATTATTGACAGACAGACTTTCTGAATTGTAGATAATTCTTTCTGTATTTAGGTTGGAGCGGTTACATTATTAAATTTCCTGTTATTGGAAAAATAAAGTAGACCAGAATATCAAAAATTAAAAAAAGGAAAGAACAGCGGCAGTTTTTTAAGTTTGAAGCATTCTTGCTAAAATCTTTTGGCTTTATCAAAACAGCTGGAAATCCTTCCTGATCTGAAAACTGGCAGAACATGGAGAACAAACAATACCTCTGCCGTTCATCTCTGTGGAAACATGGAGAACATACAATACCTCTGCCGTTCATCTCTGTGGAAACATGGAGAACATACAATACCTCTGCCGTTCATCACTGTGGAAACATGGAGAACATACAATACCTCTGCCATTCATCTTTGTGGAAACATGGAGAACATACAAAACCTCTGCCGTTCATCTCTGTGGAAACATGGAGAACATACAATACCTCTGCCATTCATCTTTGTGGAAACATGGAGAACATACAATACCTCTGCTGTTCATCACTGTGGAAACATGGGAGTAGATGCGAACTGCCTTTACCTGTGTGTGTGTGTGTGTGTGTGTGTGTGTAGGTGGGGTTGAATATGTGGTTTATGAGAACACGTGTATAATGATGTGTATAACAATGTAAACATGATCATAAAGAAATAGCTTAAAAACATACTAAATAGTGATAGAATATACAGTTTGTACAGTACAAAAACCGTTATGTCTATGAAGAGTCCTCATAACCACATATGCCAATGTGTGTGTGTCTGTGTGTGTGTGTGTGTGTGTGTGTGTGTGTGTGTGTGTGTTTGTTTGCCAGCTGCGGTGAATACTGAAGCTGTTGTAGGCAGGTATAACAGGTGAGTAGTAACTTATGAATAATGTGATATCCTTGGCATTAATACAGGAACCTTCAAGGGCAAGCAGTGTATGCCATGGCTCCTGTGAGCTAGCTCACAGGATTAGCTGCAGCTTTGCTTATAAACTAGAGAATCTTGTCTTGAGATTTATAGTGACCTGGCCAACCTCAAAGCTCTTTAACTCTTCCTCATATAATCTGAGTTTAGATACTGTAATCCCACAAACACTACGAGCAGGTCTAAAATGTAATCTTAATAGGGTTCAGTATTCATCTTTGTGTTTGTTTACTTCACAGGGGCAGTAGAAACCCAGGGTGAGTTTTAGGTCGTCATATAATTATTTTACGACAGAATATTATAATCTCATATCTTAATCTATTAAGATCAGACCTGTTCTTGTCACAACCCCTCCTCCCTCCTGCAGCTCACAGCTGAATTACAGAAGATTGGAGGAGTGCCTAATTGGGCGCTGACATTTCTGATTTTTTCGGTTGGATTAAAGAGCTGTGTTATGAAAAGACTGAGGAATTTGCTAGAACCTACTGGACTTTCCTTCTTCTAGTTGCCTGGGTTACGATCATCTCGCTCCAGAAGAATAAGGTCGCCTGGCTGCCGTCTGAATCTCTGTGTTATAAAGATCATTTATTAAGATCATATTAAGATCATGTGATTACATGTCCAGGCTTTCTAAACAAAAGATACAAATAATTCTAATATTCAACTAGACTTTGGGAGCCAAAATAAAACTGAGAGATTCATTTTTTGGTTTTAGTTGTGTAAAACCAATTATGAAACATACAGAAGCATACAGAAGCTAGTTCATGTCTTTTTTGCTGCTTGGCCAAAGTTATTGCTATTAGACCAGGACAGTAAGTAAAGCAAAAATAAAATACAATTTCCTATGCATATTCATAAACCATGCCTGTGAAAAGCAGATCGCCATTGTTCTGAGGCATAAGAGATGATACGTTAAGCATGCAAGTAATCTGAGGCAGGAATTCAGTCCAGGTGCAGACAGATGACCTCAGAGCTCAGATCACCCCCCTCAGGATAATAGCGTGCAGGAACACAGACTCTCCATGTTTGACTGCAGGCTAAATTCATATCAGTACTCTATGATGGTCCATATGCAGTAGGTAGGTTCTTAGGTTAGTAGGTAGAAGAATCCCATACGAGAAATGATTACCTCTTAAACCATAAAATACCAATGGCTTTATTTTTCATAATGTTGGGATAACACAGTCAGTTTTATTTATATATGTATATTTTATATATTTATATTTCTACCATGTGTTTTATAAAATGACTAACACTTGGTGCTGTGGCAACATAAGAAGGTTATTTTAATACTGATATCAAGATTTGGCTATGCGTTACAAACCCTCATGCATATTCATAACCACTAAGCTGCTGCACCCCCATATCTTGTGCTCCTCTGAAATAGCTACAAACCTGATGCCCCACTGCACGCTGGCATGTCAAAACTGCAGCAAACTTTCAAGCTATTGTATATGGAGAAACATCCATCTCTCTCCTAAGACACATTCCAGCTCCTGTTTTGAAATAAGCCCTCCTAAGAAACAGAAAAGATACAAATAAGCACAAAATAGGATTACTAAACACAGCATGATATATATTTTAAACAGCCTGTTTGTTTTGACTTTCTATACTGTGACAGTATAGAAAATTCTGCATTTCTATAGCTCAACAGGCAGAGTGTAGTTGTAGCAATGACAGGGCCATGGGTTTGATTCACAGAAATTGAATGTACATAAACAAAAATACAGCTTAAATGCACGAAGTCACTTAGGATAAAGGTGTCCAAAAGCATCTGCTTTTCTGGATTCCCCTCTTAGACAACTATCAAGCAATAATGTTGTTTACAGACTTTAAATCTGCTTTTCTAACTTTGATAGTGGTCACTAAGAGTATTCATATTTTATGTTCCTTTTTTTTAAAAAATACAAAAGCAATGTATTTGATCATGGAGTTTGTTTACCTAAAACTTAAATACCGACCCTAAAATGACAAACACAAGCAACCAAACCAAACAAGGAGAGAAAACAAGCACATCACACACTCTGTGGTATTTGAAGGGTCAGACTTTCTGTTACCTTCCTGTGGACATTCCTCCACAAGCGGTAACAGGTCTCCTGCAGGAATGCTGTTTGTTAGTCCAGGATGATGCCTCGTCATTCTCACTCCAAATCAAATCCTTCCCCACCACACAGTTCAGCCACAGCTGAAAGACCAGAAGCATGTCAATCCACAAGCTCTGTGCGCAAGCTGTCCTTCTCACAAGCATCCTGTTTGTCTGCGCACCCTCAGGTATGTCATTTAAGGCTTTCTGTAACACTTTTGGGCTTTTAGTCATTTTATTCACTACATGGCATATTATTACAGTATAAGTCTTGCAAACAGGGTTTGGGAAAGTTTGACTAAAATGCATTTAACCCTGCTGGCATGTTTCATCCCCAAATACATATCTGGATCAAAGAGGACTTATAACTGGATACTATTTGATCTATTGAACTATTATTAAGTAGGCTGTAAAAAACACACACTCAAACATTGTGTAAATACAACGTCAGTTCTGAGTGACTATTAAATAAATAATACCTATCTTGTCAAACTAAATAAAAACAATTTATTTTACAGTTCTTTTCTACATTTATGGATTATACATTTACTGAGTAACTGTGTAATTAAATACAAACTCTGAATCTAACCATAAACCATATTAAGTACTTACCAGTATATTGCTGGGTAAGTACACTGTAATTACTTTGTAAGCGCACTTACTGTAAAATGTGATAATAATTGCATTTTTTTGTAATTGCTTGATGTCCTTTATTTAGTTATTATAGTTTTCATATATAATTAAAATATATGAATCAGTAACAGTTATTTGATATAACTTTTATGTGGCCCGGAATATGAAATTGTGACACCGGACACAGGATGAAAATTTAAAGGGGTCTTTTAATCCAGACTGCACTTGGATCAGTGCAGCATTAAGTAAGCAGGTTTTGGGGAAATTTGAACAAATAAATAAAAACTCAAATACAGCCAATCAGACAAATAAAGTTTGGCCTTCACAACGGATTGTGTGTCTTTTTCCACGTTCACAATAACTAACCAACATAGACAACGGCAGCAGCCTCTTATGCTGGAAAACAAATAGACATGTAAATGTAAAAGGTGTCATTAAATCAACTTAAGGCTAC
>JAZGTJ010000038.1:5225-328493 GCA_036877575.1 Botia almorhae | reverse complement strand
CTCAGAGATAGAACTAACAGTCACAAGACAAGAGTAGCCAGCAAGGAGAGGTAGGGGAGGGAGAGGAAAAAGATGCGACCGCCTTCGTCGAGAGCTGAGAGAGCACAACCGTTTGCAGATGAAGGCAGACTGTAATGTATCTTTCCTACAAAGCAGATGTGTAAGTAACCGAGGTTCCACATGGAAAGAGGAGAGAGATCCTCAGAATCTTGTGGACACTTTGAATTTAGGAATCCTGCTGTTGGCACACATGGATGAGGTACAGTTTGTATTCTGTGTGTCAAACTGTAAAGTTTCATTTCGGTGTGGTTTTGATTTACAGGGCTGTTTGGAGGGGTCATGGGGTGGATGTGGAGAGACTCCAGGGGCTCCACAAAAATTTCTAGATTTCATATTTAAATAAGGTGCCCAAAGCGATATACAGTCAGTTTGGATTGAAAGCAAAAGACAAGCGAAACCACCATTTGATTTGTGGCCCAAAATTCCACTCCATTGAATCTTTCACAATTCACGTGTGGTTCGCCACACACACATCAGTGCTTTGAGAACTCTCCACTGTTCTTCCACTGCTCGGGCCACCAGACGGAATGCCAGTGTGGTGTCGTTTGTATGAGGAGAGACCGCACGACCCCATTAGTTATAACAGGTCAATAAGAACAACTGGCCACTTGCTCTAAAACAAAACGCTGCACAGTTACAGTTGTACATAGTTATTTTAGTTGAATATATGATGAATATGTAATAAATATTTCTACAACTTGTAAAATTTTCTACCTTGTGTAAAAACTGACCATGATTTCCCCTATAAAATTAAAGTTTGTTTTATGGTGGTCTCAAAACTTTATCTGAATGTTGTTCCAAACCCCTTATTTGTTTAGTTTAATAGGGATCTTGCACCAGTGATTTTGGCACCCACCTTCTCTTAGTGATCTATGCTTTTCAACTGGTCCAAACCTGCTCCAAAAATCTCCAAAAGCTATGAAAACATTATTAAAGTATTCCACGAGATTTCTGAAGACACACAGCCACTGACATTTAAGACATTCAAATGGAAAATACAATCTAGCCGTGTAAATTGGGTACAGTCTCATTTTCATTTTTCAGAAAAGAGCAGTGCAATAAATAATCTCCTTTTGTGTCGCACGCAAGAAAGGTCACATATTCAAGGGTGAGTAAATTATGGCAGAAGGAGTTTTTAGGTGAACTATCCCTATGAGACAGAAAGTTCTTGTGAAATTGTGTCTTTGTGTAATTAAAGTACTTTCTTTAGTTAACCGAAAGCCACAAGAGGAACATGATGTACAGCACAGAGCGTTTTTCTTACAATATCAACTTCAGCTGTCAAGATTAATTTATGATTAACGATAACCACCGAGACAGATAAATGAGAGGAAATATCCGTCTTATTCTGCACTCACCTGAATATAATGCTCTGGAATCAAATGTGCATTATTCTGAGAAAGAAAAGAAACAGAGTCTTTCAGAAACACCAGGTCATTCTGGTCTGTATCATCTCGCTGTACCTCATATATTCATCAGCCTCAGGGCAATGAGCATTATCACAAACATGTGTCTAGACACCTACCTTCAACCCACATGAGAGCACTCAAACATTTCATCTTATCAATGGAAAATCCATTGAAATCAAATTCTGCTTTTAACATGCGTTCAAACCTTTGCATTTAAGATACACACCAGGGAAAAAATTAAGGTGGACCAGAAGTGCCTTGTGCCTCTAACACACACCCAAACCAAAAAGTAATAGAGACATAAAACTTCAAGCAATTTAAGTTTCAGCTATGTGGAGAATGACTTCCTGCTCAATTAAAAGTTCAAATGAATCCTCAAACTTTAGACTAATACTTATTCCCAGACAAACCTTATTGACTCCAAACTCACAACAGCTTTTATGTCTGCACTACACACTTGCTTGATAATAATGATTCAGTATTGGTTCAGTGGGCTGTTGCCAAATGGTACACAGTTGCCAGGCCTAGATCAATTAATGGACTTTTTGATACAACATGCTCTGTCAGTTTAGCTGATGCTAATGTTTACCTTTCTTCTACATGGCTCAGTTAGCGGTAATGTAATCATTATTTCTCATTCCTTTTCAGTATCTCATTATCCGCATTTAAATCCTTCATAAAAGACTCTTACAGGTTACATATTTGTTGCCTGAGAAAGCAACATAGTCTTGAATATTCATTGTACTGCTGACTTCTCTGTAACTGCGCTGATGTTTAAAGGTAGAGAAAGGATAAGAAAATCACATTTCAGTTGTGATTAATTACAGTAATAAAAAGACAGCTGAGCACAGGTGATAGTGTGAGGTACAGATTTTCAGCATTATATGATAAACAACTGTCAGTAACATCTCTGGGGTAATTACAGGGTAACACAGCTGTCATTTGTAAGACTGTGACAGGGGCTGAAATTTGCACGTGAGACGGGTGGGTGTTGAGCAGAGGTTGAGACTGTAATGACATTGAGAGTCGTGTTAAGAGATGTATAAGGTGATTCATAAAGTGGGAAACAACCATGGAGTCAACAGCAACTGGACAAATGACTCCAACATACACACAGTTCCTCCCAAATTACAAAATGGACACAGTAAGTATGTAAGCACAAATGCACACATATAGAGTCCTCCTCTCTCTAATAAATGAATGATGATCAAAAATGTTCCACTGCAGTACACTGCGGTTCTACACTCACTAAAGAACCACTAAGTAGAATCATAATGTATGTACTAGGCCAAAGTCAAGCATCTTGCAGCGTTACTTAGTCGCAGAACTAGAACAACATGTTGTCTGTCTTATAAATCTGAACAAACACATTGTGTGTAATATGAGGTTATTAACCCGAACCACTTCCTGTAGTCTGAAGTTTATGATCACACGACTGAATATTGAACTCACTCTATGGCTGAGTAAAATCAAACAGGGTTTGAAGCCTTCAGCAACATATTCCTTAAAAGATTTGCTGTTAAAGCCAAATGGTGTTAAATGAACCATTTAAAAAGTGTCAAAACCAAAACAGAAGACAATGGGTAGAATTTACTGAAGTTTAAAAACTATCCAACTAATTATTTAGCTGTAAGTGTTTTCAGTCATAAAGTTTCATGTGAAGCAACACCATAAAGTTCTACTGAAACAAAATAAAACGACCCAATCACACAGTTAATTAGAAAAATAAAACTTACTAGTCCCCATTACTGTACAAATCAATTTGTTTAGAAAGATTAAGAATGATTTATAACTTGCAAAAAGCAAATGCAGTGTTTTAAGAAGTCTCTTGTCATTTGAATAATTTACATTTATGCATTTGGCAGATGCTTTTATCCGAAGTGACTTTTATCAGTACATTCAGGTTATACATTTTGTCAGTCCAGCAGAGCTACAAGAAGATATTTATAGAGGACTTTGCATTGACAGCTTGTTTTTAGAAGTAATTTGTAAAAGGGGCTTTATAAACAACAAATAGATGACTGTTGTTTGAAATACCCTGAACACAGAACAAATACTGAGCTGGACCCCACACTGGATCGGTCAGAACCTCTCCAGCTGTCTTGGACATCTTCCATATGTGAGTGCAGATGTGTGTGTGAACTGTGTTCACTAGCTGTCTGTCTGTAAAAAGACCTTTTTAGAGTTTTAGCCCATGATGCACTAGCTTATTAAGGAGGTGTACTATGCTCTATAAATACACATAACGTTACAAGACGGAGCGGTAGGAAATTAATGTAGCATTGCAAAATGAAGAGCAGTTACCTTGCTAAAGTCACATTCTGAAGAAAGTGTGACATTTTATTACTGCTAAAAATATACTGTATTATGATTCACAGGAAAAAAAGATTTAATGTAAAATTTTCCCGCCATCAAAATTCAACCATGATACATTGCAGATTTACAGCATTATACTGTATACATGTTCTATAGTAAGCATTTGTTCATTTTACAGTAATATTGCTGTAAAAACAACATAAATGTGGCAAAAAGATAATTGGGGCATGGGACATTGGGCCCTGGAGTACAAATTAGCCAGGGGGCCAGAAACCCTAGCGACGCCCCTCCCCCTGCAGTATTGTATATCTAATATAAATAAATCAAAACACTGTTATGTAGAGTCTACAACAAGAATGGAAATGCATGCATGATAACCCCCCCCCATGTTGACATTCACATATAATCCACAGTAAGTTACAATGAAATATCTCATGTGTTTGTGGTCCTTCCTCATTTCTCTACTGACATCAGAATATTAAATTACAGGTGGAGACAGTCTAGACTTTAAATGATCTGATTTTTAGTCATTTGAGAAATCTACTGCCAGAATAAATACTGCAGGAACTCTAGTGTCACCATTTAATATAGTTTTAAGAATATGCATGTGTTCGGAGTACACGTAATCCATCCTAAAAGGACATGAGACATACAAGGTGAATTTTTCAGAACATGTTTTTCAAGTTTATTAAAGATCTGATGTTTATGTAATAATAATGCCCCCCCTCCTTCAGTTGAACTTATATGAGACTTGAGGTGCAGTGGCCGCTGTCTGTTGTGACCGCTGTCTGTCGTGGCAGCTGTCTGTCGTGGCCTAGATTGTTATTCTTCCTGGTTGAATTCCTGCTCTAATCTTCTTTTCCAAACGCACTGTCCACATTCACATGGATTACATATCCACACTGTTGGCTGCCTCTTGATTCCTCTCTGTTTCTTTCTGCCAAGTTGAACACATACTCTTGTCTTTGAACTTCACTTCCAATGATCTGGTCTGTAAAAGAAGATTCAATCCAGAAGACTGAAATATTTAGTGTGAACTCCTATTAAACTGCCATTCTCATTCTGATTTAGCACGCAAAAGTATTTTTTACTTTTAAAAAATACTGCGTTTAATCAATGATGCTTTCCATAAAATGATTGTAAAGCTGTAATTTGTAAGCCATTACTGTCATCCAATGTTATTGTAAAAATAAAATTAAATAAAGTGTTTTTTAAAGAGGTTGAGCATTCAAACAGACGCTCCATTAGATCCATCTGTCATTGGTCAGTCAAATAGATAGTCCCACCCCTAAACTCATGCCATTGGTTGAGCCAATGTTGCTGTGTTTGGAATTTGTCATGGTTTGTGGTTCAGGAAGTCAGAGTAATTATATATATATATATATATATATATATATATACACAACACAGATATATCTAAAATACAGAAATAAACAAGTACTGTTTAGATAAAAAAAGAATTGATATACTACCTAGACAGAGTAAGCAGATGACTTCTGTACAAATGTATATAATGTATGTATATGATGTATGTATATTTATATAACTATATAAATATATATAATATAGCAGATAAATAAATGAATGTGCCATGCAAAATCTAAAGGATTAAATTAGCTTGGCCATGTTGTAGACCCCACTGTGACCAACAATATTAGCTCATGTTTCTGGCACACGCACAATGTATTTCTCAACAGGTCTGATGTGTCCAGAGGCTCCGTGCACTCTGAAGACTCCTGAGAAATAAAAAGCATGTCCAAAACGATTACCCACGAGTGGACATGCTCTCTTAAGTGGCTGAATGAAGGTGAGTTAATGAGAGCTCGTCTCCAGGCAGATTCAGAGTTTATACTGGGCTCAGTGCACCGCTGGCGTCCCTCGTCAGTTCTGCAGCCACCGACAATCTGTGTGCTTCACAAGTGATTAGTCTCCTCTGAGATTGAGGTTTATTGCAATTATAGATCATGCAGGTGGGTGATTGATTCATAAAGCAGCAGGGCAGCTGTCTGGCATGGGTTCGAGGAATAACTAACTGCTGCACTGATAAAAGGGGTAGAAAGTGCGAGGGAAAAACAGCAAGGAGGATTAGGAGAAAGTTACAGGATTTGGAAAAATAACAAAAATATAAAAGAATCCTCTAGATGCTCGTGTAATTGCATCAGTGGGATTCATCCTCTTTCCTTTGTGCCCTCAGAGTCATTTTTTAGAACACAGCAGCAATCCAGTTTAAAAACGTCGTTCTCAGTTAAAATACTTTTGTGATTCTTCAGTCACAGTTTGATTCCCAACATAAAAGAGCTTTCAGAGTAAAATATAATCAGTCATAGTGCTTTTATTGTCCATAATCTCGACTCAACAGGTCTGTAGTAAATCAATCAGGATACAACTGCAGTTAATATAACTACATATGCAGTAAATAACATAACGCTTCCCTTTTAAAATGCACATGCAGTATTAACAATTAATTAAAATATAGTCTGTGATTTAAAACTAAACTCTGATTTAAGTACCTACAAACATTAGTGCACGGGTAAAGTTTATACATTTACAGTTTTATTTATTGTGAACATTTTGACCCCAATACATAATTCACTCTTTCACCTAATGTTTATTTATGTTTATTAAGTGTCTACCACTTATTGTCATTAACTGTGTTTAAACGTCTCTCAGTCATTCATTCACTCTGTGGTGGAAATGACATTTCAAACATTTTGAGAATATAACTGCAGACTGCTTTGTCTTGTTAAAGACCAGCATTTTCTGTATGCTTAATATACACATTTTAATAATATTTTCACATTTTTGCTAAACATTCTGTTAACAATAAAGTAACATTGAGCTGTATAAATGATTGAAATAAACCATGGTAATCATGACATGGTAAACCATTTTAACGTGACCTTCTTATAACAAAGACTCACAAATTGTTAGTTTAAATAGAAATCTTCCCCTGGGACACAAAGTGCCCATAGCTGAATCAGCTACAGCTATAATTACCCAGTAAACAGAGAGTGGTTTTCTCACTCGTTCCCTCTTGAAATGTTGAAACCCTTTGCCTGGATTTGTCATTGGACCAGTCTGCTTCAAAAATAGTCCATCTGTATATCACTGCGGTTTCTGGACCATGAGAGAAGCTGAATATCACATGTGGAAATATATTCAGACAGAGCGCTTGCTGTCCATGATGTTATCTTTAATAATTAGCCTTCACATTGTTACGTGTGCTCACATTCATTATGTGCCCGGAACATTCTTTTCATTCAAAATATAACCGAGTATTTTTGACATGGAAATTTGTTTTACACACAACACCTCTGATCATCTTTCATGAAGATGGAACTAGCAGTAGAACAAAACTCAAGATAGTTTCCAAACAAGCTTTACTGACCTGAAATGATTTATTTCCTATTTGTTTCTGTAAGACGGTCGTGCAAAGCATTTCACTGCATGTTGTACTGTGTATGATCTTGCATGTGACAAATAAAATTTGAATTTGAATTAATTGTGATGTTTACTTCCAGCCTTTGTTTTGTTATCATTTTCCTCAGCCTCAATATTTAGCTAATCTAACATTTTGGCTTCTCATGCTTATCCTCTCCTGAGAATTTGCAAAATTATTCCCTTTATGGGGACAATTTATGCGCAGTGTTGCCAGAATGAATTACCGTTAATAAACTATGTCACACTGGATAAACAATATTGTTTATGTGTCATTCTAATTTGTCACTGTATCTGGTCAAGATAATGAGAACGAATTAAATTTCCTTATTGATTTGTTTCTTTGACCTTTTGTCAAATGTAAAGGTCATCTAATAGTCAATATTTATAGTTTATATAAAGTGTAATTCCCAGCGTACAGTGCCTCGCAAAAGTGTTCATACCCCTTGAACTTTTCCACATTTTGTCACATTACAACCACAAATGTTTTTTTATTGAGATTTTATGTGATAGACCAACACAAAGTAGCACATAATTGTGAGATGGAATGAAAATGATACACAGTTTTCAAAATTTTAAACAAATAAAAAAATCTGAAAAGTGTGGTGTGTGTTTGCAAGGCACTGTATATTTTACAACACACGAGGTTGTAGGTTTAATTCCCAGGAAACACACATACTGATGAAACGTACTGTATACAATACACACACTGTAAGCTGCTGTAAACGTGATATGCAGGATTTTATTTGAATTAATTTTGTGTGTCTGATGATGACATTATTTAAGATTATTATTAATTATTACATTATTATTTCCTGTCGTCATTAGTTTTTAGGGTTTCCAGCCAATCACAGCTGTAACACCAGAATCCCTCAAAGATGATGATGCTCATATTTATATTTCGTTTATTTCAATAAGCCCCGTCAAAAAACACTTTTCCAACTAATAAACAAGGCTAAAAAAGTCAATAAAATTTACTGGAATTTCGTTTTAGTTGTTTATGTGAATTTAATAACACACCATCATCTGTTTACATTGTTTATAGATTCACATCATTGTATGACTGACGGGCCCTTTCACCTTTGCTCCATCTCATGCTGGAGGTGTTTATTTACAGAGTCCCTACAGCGAGTCTCTCGCTATCTCTCATCTATCGATTCAGTTTGTACTTTGGTGTAGTGAGCTGTATTATGAGAAGGGAAGGAGATGGCAGGGCTTACAGGAAATAGATGTTTTGAATTCCTCTGTTTTAATCTGTTCTCTTACATTTGTGGCCTAGTTTTGGATTTAGGGGCTTTTAGACACTTCTGATTTTTGTGTAATTGCTACTTCAAAGGCAAATGTTGCTGAATGTGCAGCTAATGTAAAGTCGTTATTTAAAAAACCATCAAGAATTGTGACTGTGAAGAAAACCTGAAAAACAATTACATGAAAATTGACCTGAAGTACCAGTAGTGTTTAGATTACAACACATTTTTATATTATTATTATACTTGATTATATATAGATTATATTACATGACAGATTACAGTAGATTACATTACATTTACATTTAGGCATTTGGCAGGCGCTTTTATCCAAAGCGACTTACATTGCATTATACTACACATTGATCACTATACATTGAGTATGTGCAATCCCTGGGATCGAACCCATGACCTTGGCGTTGTTAACGCCATGCTCTAACCACTGAGCTACAGGAGAGCTATATTAGAAAGCAGTTTAATCATATGCATGAAACCGGAGAATTAAAATGTATTCTAGCTGAGCTTTTATTATGTTATGACATCATGTGCATTGTGGACATCTGCTTTTGTAAATGATATTGATTTTATTGATTTAGGATAACAATTGTTCAGATTAAGTCTCTTAATTACGTCATTCACAAGAGAGATCAGGATGAAGTTCTCTACAGTTAGATGCTGTGTGGCACCTCTTGCACAACAGTAAATGTTCCTAAAAAACATGATGTGAAAATAACAGCTGAATGTGTTTACAATACAATACAATACAAAAATATGAGATTCCTTAAATGGGACACAATGATCATGTACTAGAAATAAGATATATAAAGCACGAGGAGCAGAACCACAGGGTCAAATCCTCAAAGCTGAACGTGCGTTTAGATGAATGTGATCATGTTACCTGCTTTTGGCAGGACTGTATTGCTCTGCTAAATGTTCAGATAGATCAGTTTAGCTCCACTGTGTCATATTATGGTCCAGTCCAAATGCAGAATCACTGTGTTATCAGCAGTGGATCAGAGATGCAAACATGCAGCACAACAGAAACATCATCTTCCCAACAGCACGACTGGCATGCATTAGCATGTAACGTATACACTACTGACCAGCTGTTTCTTATTAAATGCATTTTAAATGGTAAGTAAATGAAGCTAAACAACAGTTAGCAATGAGAAGCATGGTCATGCAGTGTAAAAAAATCATCATGCAGGGGTGAGTATAAATAGCTGTACTTCATCTCTGTCTCTGTCAGCTTTTGCAGCATCCCTCCATCGCCTCACTCTTGGCTGGTACCTATCTTAGTCAAGAATGGGGGCGGCATACTCTGGGTTCATGCCAAATTCAGAGCCCTCCTCCCGACAGCACACCACATCTGCTTTAACATAACTGATTATATGTCAGTGCAAACTTGTGAATATGTATATATACGGCTGTAAGTAGACTTTCTGTTAGTGCTCACTGTTAAAACATAACAGGAAATAGCTATGAAAAAGTATCTAGTTTCATAAAAGCAAACTGAAGACTCTGTTTGTGAAGCTCTCTCATAATTCCATTATGTAAATCCAGAAAAATATGAGAAGATGAAAACCTTTGTAGTTTTCGAAGTAATTATGTGAGTTTTGCATGGCCCGCCAAAGCCGATAAAAGTTAATTCAAATTTGTTTTGAGTCTTTTATTATCTCTACAAAAAAAGAATGCTGTGATTAATCCTCAGTGTATGAATTAATCGTATTATTTTCCTGGAACGTTGTGAGGCATGTGTTCGTAAGTTCCGGATGGAATGCAAACAAACTCGACCGTAAGTTCACTGGTCACTCAGAGACTCAGAGCTCTGATTGCAAAGCCACAAACCGTGTGAGAAACATCCTCAGCTGCCAAAGCTTGAGATTTATGAATCATCTATGAAAGATTAAAGACCTCATTTAAATTGTGGAGGTTTGGCATCATTACCGTAACTCAATATTGTCATCTACCATTTTCCCCAGATCTCAGACGTTGAGTCTCTGGCTCGCCTCTGACACACGGTATGTACATTGAACGGAAAATGGACTTTAGTTAAGGCCAACTGACCGAGTTTATTAGGCGGCAACTGTTAGAATTCGGACAGCTAGACTAGAACTGTTAGAACAAACATATCCACTGTTTTGGCTTCTGACTAGAAGAACTGGAGAAGTATTAAAGGAGTCAGGGAAAAGGCTCAGGGAAATTTTATTAATAAGTTTAATGGACAGTCCTGCTGTTCTGTGATTTGTTTTCCGTTTTGGAATTGAAAGACTCAGAATTATGCCCTTTCATCATAGGATATTCTCTTGAAAATTAAGTTTCTGTGTTCCACTGAAGAGGGCGTCATACAGCTTTGGATCAACATGAGGGCGAGTCAATGATGAATTTTTCAGTGAACTATTGCTTTAATAATTTCCACCATTTTCTAAACAAGATCTATCTGGTAATATCATAACTGTAATGAAAACGGAGATGAGGAGACTCGGGCTATGTGTGCGCAGTCATACACAATCACACCACCACAAGCTATGCATTCAGATAAACAGTGGCTGAGAATTAAGTGATGTAATAAATCGAACGGGATTTCTCCTTATGAAAATTGTTTTTGCTTCTCACAGCTTTATTTTAAATGACTGTTTTGACCAGATTCCCCACAGTTAATACCGAAAGACTCCAAAGTACAACACAAGGAACATCTGTAACCAGAACCAGAGTAAAAACAGTCATTCATTCTAGAGTCAAAATAAATCACACGCTCTTTATTTCACCTTCCTCTCTTCAACATTAAAGAAGCAGAGACCACTCCGAACAGCTTCTCCATCATATAACAGCTTTATAAAGTTGTGTGTGACAACTCACTTCTCTGAACACAGTTGGTAATGTATACACAAGTCGCGGCAGGAAGCAGACGATATTTCTGAAAGCGGAGCGTTTCATTTACTCGGGAATATGGCATTAGCAGACTTCAGGGGTGAAAAACAGCCAGGGGAGTGAAATGGGAGAGCAGCTCTGGGAATATCAGAGGCTTGTTATGTCTCTGATTCAGAGAATATAAATATGTATGATGAATCATTTGTGTGGAGAATTTACTGTACTCTCCTTTCCTCCTCAGAACAGTGTTTCTAGAGAACAAATGCACATTAATCATGCATGTTCTTCAGCTGTACAAGACAAACATCATAATGTTTTAACATTTCTGCATGAGCAAGTAATAGAAGAAAAACTAACAGAATTATTATTTACAGTGTCTACAGGTTTTCAGATTGATTCAGGTGACACTGATTTAAAATACAGTGTGTAAATCTTTGTACAGCACTTATGGTATTGCCTTGCTATATATCAACCAATGCTTTTGTCACCTTGTAAGTTGGACAAAACTGTCTGCTATAAAAGATGAAAATGTACATCTGAAAATGTTCAGCATAAGCATATGATCTTCTTTACCCCAATAAACAAGTACAAATAACAGAATTACGCTGTCTACTATTTAAACAAGTATTGTTAAAATATGAAATCCTCAGACTCTAAAACTGTGGGACAAGAGGTTTTAAACTGTCACAATAATAAGATTACTTGACAGGTATTGACTTCTTAGTAATGCCGCTTTTATTAGTACAATTCCTAAAACAATTTTCATTAATTCATATAAATGAAAATCTAAAGGTTTCTTGTTTTATTGTACTTTTTTTTGTTTTACTCACAGGAGAGGCACAGAGTTAAAATCCAAATTAAAACTCCAAAAAAAAAAAAAATCTTCTAAAAAGTAAAAACGACAACTTCATCTTAAAAACCGAACCCTAGTCTACACGTTTCATTCTGTTCATAAAACAATAAACCTTGTTTAAAAACTAAACTAGTTTGCAAAGTATTGTAACAACAACAGGTCTAAAATCTTGTTTAGCCAGAAAGGTAACAGCTAAAATGTGATAGCACATAACAGTAATAAAACAGTAATCTACAGTATAAACAGTAAAATACATTCGAATCATCACAGTAATAACAGCCTGACAGGTGAGAAGGGCTGCGATCATAATCTCTTTCAGTAGTGTTTTAAAAAATAAACGATCACATTTAAAAACTCAATCAACACTTACAGACAGTAAAGGTCCAGCTAATAAAAGCTGTGTAGTGTAAATTGCATACATTTAACAGTGTGAAAAGCACACAGCACACAGTAAGGGCATCTAAACGGCCTGTGGGACAATCAGAAGTGGTGCTTCTGTGAGGGGGAGGGACGGCTGTATGGGGTCTCTGCTGTGACTGGACTGAGGTGATGAGGTTGAATCCTTCTTCAGCTTGAGGATGTGTTGCTGTAAATGCATAACCCAGTCCTCCTGTATGGAGAGGGGGCCTTGAAAAACCTCCTCACAGAACCTGAGACAGAAAGCAATGACATATAATGGCTCATTTCACAACTGGAATGTTTTATCACTGAGTGAAACACAACATTTAACAAGAAGAAAAGGACTATGGGACTAGTCATTCAGAAGTGACTGGATTGTGAAATCCGGCATTTTATATGAAGCACAAGCAAGATTTTAGAAAGGCTAAATGACCTATAACAGTAGCATATTCCTAAAGGTTTTTGGTTTACAGTTATTGTTCACAAATGCATCAATATAGATGCAATTTTTACCATATGGAAAAATAGTTAATAGCACGGCTCTTTTAAGATCACGCTACATCACTCTTAGAAACTCAAACTATCTCTGGCTTGCACTCACCTGCATTTGAGAGAGTACATCTTCCCTACCAGCTTTACCAGGCTGGTCTCTGGTGGTCTGGGTACCAGGGATGGAATGTTTCCAGTTCTAGAGGGCTTTGAAGGTTCCTCCTCCCCTGACATCTTCTCCAGGTGGGACAAATGCTTTGGGGGACGTCTTTCACAGCCTGAGACGTGGTAAGAGAGGTTATTAAGGCTGTGAACTTCATGCTCACGCCATTGGTTTATCCATTTAGCATGTAATCATCTTAAAGGCCAGTTTTAAACTTCTCAGAGCTACAACTAAATGTTCTGTCATTTATTCTGAAGTGTCTTTATAGAAACTCCATTTTTGTCTGTGCTAAAAGCAACAAGGCTCTAATTGGCTCTAATGTATATGTATATACTGTGTATATATATATATATATATATATTATATACACACACACACACTTAAAATAAACATATAATAATATAATATACACATAAATAAACAGTTGGAGAGCATCTACCTCTAGGTGAGCGAACATTGAGTTCACTGTGGGCCGTTGGGGTCTGCATTAGGCCGGCCAGTGGAGCTTCACCTGATGAGGGCCGTTTCCTGTGTGAGGAAGGCGAGTGACTCATCCCTGCTTTGAGCTCTCTAGCTGGTCCCACAGCTGCTTTGTGATGTTGAGACAGACTGAGTCTACGGACTAAATCTGAGGAATGATGTGCAGATGGAGGTTTTCTGGGGCCCTACAAAAGCAATCAACATCTGTCATTTTTAATCTTTTGATCATTTTTGATCTGAGATCAGCATTTTGACAAGAACCCACCTTCTTAACAAAAGGCAGGTCACCTCGCGAGTAGCGCTTGTGAAGTTCGGACACCTTCTGTGGTTCGCTCTTCATCCAGGCTGCCAGGGTCTCGATGGGAGAGCCAATGACCTTCCAATCCACCCCCAGCTGCCTCAGGTGGGCTCTGGCATGACTGGCCAACGCCTTTCTATTCTCAAAGTCAAAACCACACAATTCACAGGTGGCATCGCAGCCTGTAGGAGCAGAGAAGAAGAAGAGTGGAGTACCAAAAAGATATAAACCCATTCTAATGCTTATTCATTCCTTTCAGTTTGAGTTTATTTGTTAGAACAGGAAAGAAAGTCGAGCACATTGCATTGTGGGATACAGCATCACACACGGTAGGCTCTGTAGTTGCGATGCTGTAGTTGTGTACAGCATATCTGGTAGGTGTGTTCCTGTAGCTCAGCTGGTACAGCATAATGTTAGTAGCTCAAAGGTCGTGGGTTCGATTCACAGGGAACAAACACTGATAAGCTATATACCTTGAATGCACGGTTAATCACAAGGCAAATAAACACATAAGAACGATTCTTGGTTTAGTGTACCTGTGGTTGTGTGGTCTGAGGTTAACTTGTCTTTAGTGGAGTCCACAGGTGATGGCGTTATCATGCGGGGTGAAGTGGCTTGTTTATTCCACTGCATTGCCGTCCCAGTGGCCGATTCTGGTTTTACATCCAATGCCCGATCAGTGCCTTCCCTCCGCATGAGCTCATACAGGGCGTTTATGGGCGACATCTTCTCTGACCACTTCATCCCCAGCTGTCGTAAGTGAGCACGTGCGTGACAGGAAAGAGCTTTGCGAGTATCAAACATCTCACCGCAGTACTCACAGGACACAAACTGTGAAGGCTCCTCAAGCTTAGGGCCTATGAAAACCAACAGCACACACCATTTATAAACCAAAATAATCCAATATTTATAATCAAAATATTCATGAAATCTGGACATTCTATCATTGTCAATGTGTGACTAGGAAAATGTAACTTTCCTAAACAAGTATACAAAAAAACTAAACTATCTATCTCAAGGGTTAAATCACTGTTATAGTGAATAGTTAATTTTCAGGAGGAGAGGAAAGCATGTTACGCACTTTTTAAAGGTGTTTTTACTGTGGTGGGACTAGACATCTTCTGAGGTGATAAAGGAGATGTGGGTGTTCTTTGTGGTTTAGAAGATTCCACCACAGAGATTTCAACTTCCACAGGCTCATCCTTTGGCTTTGGGACCACAGTCCTGGAGCCTTTCCTGGCCTTTGGAACTTTGTGATGAAGATGAGTAGAAGATGAAGACTGGGTGATGACTTTAGAGGGTGAGGGGAGATGATGTTCAGCGGGTGGCCCAGAGGGGGATGAAGGTGGAGACAGGGTGGAGGGCTCAGGGGGGTTGAGAGAACCTGCAGAAGCACCACGCTGAGCCATCACCCTGCGAAGAGTAGCCACTGGCGACCCATGGACAGTCCACTCTGTGATACCCAACTGCCGCAGGTGAGAGCGGGCGTGGCTGGCCAAGCTCTGACTCTTCTTAAACTTCTCGTGGCAAAACTCACAGGTGACATATTTAGACGATTCGCCTTGAGTGTGAAACATTTCAGAAAAGGTTTGTTAGGACACTTTTCTTACTGAACTGTAAGTATTATGGGTAATTAAAATTTGAGTTCACAAAAAAATACAAAATGTATAACAGGCCAACCTTTGTTTTAAGACCTTTCACCTTTTATCTTAGTAGTTTTCTAATCAAAAATTATAATAAAAGTAAAATAAATAAAAACTGAATATAAATAAAAATGTGGATATTTGGAGATTGTCATTGACCAAAAAATGTAATATCTTGAAATACTTTTACCCATATCACCAATCCTTTTGCTTTTTATACAGTCAGGGCATTCAAACATACGTCAGCCTAGCTCACCCCAAGAAGAGGATTTCAAATCTATTGTTCCACTGAGAGAAAAAACACCTGATTCATCGGTGAAAATCTTCTGCTTTTTTGTTGGGGGAGGTGTCAGGCGGATGGAAACCAGTCCTTCAGGAGAAAGAGCAGGAGTTTTGATGATGGAAAATGAAGTGGAAGAGGAGAAAGAAGGTGAAGTATCCTCAAGAACAGACACCCCCTCCAGCTGCCCAGCGTTTGCCTTGTCCTGGAAGTCTTTAGTCTGAATGATTTTATGAAGGGTCTCTATGGGAGTACCTTTAGAGTCCAAACTCACACCAAACTGGCGCAAGTGGGCTCGGGCGTGACTGGAGAGACCCTTACGGGTCTCGTACCATGCCCCGCACAATTCGCACACATGAACGTCGTCCCTTGCTGTCGAATTCATCATAGATGCTGGAGGCAAAAAAAAAAAGATATCGCAAAACTGATTTGAATGTTACATACAGGGAATGTTTAATCAGCGTTTCCTGCAACACTGTTCTGAATCTACAGCAAATCAGATAATGAATGAGAAATGAGATATAAGTGTTTATCACAAAATAATACAATGACGGTAAATTAAATTTTGCTAACATAAGGCTGTAGAGATGCTAACACCTTTAGCATTGTATTCGCTGTCCAAAAAACTAAGTTTTAAATCAGTCTAATAAAGTACTTGCTGAATCTGTCAATGTGGCTACTAAATGAACAACAATTTGCAATGTGTTGCAATATATTGCTTATGTTGTATTTCTCATTTGATTAGCATCTGGCAAATGAGATTGTTTTTGCAGTAAGTAATTATTTTGTAAAAAATTATACTAGCAAAAATGCTTTTTGGTTACTCACTTAAATTAAGTGGAGCATCTGTTTCCTGAGGAGCCCAGAGGGGCTTGGCTGAGGTCAGTGAGAGGGAGGTAGATGGACCGCCATCAGTGAGCTGAGACCCCTCGGCCTTGAGGTTGGACTGGGCTTTAGATGCTGTGGACTCTGCAGTCCCCTTTGAACAGGTTTTACGAGACTTCATTGCAGCAAAAGGAAAACGTCCAGATTTGGCAGATTTTTTAACAGCAGTTGTTGATGAAGAGGAAAGAGCATATTTTTTCTTTACAAGGTTGGATATTTTAATCTTTAGTTTGGGCCCAGTGTTCTTTTTGAGTCTGGGGGACTGGGCTTTAGATTTGTGAACCGGGCTGGCCAGATTTTGAGGCTTGGGAAGCGTTCCACCTCTTTCTTTCATCAGCTGATACAGGAGGTCTATAGGAGCTCCACTGCTGTCAGACGAACCCACACCAAGCTGCCTGAGATGAGACCGGGCGTGACTGGAGAGACCTTTTCTTGTCTCAAAGCTGGTCCCACACACCTCACAAATATGGACACCTACTAGAAGAATGAAAGAGATAATGCCAACATGATGATACTTGTACTGATCCTGGAAAACTGAAGTCAGTGATCTCAAAGAAACTTAAAGAACACCATTCGATCTCTTGAGTTACTTACAATCCGACTCATCCAAGTCTTTATCTAAGACAGAGTCTAGAGGCTCTTTGGAAACAGTGACGGTACTTTTCTTTGTGGCCTCTGGTGTTGTCACCTCCATGACTGACTTCTTCCTGGCACTGAGAAAGAGAAACCTCAAAAAAATAAATAATGAAATGAACTTACAGACGTGTAAACTACACAACAGTGTTATAAACACCCCTTGCAAACACAGTTAACTGTTAAAATACAACAGGGATCATTTTAAACGACAATGAAACTGCCATTATATATACCAGTAACATTTTGGTATTAGCCATTACTTTCACAATAAATCAAAAGAGGTTAAAACGACCGAATGAGGTTATAATTAAAAAACTACAAACAATATATAAAGGTGGTTAACTCTTAATTCGTTGTGCTTTCCTGACAGTAATATTAAGTATAGTATTAATGATATTTTGGCGGGAACTATGTATATTTCTGTAAGCCGACTGTTTACATCGCGTTAAGACACTCACGAGCTAAAACCATTTGTTCATTTCTCTCGTCGTTTCAGATTTCTGTCTCTGCTTAACATTGAAGCTCAGATTTACTTTAAACCACGACTGGACTGGCTGAAGGTTTGTGATGCTGGTAAATCAATGACGCTTCGGATTTGTGCATCAGTTTAAGGAAAACAATGCAGCTAGCACGAGCTAATTATTTATCTCGCGCTGCAGCTCGAATAAACGGGGTTGCTAGTGTGCAAAGCCACTAAACATCTGGCCTGTGGTGCTATATAAAACCAGTCACGTTAAAACAAAATATGAGAAGCAATTTATGTTCAAAATTACCTTACTGTGGTCAAATTTCGCTGTCACTAAGGTTTAGAGGAGTGAAGGCAGGCACGTTAATCAAAACGGCGCAACTGATCTATGGAACCAGGGCAAATCAATCGATCCCTGAAAACACACATGGATCGAGCGATGTAGAACGTGTTTGAAATTTATGAAAGCTATTTTTATTTTTGTGGGGTAAAGGTTAAAGATAAAAATCTAGGTAGAAAAAGATACAAAATGTTTTATTGAAAAGCAAACCGTTTAAAAAATAAATAAAATGCTACAATAAAAAACTTTTAAAATGAGCCGAAATAAAATATTTTAATTATTAACACAAAAAATATGTTTGTCTGCCAAATTAAAGTCAGTGTGTATTGGTTAGGCAGATTTTTTGAGGCAAAAAATGTGATTTTTATTGTAGTATTTTTATGAAAAGGCAAGGCACAATTTGTTTAGGTAAACTCAACAAACCCTAAGAAAACATAATGATATGCATGGTTCAAAATGCATTTATATTTATTACAAATGCTAAATACTATATCAAAAAATTGTAAAAAACCACAAATGCTGTTCGTAATGTTGACTAATGTAACTAGAATTATTTTAAAAAGTAAGCCACCACAAATAAAGTTATCTAGTGCTATGTGTTGACCTGTATGTAGCCACGCCTGATAAATCAATAACAATCAATAACAGTCAAATAAATGAAAGCAATAACCAGCTTGGTTTGCTTAATGCACATTTTATTTGTGAAAATTTACAAAACATTGTTGGTAGGAAAGTTTAAAAAAAATGTGTAAATGTTCCTTTTGTGTAAGCATGTTAAACTTGACAAATGAATGCATGAAAAAGCTGGTGACCTGTTATGAATTTAATATGAAATTTGTTGAAACTAAAATCCATAACTGCAGTGATATTGACATAAGAATTTGGTTTAATGGTGACAGGAATGACTGCAAGCAACCCGGAAAGAATTATTAAAGAATCACAATGTGAAACGGCAGCATGTAGCACCATGCAAAGTTTACTTCCTGTCTTGCATCAGGTGTTGATGTAAGCCTGTCTTACGCCATCATCGTGGACTAAATAGAGTTGTTGCACATCTTTCAACAATCCAGCGAGCTGCTCCTCCTATTACCAGACACACAAATGCAAGTGTTAACAATCTAATTAAATTATGTGTATTTGTGCACTCGAGCCTTAAAGAGAAAACACATGACTTACCAAAACATTCAGCCGTTGTACCGCAGCCACAGCTACATTGAGCTTCCTTTCATCTTCCTCTCTCTCCTCCTCTATGACACCCAATCTGCAAAAATAAGTATAAGAGAGAAGCACAGTCTCATCAGCTCAGTATTGATCAGTATTTGTCATATCGGAATGATGTTCACATGTGTGATTCTCTTAATATTAAAAACTGGAAATTTTCCTCACCTGAAGGTTGCTCTCGCCAGCTGTTCCTCGCTGACGGCTAACAGATTACGTAGCTCCTGAACTTCTGCCTGCAGCTGTGCATTCTGTTCTTGGCTCTGAACAATGAAGTCTTCTAACCGCTTGGCCACCTCCAACTCGCGTTCCGTCACCTGTTCCACACCTAGACGGAGGTCGGCCAAGTCTTGCGCATGCTATGGGAGACCAACACTTTTTTTTATGCTAACCAGTGATTACACAGAGTCTCCCACAGGACACAAATGTATCATACATTGTTATACACAATGCATTTCAAAATAAACTAGATGATCCTAAACTCACCCTGTCTATGCTTATCTGCTCCTCCTCTTGACCATTCATTGGAGGGAGCACCTTCTGTTTTATCCAAGGCACTGGTTTGGGCGCTGGTTTGAGCTTTTTGCTCTATAAACACAGAAAATACCCAGTAAATGAAATACTTATCTTTAAATGTGATCTTTTAATATTTATGTTTTTAATAAAATGCCAGGGGATTTTGAAGCAAGCTTACTCACATTGGGTGATGAAATTGCTAAAACATGTTCTTGGTTTTGGTTGGAGTCCAGACACTGTGCCGGTATATCCTCATTGCTTGTCTGCTTCTTTATCAGTTGATGCTGATTGCGTCTGCTGGGAACACTTAAAGCCCGTTTCACCTGGTTCCGCTGTCGTTCTTTGCCTTGGCTGGGCTTTGAGTCTAATGGAAGCTGCTGCATGGAGTTATGTAAGGGACTGTACTTGGACAGTTCTCTTGGTGGTACATACATTGGCTTTGGTATTCCTTGGCCACTGTTTCAGCAATAATGAACATGAGAAGTGTATTTGTAATTGGAAATATTGTCGCAGGCAAGCAACAGTACAATAGTACAAACAGGCAATAACTGTCAAGGCAGTTTCTTGATGCAGGTTCTCTCAGGGAGAATGTTTTCATTGTATAAATACTCTAACAACCTCACCTGCTAATGGGGATCCGTTGAGCATCTTGGCCAAGGTGTTCCGAAATCTGATTGAGAATCAAAGGCAACGAGTGCAGGCTGTCTATTGTGTCCTGCAAACATTTTTTGTCCATAAGCACATCAGAATGCACCAGTTTGGAAGAAAATCTCTTAATCGGTCCTATCAGGGACTTGCTTAAATAAGCCCAGATGTTTTGAATGAGGGGAATTCTGTTACCTGTTTCATTGCAGAGATAATATCCACCAGTAGATTGTGAAGGACAGCGAGACGAAGCGGCAGGTCTACATATCCATCAAATCGAGCCATGGGCATTTCACAGTCTGGATCAGACACCTTCTGTAGGAATCCTCTCATGGGCTCCCAGTGTTGTTCTAGAGACGTGTTCATGAAGAGCATGTACTCTTCTTTATCCCCAAACCTGTAAGGTGGACGGTGAGACCAAATAAGGTGCTTAATGAGCACACAAGTAATGCCTAAAAACCAACCCAAGTAGACCAAATTAACAGAAAGATGTACCAGACTTACAAGGTGAAGTTTGCAAGGTTCTGGATGACCTTGGCTGTCAGAGTAAGAGTGCGGAGAGTGTTTGGTTCTGGATAGGCTTGCGTGAGACCGAACAGTGATGGACTGAGGATGGCCGGGCAAAGGAATCGAAGAAACAGAGACGATGATATGAGACGGTGTCCGATGTCCACTTGACCTCGTTCCTCACAATTTGATACCCAGCTGGAGAAAATCTCATTCAGCTCCACAGGAAATGAACTGTTCACAGAGGGGAAAGAATGAATCATTTTAAATATCTTTTACTGGACCAATGGAAATGTGGCTAAATTTAGATGGAGCTAAATGGCATCTTAAATCTATTTGTTATTATTATACGCAGTATATTAGAGCCACTATGAGCATCTGGTTTGTGGAAAAAGACTTTGTTCTGACAAGGTTTTATTACAGTTCTCTTGGTTCTCCTAAAGCATTATTGCACTGAAAATATTTTTTTGTTTAACAAAATAACTTTCTTCTGTTAAACACAAAAGTGTGATTATTTTCAAAGTGCTATCTGGTTGATTTTGGTGATCAGTTATGGTAAAAAAACAAGTAAAATCATACTGTATGTTCATGCCAAACTGATAAATATTATGAACACACACAGGGCAGCTAAGGTGGCAGCCACAATTTTACTGTAAAATTGCCTAAATGTCAGGCTGGCTTTCATTAATTTGATAACACTTAAGAAATAAACATTTTCACAAACATTTTAGGTGCTTCATTAAGCAAGTCACAAAAGACATTTAATTAAATTCACCCCTTGGGATATATTTATTAAATGATCTCCTTTTGGTTTTGTAGAAAGTCACACAGGTGTGGAACAACGTAAAATATGTAAACAGATGTATAACATTACTAAAACTATATTTTTGGTTGCAGTATTAATCCTTTAAATTTTCAAACATCCCAAATTTCCTAAATGCCTCTGGTTAGATTTATTCTGTAGACTGTGTGTGATGATCTTACTCCTGCATGTCCGTGATTCTCTTTACAACGTCCCCGCATGTCTCTTTTAGATGCCGCTGGTTGATTGGCAGATCAGAGGCCGAGCATTTCAGTGGATCTACCTCACAGCTCTCTGTTCCATTATACAGCCTGACTATAAAGTCACCTGTGGGTGAAGATGATGAAGCAGGGGAGACAGGTAAAGATGACACACTGTAGTGTTATAGAAAGAGAGATGCAGCAGAAGGTTTCTTACCAAGAGTGTCAATGAGATACTTCTGGCCCACTAATTTCATGTATTCATCAATTGCCTTCGTGGCCAATGTGTTCTCTCTGAAAATCAAAGCCTCGTTTTCTCCCAGACGCTCAACTTCCGCACTGCCGAGGTTAATCAAAAACTCCTGCACATGCAAATAATGCTTAGAGCCCAGACTCATCAGACTCATCAGACTCATCAGACTCATCAGACTCATCAGACTCATCAGACTCATCAGACTCATCTGTCTTTCTTATGGCTTCTACCTTTGCCACTCACCTTAGCTTTCCCGATGCTTTGCAGGACATGAACGAGTGCCCCCGCTAGTTCCTCTTTCTCCCGGACATTAAGAAGGGGTTCCAGGCTGCTGCACATTCCCACATAATTTACAGTGACATACTCTGCAAACTCCTTGTACCTCTCGATGGGCAGAACCTTCAGGTTCTGGAATCTTGCCTTGACACGAAGCAAAGCTTGGGGTCCAACTTGATCCTTCACTGTAGTTGCTCCTGGAGGCTTGTAGGGAACGATGGGATACCACTTCTCCTGATAGGCCCGTCCTTTAATGTCGGCCAGAGCGAAAGCCACACTTCCCAGAGGATGCATGACAGAATCATCTCTGGAATGGCGCTTCTTTTTGGGGTCCTCGTCTTTAAAGAGGTGCAAGGTAACCTGGCTGACAGGAGGCAAGTTGTCGAGCTCGAAAAATTCACCCCAGAACAGCTGGCAACCACCCACAGCACCAGCACCGGATGCTCCAGACCCTCCGTCGCCCGCTGGGTTAGAGCGCTGGGGAGATTTTCCTATGGCCCGGCTACTGGTGCGAGCGTACAGCGTACTGTCAAGATGGATCTCACAGTAATACCGCTTCTTGGGGGGAAGGTCTTTTGCTTCGTTAACCCAAAGACTGAGTGAGTTCTCAGTGCGTTCACAGTTATCCTGAATGGGAAGCAGGACAAAATAAGACTTTTGTCTTGTAAACACACAATAGATCTTTGGGTTGAAGAATATGTGGTACCTTATTTGGATGAGCAGCACGACGCAAATCTTCAATCCAGCGATCTCGCTCTGCAGCTGAAGTGCATCCAAAGCAGTGGTTGTTATCGGAGTTGATGACCTGTTTTGAAATAGACGCACAGAACAGAGACAGTTGTTTTAGGTATCACATTCAAATAAAGCAGAAATCATTTTTTGTTACACAATTTTGATATAAAAGCGCAAGTCCTACCTGAAAGCAGTACTTCTCTCCTAGGATAGAGCTATGGACCGGCCTGATGACAGTGGTTTGGTCCGCACTCAGATCCAGGCTTTTTGCAGCACTGACTGGAATGGATAAAGATGTCCTGGAGCCATACCTTAGAGGAGAGAGAGGGGGGAAAGGTCATGAGCAGCATGTCAGCTGATTACAAAATATGCTTGTTCCAAAAGAGATCAGATTGTGATACTGATGTTATTTTGATCAGATCAGTAATTTTAGTATTATGAACGTATGCTCCACCTTCCAGCAGCACTTAGTCCTGCAGTATTGAGCTGCGTGTTGCTTTTTCGTTTATCATCCCCCTGTAAACGCCGCTTGATCAAATTCTGGCAGTACAAAATGAAAGAAAATGATGAGAAATGGCAGGAATACAGTTGACAAGACAAACTGGCTGTTATTAACAGATAGATTTATGCTTGCATTGAAGTGGCATAGGCAACCGTTCCAGACTTGTACAGATGTTTAAGGCACCCGCAGATATACTCACTTTGACTCCTCCATCTTGCCCTTTTAATTTGGTACTTTGGGGGACCACAGGATCTGGGTTTAACTCTAGAGAGAGCGAGAACTTTTCTGTATTAGATCACTTTGTAACATGTCTACAATAGAGGCAGTCAATGTTAAGGGTCGTTGCTTTCTGTGTACAGGTGTCCAAAATGCTGTTCTTCACCATTTACTGTGAGATTTTGTGTATGTGCGTGTAAATCTTCCTGTGCATTTCACGCAGGCGGGATGGAACACAGCACAAAGTTCATTAGATCATTAATCTCAACACAATCGCAGATTCTGAACCCATGACAGGAAATACTGTCATATCCTTCCTCCGTATATATGCATCATATTAATAATTTACAGCTGAAATTAAAACTATGTTTGTTCAGTTCAGTTATATAGAACAAAAAAGCTTACTAGAAATGCGCTTGATTGTCTTTAATGTCACAGATTTGTTTGGAATGATAAAAACTGGAGACCAGCAAAGACAGACTGCATCATGCAGAGAATGTGGTCCCATGTGGACCCACACAATAATAGAAATTAAACATAAACCACGGGTGCTGAGATTTTTAGTAAATAAATCTCAGTAAAAAAGCAGCTGAAAGAAATGAGTCAGAAGTGAACAGTATGTGTGAAAGACTTTGACAGATTTTTTGACATGAGGCAAGTAGCTTTAAAAAAAAACAAATACTGCAGGTCCATTAGTTACAAAAGCTTTAAGAAGTTACATGTTTTTACTGTATAACAGGTTCTCGAGCACAGAGATTTCCCTCTGCAAGTTTCTCTTCAATACAAAACTACATATTCGTATGACGATATTCCTAGAAGGACAGCGTACTGAAGGCAAACAACAGCCCTGCTCCCCAACAGGTTAATTTGTCCAACTTCATCCTCTTCTCCAGTAAATCATTTAATTCAATCGTTTAGGAAGGCAAAATTAAATGAAAAAAATAATTTTGCTTACCTAATGCTGCTCCACATACAAACCAGCGTCTGAAACCCATGGTTTGTAGTAGATCAGAATTAGTTTTTAACCCTTTTAGAGGACCAGACTGATAAATTTCCTTTCAAGGAATTTTTCTATGTTGCTGTCCTGCAGACTTAGCATGAAGTGAACTAGATTGCACACCCCATCGGCCTCAGTTGTCCTCTGCTATGGAACACCCAGTTACGATGCTATCACCCATAACTCAAAGGAAGCAATTTTACAAGCACACGCACACATAACCACGTCAGCCATTTCCTCTGTGAATATGTTATGTAGCATCACTTCAGTCACAGAAAGCCAATGATTGGCCAGATAGAGACAGACGATACCTCTCATCTCTCTGAGTCATCTCTAAGTTTGTAAATAGTCAGGATACAGAAAGGTTTAGGCCATAACTCCAGAGCCATGTACTACAATCCCAGAATTCCCAGAATACTACAATCCCAGAAGAAAAACCTTTGTGCCCATTTGTTTTCAGTGTGCTTAAATTAATGTTACCCTTTAATACTAGAAAAAAAACGTTCGGGAACATATTAAACGCTGTTAAAATTAGTTACGGTAAGCGGTCTGATGATGACTAATGAATACTGACCAGTGTGGCTTCCACTGATGTTCTGAAGACTGATGCTGGACAGACAACTGCTGACCTGATTATGTACCATCATCATAGGCTATAAAGAAAAAACAAAAAACATCTCTTACTGGCATCGTATGTTGACTAAAACAGAACTTAATTTTCCTAATGTCACATTTGAGAAAATGTTCCTCAGGAGAAACAGTGTCATCTGTTACCATCTGGTAGTGTTAAATCTGGCGATTGTCTCGCAATGGTAAGACATGTCATTTGTCAGTTACCTCCTCCTCACGTGGGATAAGGATCTGCCCATCTTGAAGACAGCAGTTGCTGATGTCCCACACAGGGACGTCTTGCTGGGGGGCCCAGGAGAACCGCACGGGCTCCTGGACCACATTCTCAGGCTCACACTTCTCTTTGTCTTTTCATACCATGTAAAAAGTTCAAATGCAATGTTTAATTAACATCACAAAGAAGACGAAATAAGCTTTATGTCATGGTTAAACAGGAAAATATAATTAGATACAGTTATCAAAATAATAACTTTTTATCTAGCAGTGACTGAGCTTCCAAAAATCTGTAACAATGAAATTAGCCACGAGGCACAAAGGAAATAACTAATTTGGGAAATAATATGATTGTTTTTAACTCATGTTTGCGACTATGTTTTGTACTTTTAAGTTTTGCCTGTTTGTTATCTTGGGGACTCTTTATTTTGCTGTTAACCACTTGGCCTCTATCTTGCACATCCTGTTGTTGTGCTCTTAGCGGCAGTTAGTGATCTGCATGTACAGTTCATTATGGTGCAACTTTAAAGGAAACGTCAAATCATTTGATTGGTTTTAACTGTATCCAGCACATCACAGAAGCTTGTGTTTGACAGAATATTTAATATAAGTTCATGCAGAATAAATCTTTTACCTTGCTCTACAATGGAGGCACTCTGTAGACGTGGTCTCTTAAACTTCTGCGAGACGGTTTGTAGGTACTTCCTTATTTTACCTTTCTGGCTTGTGTCTTGGATGCTGGACCCTGCTGCCTGTGCATTAGACCCAGATGCTGAGGAGGACAACACGGAAGACAGAAGAGACCCGGGTGGCTCGGAAAGAGCTCTGCGGAAAGGATTCTTCCGTGAAGTGGCTGGTTTCTCTGATTTGGAGGGACTTTCAGCCCCTCGAGTGGAGGTCTTTTCACCAGCATCTTCACTCAGGGCTTTGCGCCAACTCTGCATTTTACTCCATTTGTTTGAAGCCCCTTTCTCTAACCTCTCGATCGTACCCTGTCCCACCGTCTCAGTCTTGGCGCCTGTGTGCCACTTGTAAGTGTTGAGTAGCTTACCATCCTCTGATTGCCGTGGTTCCTGCTCAACTGGACTGTTCTGCTCAGGGGACTGGTCCATCTCCTCCTCAATCTCTGGGGTTGACTGTTCGGTACTTGGTTCTTTGTTTGTACCCATCTTAATTCTATAGTTTTATCAGTGACCCACTTTTGTGAACTGTAAACAAGTTCTATAGCTCTAGATGTTTTCTTATGGAAAGCAAAGTCTGTATTTTCAAGTCAACAACTTCCTCTACTTACCGATTTTAGAGATTTTCAAAAATGTTTGGTATCACTGCTTTTCTTCTCCACGATTCTACTGCCACGTGTGTACGTGAAGTTCTGAAACTCATCCTCTGCTCACTTTGACTATCAGCTACTTCTTGAGTGCTTTTCTTGTTCTATCGAAAGAACTCTTTTTCTGAGTTCTTGTTCTATCGAAAGTAATACACTTCTAGTGGTCTGACGTTTTTCTCCTGAAGTTGCAGAATCTTAAACTTCAGCTCTTTAAATGCAACCCTCAACGCAGTGGTCTACTGTTGACTAGCATGTGGTCCAAATATTCCTTTCGCACCTAAAAAGGTACAATTTTTTGTCTTGAATTGATACTCTTTGATGTAACGTTTTGTGGTTCTCTGCTGTGAGCTACATGCAGCTTTTGCAGTGTGTATTTGTCGTCCAGTTTTCAGGAAGTCAGTCGATTTGTGGGTGGAGAAATCAGGTTGAACAAAGACGAAAGGCATCAATATTGTCTAGCAAATGCTGAAATTTTAATGCTAGTGTCTATTTCATATTATTTATGGGCATAAATATGAGAGGGAACCAGAGTTACATTTTAATATTTTTAACCCGATTTAACATTTTTTTTCCAATACATATATATTTTCTAATAAAATATAAGTTAAAACTGAAGTGATATTGAGGCTAGTAAACGTGTTTAGGATTAAAATAACAAAATTAGATAAGATTTCGATTCAAATGAAGAAGCTTGTGAGTTTACCCAAAATACCTGTTACATACATGTCATTCAGTGACAGTTAACATTTCCTGTCACAACAACAGCACTTCCTTTCTCACTGTGAGGCCTGCAATGAAAACCACTTCCTGTCATGGTGAAGACTCCAAGTATACTTGTCAACCTCTCTTCCAAATTAAACAGTCACATGCAAAGTCCAGAACGCCAGATTACAGACAGCACACTTATTTTCTGCACGTCATGTTTACTCACATACACAAGCAGCACTTGTGCAACACACTCCCATTCCTTAAAACAATGTACACACCAATGCTGCTGTCCTGATTCATGCTGATCACCTAAGTGCAGTGCCAGCTGCTTCATCATTCTTACGACGTTCTCATTGGTACTTTAAAGGATCTATATCCTGTGTAAAACAAAGTACAGACACACAATGATATATATCAGGTAGCATGACGGGGACCAGCAGTCAACTGCATGTAAAAGTATTCATTCATACTTTGTAGTGTTCCCAGGTTCTTATCTCAGAGTACAGTGATTCCCCTGGGCACACTGTTGTTTCTACCACTTGTCTGTGTCCCAGTAGGGTGAAATTCTCCTGCAGGAAGCCATTGCTCACTCCACATTTGACCAGATGATGGCGCACCAGCTCCATGTCATAATGAGAGGGTAAATGCGAGGTGTAGTTGCCGATGAAAGCGACGCCATACCCAACATGGTTACGTCCTCTAGTATGAGCTCCTTGTGACATCCAACCTCGACCTTCGTAGATGTAGCCATCAGACCCAACCACGAAACTTGAGATGGTCAGATACACAAACACTCACAAATGACAACAACCACTCACAAATGACAGCAACCATAATATCTTGTCTATCCATTCTGAAAAATTGGTTATTTGTGGTTATATATGATCTCATCAGTTTATAAGTAGATCAGTGCTGACTGCTTTAAGCTGTTTTAGTGCTATCTGGTCATGTTCTAGATGCTAGTCCAGCATAGGGTCAGAAATGTCTTTCCAACATTTGAGTGTGACTGGCAATGCTGGTCTTTTCAGCAAAGCTTTCAAATATCACACATTTTTATACAAGTTAATATTATATTTGTGGCAACAGTGATCTGACACAGTAGCTGACGGTCCCACCTGTAGCCGATGTCATGCCAACCTCGATCTTTCTGGTGAAAGTCTTGCATTGCCCTCATGTTTCTGGAACACATCTGGAGGTTTACACATGGTTTGCTGGGAATGGCTGTGTGGTGAATATACAGGAATGACAGGGGTGGAGACAGAGAAACAAGAGGAACGCTGGGTGGTGCTGCTCCCCACACACATCGAGGAATGATGGTAGGACAGTCTGAAATGGGACACATTCACATTTAGGCATTTGGCAGACATTGCGTTATCAAACGCAACACACCTGCATTCCAGTTATACATTTTTATTGTTTGTGTGTTCACTGGGAATCAAACCTAATGTCATGCTCTATACACAACATTTGATATACAACAACACTCCTGTATCTTTGTATGCATAAAAGGTCTATTTAACACCATGGCAAGAGCAAGTTTTTTTCCTCACCCATGTAACGCAGCACAAATTCTCTCATTCCCTCTTCTAGAAGACTGCCCACCTCAACGTCCTCTTGTTGTTGATGAGTTTGTACAGCATTTTCTACCTTCTTTTGAAGCATCAATGGATTCGTAATGTTTTGAAAATTCTGTCTGCGAAAGCGGCCTCTCAAATGAGTGTCGGGGATGTGATTAAACTCTTTCATGCCGTCTAAGTAGTAGCTCCTGAGAAGTTCACTTAATTTGATCTCAGAGCCTTTAAGAACAGAAAGGTGCTTCCCAAGTATGGCACCATCCATTCCACCATGAACCACAGCATCAGTGGCCAGAGATGAAGCTCCTGAAAGAGTGAAAACCACGGGAGCAGATATATCATCCCAACAACCATTTGGGCCAAGCCGCTCCAGTGGTGTCGACTTTCCAAACTGAATGAACGACAGGCCTAAATTCTTGGCCAATGGGAGTAAGGAAAAGCCAGGGGGCTGGGTACTGTCTGGAGCTTGTAGGCCAAGTTCAATACCTAGAAGAAGGGGGGCGAGGGCAACAGTCGTGCCATCAGGGGTCAGAACAACTCCCCTCTCCTCACGACCGTCTGTTATGAAATGATCAATGGCTCTGGTGAAAAACAGACAAAGCTCCAGGTTCACATTAAACTCTGTTGTGATAGAACTATGGTTGGATTTTGTAAAGTTTATATCAGTGATATTTTCAGATCCCAAGAATCTGCAAGTGGTATTTACACGCTGGCCTATAGTGAGTAAATTCATCACTAAAGTCAGAGGAGTTTGCCTTGAGTTTAATTCTTCGAGGCGTTGAATAGAAGTTACAAAGTGTTCCATAGTCCTCAGATGAACTGCTGTAACTGAAAGATACATTTATTTAAATAAAAAACGTTTATCACCATTTATTCATGCTCATCTTGATGAAAAGACTTTCATTGTAAATAGTGACCGAGGCTGTCAGTCCCCAACACTCAACCTAACATTATCTATTAAAGAAAGTCTTACAAGTCTGGTAAAACATGAAGGCAAGTGAATGATGACAGAATATTCATCTTTTGGGTGAACTCTTTAACTCTTTTGTGTACAATCGCTTTAACGTGCAATGGACACAAATGAAGTAATAATAAACAAAATTAATAAGCTTGCCTGCTTACCTGTGCTCTGAATACCTAAGCATATCCCAAACACGGTAATAATCCACAGTGCCCCTGGTAACATGTTCAGTACTAAGGGTCACTACAGGTATTACTGTAAAAGTACAGTAAGTGCTCGCTTTTAACGGTGTGCTGCTTGCCGTTGCTGACACACTGAATGCAGGACACTCCAGATTCTTCAGTGTAGTCTTGCTGTACAAACCTCCGAGGTCAGGCTGTGTATTACACAGTTTGTACAATGGGTTCTTGTTTGTCAGTGTCGAGGCTGTACCTTGATGACAAAGTGAGTAAAGTTCTTCCCCATAACCTGAATTTCACTACGAATATTGATTTTTGGATGGCAGTGAATGACTGACAGATCTGTCACTGTTTGTTGGGCAAAGAGTGTTTGGAAATGAAGGAAAGTAAAGTCAACTAGATATAAGAACTACACGGTTTAAAATGTCACAGCAAAAAAGCTAAAAACATACACTTTTGTGCACGTGCATACAGTTACCTGAGGCATAAGCAGTAAAATGGTAAGGCATTGCTGTTTCTGTTTGTATAAGCCTGTGGAGCTATTTTTTAGCTACTGGGTTGCCCTCCAAAAACAGCAAAGAAATCGAGCTGTTGAAATTCTTCCCTCTGGTGGCCAGAGGAGCAAGAGCAATCGAAACTGAACACGTTTGTAGATAAATAGGCTTTGGTTTATGCAAGTTGCCTATGCTTTTTATATAAAAAACCTTGTAAAACCACTAGCCAATAATCTTGCAGCATTGTAGTCACGTGACCTCGTCAGTGCGTCTGGATGCCATTTTTGTGCCATTCATTTGAGTTGTTCATGGCGAATCTTTATTGGTTTTGTCTACATACTAATGACTAAAGTATTTTGGCAAGCACTGAATGCACACTGTACTGGAAGGAAATAGTACTAGGATTTCTTGGGTTTAATAAATCAAAAATGAAACATTTTTTGCCATTAACTTAGTCTTATTACTTGCTACATTTCGTAAACACAAGTCCAAATATTCAAACTTAAAAACCTTAATTTTCTTTATAAGAGAGTTTGAACAATACCTTATTGTGTCAACAAGACAAAAAAGCTTTGAAAAATTTTCTGTTTGCAATTATTTTCCGTACTTATTGACCTGTAACTCTTAAAATTGATCTTAAAATTATTCTTTTCACTTCTGTTGTTTGTTTCTGTTGAGTAACATTAAAATATTGTCAAAATTTGTTTCGACAAGATTAGTTTGTTATAAATTGTCCTAATGTTCATTCTATCAATCAAATAATCTGTAAATGTGAAAGATCAAATCAAACATTTTAAAAGCATACAATCAAAAATATGGATTTGCATTTTGACATGATAAAACAAGAGACATTTTTCTGACTTTATTTCATGTGCATGTGGCTTCACAAGTGAAAAGATAAAAGTACATTTAAGTGGCTTAAAGCTTTACATATATATATTTATATAACTCAACATTTTTTCACTGGCAATATCTGTCAATACAAAACTACTTGACAGGAAAGGTTATTTTTTCATTGTGTGGTTTTAAATATAATGTTTTTGGAGAATCCAAAAAAAAAAATTATATTTTTCTGTTACACAAGTTTCTTTATAATATAATACATATGGCAAACATTCAGAGGGAAAAATACCCTACAGAAAACGGGTTCGTTTTTCCAAGATCTGCCTGTATGATCATCCAAACTAAATATCTGCAAATGATAACATCATTGTTTTAGAATTAGGCCCTTTTCTTGAGCCTGCAACGCAAGCCACTACATCCCAACAATCAGATAAACCACGTCTACATGTAAAACATGTATTGTTTGCGATCTCTGTATCTGGATTGTTCTCTACCTGTTTTAGGGGTATGTTTACTTGGATCAAACCTGCTTCTTCATTATAGCTTTGATTAACATGTTGAAAAATGTTGAAAAGCGATCTGTCAAAGTGCCTTCCAGAACTACTGCTCTGCAAACCCTTTCTCTGCAAATCCTGTTTTATTGCTAACAAATCTGTTTGTATATCACAGGAATGCAAAACTAAATAAATGAGACTGTACTCAGAACACTATTATGCAGCAAACAACAGTGAACAATCATTTACCCGCAGTCGAGACATTAAAATGACAACACAAAAGCTCTTTTATAGATGTCTTAGCCAATGTAACTAGTTTAGTTAACTTCAGTTAACTAGGAAAGCAAATATATTGTTGTTTTGACAGATAAAACTAAGCATCAGCTTTGTGATGACATACAGGTCAATGTTAAAGTTAGAAAAGAAAAAGAAAAACAAACAAACAAAATAATTATTAAATCATGACCAGTCAAATTGCAGGTTGAATAGCAGTGGTTGGTTGTAATTCACAAACAAAACATAAGTACGATCTAAAGGGAAACCTTTGTAAAAATGTGGTTCTTTGATAAGACCTTGTAAAGTTAGGAATAATATGTTTGGACAGCATGATGAAAAGCATCTATTCACTAGCTTTGGTTCCGTTGTAATCGCTCTGCATGTCTGTGTCATCCTCCGTGGCATCAGAGCTGTCAATCATTCCCCGTCGGCCGCCGCCTCCTGTACGCCTCTGTGTGCTGCTGAAGGATGTTGGTTCATTACCTCGCCTGAAACAGTACAACAAATCTCAGCATAAAAACACAATATAAAGAATACATAGACTCTTACTGTAGATTGCTTGGATACCTGGTACACCGATGGGGCTAAAAATCACCTTTAAAATAATGACAGAGGTCATTATTGAAAGTATATCACACAGAGCTGTAGTAATCCAATGGGCCTTAATTTAAAGATTTAAAAGACTTCTTTACAATTTGTTCTCAAAAAAGTCGTTAAGAATAAGAATTGGTAATAAATAAGAATTTGTTTACTTTCTTCGGAGCTGTATTTGTACAAATGTGTAACTGAAACACACAGTCATACCTTAGAGCTTCCTCATGTGTAGACATGCCACACAACACAGCCCCAAATGTTTCCTTTACAGTCGAAAACGGTGTAGCTGACATAAATTTAGATTCGTAAAAGGTTTGAGGAAGCAGTATCACCTCATCTGTTAACCTGTGCTTTTTAAATATTAAAATTGAGCCTGCTCAAGAATAATATTAATTTAGAGTTATTGATACACAATAACCTATACATAGTGTATATATATATATATATATATATATATATATATATAATTATACAATTATACAACATATAGTTACAGTTGCTGATAAATCATTTTATGTATTACTCATTGTATAAAGCAATAAAGTTTAGGAGGCAGTGCTATACTGTGAATATGAGTATGGTTACATAATGCCATTTAACCGTGACTATATTTACAATATAGCATGGCATATATTTGTGATAAGTAAAGGAAAGATCTGTAAAAAGTGCAACTTCTTTGTCAACGCATGAGCACAGAGGTACCTGCAAACTTACTGTAGGTTCAGCATTGGCTCTGCAACAGAGATTAACAATCTTCCGTTTGCAGTTTATGAACAGATGAGATTTGGGCTACACTAACAACTGCTGAGAATTTGTCCAGCTATGCAGTTCTGCTCCTGGAGGGCCACAGTCCATTTAGCTCCAACCCTAATCAAACACACCTGCACCAGCTAATCAAGATGAAATTATAAGCGGGTGTTTTGGAGTGGAGTTGGACCAAAACTCTGCAGAACTGTGGCCTTCTCCTACACTTAATATCTCACAGAGTAGAGATTTGTCTGAAGAGATTTATCTCACATTTGTCTGAAGATTTCAGTACCTTTTGCCCACTGAACCACTTTGATGTTAGATGACATGTTTTGGGAGCTTTATGTGTACCTGAGTTTGCTCTTGAGGGAACTGACTTCCCGGCTCATGGTGTCATTAGCCTCCGTGGCCTCGTCCAGCTCTCGCTGAAGCTTTCTGCGGGCGGCAGTGATTCGCTGGGACTCTTCCTCGCTCTCCTCCAACTGCCTCTTCAGCTGCTTGACACGAGTGTTGGCCTTATCCGCCTGAGATCAGAGGAAAAGCATTTGCACTCAGTCTGGTCCCCTTAGAAATTGACGTAAGAAAGACCCTGACTGCAGTATGACTGACCTGGTCTTTGTATTGTTCTGCTTGTTTTCGTTCATCCTCCACTTGCGTCATCAGATCTTTCAGTTTCTTATCCTTCTGACGGAGTGCCTTGGCTGAGTTCTGCTTGTCTCTGCATTAGAAAAAAAAATCTGAATAAAACTTTATCAAACAAGACAGAATGCCTACAGATAGTTGATGCATACCGTAATATGCCCAAGAGCTTTTGTTAAAGTATGTTACAGTAGGGTAAAATTTACATGAATGGTACAGACTGTAAGCCTAGAGAACATGTTAAGGATTACAGTTGGAGTTTAAAGTAATAACTGAGGTTAACTGCATTAATTGACAATTACTATAGCCCATATTTCATTTTGAATATTAATTTTTAACTACTTGCCTGCTCTCCTGGTCAAGCTGTTCCTCCAGTTGGGCCACTTTGGCCTCAAGAGCCGCGATGGACGACTTGAATTTGGATTTGACTTGGTTCTCCATCTCCTGAAGTTTAGCCTTCAGCTCTTTGTTCTGTCTCTCCATCAGCTGTCTGGCACTCTCGTTCTTCTGGGATGTGCTGCGTTCGGCCTGGAGCTCATTGGTGAGTTGTTCAACCTGGAAGATGAGGAAAACAAGGTTAAGAGAATGAAGATGTAACTTTCCCTCTGCCCCTGTCAGATGTATGAGACAGCACGCTTTCTGACTATCCATGTTTTCAGTCGGGGGTGATATTGCGCATCTTTTGAAAGACTGAAGAACTTCAGAAGAACTTGATGTGTGAATGTATTTGATTGACATTGAACTTCTTTGATAAAGATGTGTTTTTTCTCAGATTTGTGTTGAAAAGTTAACAGTTAACTTTACAGTATTAATGCTATGTAATAATGTACCTGCTGGCTGCTCTTCCTCAGCCTGTCATTGAGCATCTCCATGTTGCCTTGCTCCTCCTCCAGCTCTTCCTCCAGCTGTTGGATCTTCGCTTCTAGACGTCGCTTCTCTTCAGACAGCGCAGACCTTTAAAGGTTCGGTCATGACACACATTAGAATTTAAAGCTAACGATCATTTACTGTTGAATTTGCCAGAATATGCTCAGAGCACATGGGCATGATATAAAATATACTGCAGTATAAACTATGCTGGTACGTTTAAAAGGGCTAAACTGTGAGATATTTCACATAACTGAAGTCCAGAACTACAGCTTGTTCCTGTACAAACAGTTCTTGTACTAAAGTACGTCTAATGTATTAATTGTGATTGTCCAGCACATATTCCAACAGCAGTCAATATATAACAGGATTATCATGAATTCCACAGGATTAGGATATTTCCATGATGTTTTATGTGGGAATAATTTAGCCACGCTCACTTTCCAGACGTGTTGCTGGTGAGCTCATCGGCCAGTTCATCTCGCTCGGCTTCTGCTTGCTTCTTAGCTCTCTCAGCGGCGGCCATGTCCTACATTTAGAGAATTGTGTTTATTCCTCTCTTTGTGAGGAAGGTGTGATTTTCATGCAAATCTTATGATGATTTACTTCAAGTACCCCCTAAAATCTTCTGTGATTTTAACATTAAAATATCAATATACCCTAAAAGACTCATTGTACATAAATAAAGCCGGCTCCTCTTTGATTTTCTGAACTGATTCAGTGTGTTATGTATAGATTCTCACTTCATGCAGCTGTAACAGTTCAGCCTCCAGAGTCTTGGCCTTCCTCTCGCTCTCTTTGGCACTGGATAAAACTTCCTCCCGTGCAGCTTGGGCATCATCGAGCTCTCGCTGGAAGTCCTTCATCTGAGCCTAAGATATGAAAACACAGTAAAAAAATGATAAACATCATTACCTTTATAATTCAATAAGATCAATAAGGGGTGTTTCCATCCATCCATTCATATTATTTAGGTCTTACCTGAAGCTTGCGGAGCTGCTTGATGGCCTCATCTCGTCCCTTGTTTGATGTCTCAATCTGGCCCTCAAGGTCCTTCATGTCTCCCTCCAGTTTCTTCTTGGCAGCAGCTAATACAGTCCTTTGCTTGCGCTCATCCTCAAGTTCGGTTTCCAGCTCACGCACCTGTTGATAAAGAGCATTATACGTGTGGATTACCATACACCCGTTTTATTTTTGATGGGAAACCTGGCATCTTTTGATGAAGAAGAGATTTTGTACCTGTTTGACCAGCTGCCTCTTCTTCTCCTCACCCTGCTCATCTCTGCCCTGGAGATCCCTCTCAAACTGAGCCTTCAAAGCTTGCATGTTGACCTCCAGACGCAGCTTAGCATCCTCTGCCGCCTGTAATTCATCCTCCAGCTCTTCCAGCTGAGTCTTCATCTCTTCTACTTGAGCCTCCAGGCCACGTTTGGATTTCTCCAGCTCATGCACCTAAAATCAAATCAAGTTGGATTGAAAGGTTAAAAACAAAAACGAGTGCGTCGAGTCTGGAGGAATTCTACGACTTTATTGAACGTATCAAATTCTGAACTCACATTTTTGCCCACATCATCTTTAGATGAGACCAGGTCCTCCATTTCAGCACGAAGGGCTTTATTGGCTCGCTCGAGTTCCTCGCGGCTTTCTTGCGATTCTTCTAAAGCTCTAGCTAGAGAAAGAGCCTTGGTCTCCTTCTCTCTGGCCTCAGCCTCTGCACGATCTCGCTCATCTGCATATTTGCTGGAGATGCTCTTCTCCTCTGCGAGCATCTGTCAGGAAAAAAACACAGTTAAAACACATTCAAAAGCATCCAGATGGTTTGGTCAATCAGTATATTTTGCAGGCATTTAGTGGAACCAATTTATCATAGATTATGTTTATTTTAAATAATATAAACTAGAAACCTGGTCAAACTTCTTTTGTTTCTTCTCAAGATTGGACACCAGCTGTCTCTGATTGTCCAGATCCATCAGTGTGTCCTCAAGCTCCTGCTGCAGTCTGTTTTTGGTCTTCTCCATTTTGTCGTAAGCTGCTGCCTTCTCCTCAAACTGAGTATTGGCCACCTCCAGGTCTCTCTGCAGTCGCTTCTTACCTTCTTCTAAAAGTTCTACATTACCTGACATCTCCTCCAGCTTTTTCTTGAAGTCAGAGAGCTGTCAAGGAACAAAAAGGACACTCAGCGCTCAAATATTCAACATCTTACTCTCTTCTTCTCCACGTGAACAGAGCATGGCCAAGACTATTCATCTTCTTATTAAGATCTTACCTGAATGTTCAATGTTGAGACATGTCTCTCCACGTTCCTCTTTGCTTCCATTTCCTCCTCTAGCTGCTCCTGTAGGGCATTGCGATCATCCTCTATTTGTCGTAGCTTGGTAGAGAACTGGAGCTTTTGTCTTGTCTCCTCAGCCAGCAGCTCCTGAAAATCAACACGAAGAGTCAAATTACAAACATACAAACTCCATCGAGTGTCAATACCCATTAAAAATGTTTCTGGAAAAAATTCACCCACTCCCTCTCAACATTCGCTGGTACCTGTGTATCTTGGACTTGAGAAGTCAGGCTAGCTACATCCTTGCTAAGCTTTATGTTCTTGCCCTCAGCTTCATTAAGAAGGTTAGTAACGCCCTCCAGTTCCACCTGCCAAAGCAAAAACAAACGGTTAAATAGTTTTCATGCTTGTCTTTTAGATCAATTACTTTTGGGTTTTTACCAACAATTAAATATTTAAAAGTACATCGTCTTCCATCACTCACTGTGATTTTAGAGACCCGATCTCCAAGTTCAGCTTTCTGTCTCTCTGTGTCATTAAAACGAGACTGAAGGTCAGCAAACTGTCCCTCCACCTTCTTCCTCTTGTGTTCCACATCCTGTTTGGCCTGAGTAAGAGATCTGATCTCCACGTGAAGTTCTGACGTCTCCTTTTCCAGAGCTTGCTTGGCCTTCTCCAGATTTGCCTTCACCTAAGAAACATATAAAACAGATTTGAGCAGATTTTAGTGTTCCTCCGAAGGTTAAACATCTACACAACAGAAATGAAGTTAATTCATTGGATATGACTGCCTACCCTCTTGGACTGCTCCAGCTGCTCTGTAACCTCCTCCAACACTTGGGTATGTTTCTGTCTCATCTCTTGCACTTGAGCCTCATGGACACGGCTCTCTTCCTCCATGGCTTTCTTCAGGAGAGTTACCTCCTGCTCACGTTTGGCCCTGAAGAAATATGCATACTGATGATCAGTTTAAAGATTTTTAGTAAACCTGTGTCAAAGTGTACCATGTATGGGAGGTCTGGATTTGAATTAACAAATCCATAGCGTCTTATCGCTCAATGACACATTACTGCAATCTCAGGAGAAAAGTCTCCCACTTGTTCATTACTCTCTTAGAGAAACAACAAGGATATCTTCAAATCTCCTGTGGAAAAGTGATGACAAGGGCAAAGCACCGCACACACACCTGAGTTCCTGCTGAGTGGCTGTGGTGTCCAAAGTGTCTTCAAGCTCTGATTTGAGAGCTTCAAGCTCTTCTCCCAAGTCTCTCTTGGTCTTTTCAGCCTTGTTCCGGGCAGCACGCTCTGACTCCAGGTCCTCCTGTAGATCTGAGATGTGTCCCTCAAGCTCCCTGATCTTCTTGAGTGCATTGTTCTTCTGAGCAGTCTCATCCTCCAGCCTGTGATGAATGGACAGAGACTTTGTTACTCAGAATGCATGTGTATCTATGACAGAATAATGAAATAAAAACACAGCTTTCATGTTCATCTTTAGCATGATGACGCAGAAGATATTTAGCAGCTGCATACCGTGCCAGTGCAGCTTGAAGCTCCTCCTCTTTCTTCGCAAGCTGAGCTTTCAGGTCAGCGATCTGAGCTTGAAGGTCAGCAATCTGCTCCTGAAGGTCATTTGATTCGCCCTCCAACTTTCTCTTGGCTTTTTCCAGCTCCTGACGAGTCTTCTCCTCTTTCTTTAAGCGGACTATAGAGCAACAAGTGAAATACTTTATTGTTTATATTACTCACTGAACATTAATGTAACAGATTTCCAGGTGAATATTTTAGCAGTGAATAATGGACAAACCTTCAAGTTCGGATATCATTGACTCATGCTTATTCTTTAGCTTGGTCAGGTTTTTGGATTTTTCTTCCTCTTCAGCCAGGTTTGAGCTAAAATCTGCTACCCTTTCCTCTAGAAGCTTTCTCTCCTGCAAACAGAATACTTTTTAAAATTCTATATTATCATTAGACAAAGTTTAATCACCATCACCACCAATATATCTTTAGGGAACAAACATTTGCTGAACTCAAACCTTCTGTAATTTGTTGTTGTGGTCCTCCATCACCAGGACATCATCCTCTAACTTCTTGATTTTGGCATCACAAGTAACCTTCTCCAGCTGCAGCTTCTGACGAGCATCTTCTTCTTCCTCGAGATGGTCCTCAAGGTCCTACATTTAGAGACAATGGACTGGTTATGGACCGGAAGTGGAATAAATAGTAAAACATAAATATGTCTAAGCATTGCTGCTGTACAAGGTTTGGTTGCCTACCATGATTATGACAGTAAATGAAGACATACCCTGATTTGGTCCTGCATCTTCTTCTTTTCCAGTTGTAGGGCAGCACCACGATCTTCCTCCTCCTCCAACCTGGCCTCCATCTCATGCAGGATCTCTTCAAGTTCTTGTTTCTTGGTGGCCAGCCTCATTCTCATTTCTTCAGCCTCTGCATAGAGTTCTGTCTCCGCCTGCAGTTTCTCCTGGAGCTGGTTCCTTTCCTCCAAGATCTAAACATGTAGACATAAAATTAGCTGTTATTAACCTGCCATTAAATGGAGAAAGACAATCGATTTAAGCAACAATTAACAGAATCTCTACATACCTGTGTGTGTTTCAGTGTGATGTCTTTTAGTTCTGTTTCAAATTTTTGTGAAGCTTCTTTGGCCCTTTGAAGCTCCTCCTCCTTCAGACCCATCTCCTCCTCCTGGCGTGTCACCTGCAGGAGGGGCTTCACCTGTGGACGTTAATGGACATGTGTTTAGGTGAGTGGTAATGTGTAACTGATCCTGAAGGGGTCAAAAAATTACAGAAACTAGTAGCATCAGAACAGCCTCATATATAAAAATTGACTCTGGAAGGCGTGGTATTTACTGTAGAATCTGACTGTACCTGAAACTGGCCTCATATTCCTTAACCACGGTTGGTTATACACAAAATGATTCAAAAAGTTTAACGCATTTGATAGACACTTCTAAAATATCCAGAAATATACTAATAAATAACTATCTAACCTTCAAGGTTTAAATTGTATCGGAATGTGTGTGTTCTGGGATTTGAACCCATGACCTTTGCATTGCTAGCGCCACAATCAGTCTCTAAATACAGTAGAAAACAATCTCTCACCTTGGTGAAGAGTCTCCACCACTGCCAGTTCCTGAGTTTGAGATAAGCAGCACAGTTCCTTTGAATCACCTTCATTGCTGTCAGCTGTTGCTGCCTCTTGGCAAAGGCCCTGCAAGGTTTTTTAAACAAATAACTCTGTTTCTGTACAGCCTGATTTGCATAATGTATATGGATTAGTCTCAAAGTGTTATACCCACTTTCTAGCTAGGAATCCTCTAGCCTGTGCCTGGAAGGCGATAATTATAACAGTGATCTTTAGGTCACGCTCCTCCTCAAGCTGGGCCAGCACTCCTGTGCGGAAGAAGATTTTGCTCTGACCGATACGGTACAGGTTTGGATCCAGGTCAAGGTGCTTGATCTACAGAGAGAGTTGTGTGGGAGAGTGAAGCATTACCACATCAGGTTGCATGATGCTTTGAACAAGATTTCATTGGATGACGTCATCTTACCATGAGACAACAGGCCTGTTTTCCATCCATGAAGCCCTTTGGAATAGCATTTGCTGCCAAGATCTCATATCTGTTGCCAAGGTAACAGCAAGAACATGACATCATTTTTTACAATTACCAGCTAATACAGTCTATGTTTTATTGTTCCAGCTCTCGCACCACTGCAGCCCAGCTTTACTTCACGCAAAAAGAACGAAAGGGTGTGATGTCATTTTAAACTAAATCTGGCCAAAATGTATTTTTTAGGTACTTGCAGTTCGAAGCAGTTTGCAACAGTAAAATTTTAGGTAAACATCATACCGACTGTTTTACACCTAGGTGCCATTGGTCCAAGATGATGACAAAATAGGTGGGCGTGACCTGGGGTTCCACCTACATTGACTCAGCTCGGTCCATCACATACATTAATAGTACTCGTAAATCTGAATGTTTGTATACACAGTATACCATTGCTCAGCTGCTTCTTCTTTCAATCCCTAAGCGATAAACTAAAATAAACTTCACTATGAGTATACAGTACCAGGTATAACCAAGTATGGTTACAAAAACGCAAGTATCCCACCTCTGACGGAACTCCTGGAAGACAATTCTGTTGGGGAATCCTTGGCGACAGATTCGAATACCCTCCAGCACACCGTTACATCTCAACTGTTCAAGCACCAGGTGGGCGTCCAGCTTTCCTGCCTGAAAGTGGAAAAAGTACCTTCAACACAGAACGTTTCTCTGTGAAAACATACAACAATACATGTTTTCGTAAAGTTTGACTATTTGAAACACCGTTGACATACTCTTTTCTCATGATTGGGGATGATGCAACGAACGAAGTTTGGCTGCGTGTTGTGCAGTGTTGTCATTAGCTTGGCCAGAGACTCTTTGTAAAGCTGACCCACGGTACGGAACATGCCCTTCTTGGTCTTGGAAGCACTAGGTGCAGAGCTGTCTGACATCTTGGCAATGGTTTCTAATCCAACCACACGGTCAACTGAGAAATACAAAATATAGAGCATATGAGCCATTATCTCAGTTATACAGTTGGAAATAGGTTTACTTTTGTGACACAACTCATGAATTTAGGAAAACCTAATAAAACCTATAGAGGGGGTTGTGTGGGAGAGTGACTTCACATTATTAGGTTGCATGATGCTTTATGATGTATTGAGATTAAAACGTATTGCTGATACCAACCGTCCTTCCACAGATCTTGCACAAATGGATTAGAGGAATTATTTAGCAGTGCTGTAACATTGTCATTCAGAGGGTCCATGTTCTTGGTCAACCATGCGGATGCATTGTAGTCCACCTAATTAAGAACGGTCTGGTTTGAATATAGCGTCTTTATCCACTGGGCTATTACTGTGAGGATCACAACTTTTTCACGCTTATTTTGTAGGAACTTACCTTTCCAGCATAGTGCTGCACAGAGAACTCTGTTTTGTCCTTTAGTTGCTTAGGTTTAGTAAACTTAGTATGATTAGTATGCGTGTTGCAAAGTTTCTCCACAAAGGAGACATCGGTTGCCTTGGGAAACCAACACTCTTCATCCAACAGAGCCAGGATACCTGGAGGATTGTTCTGTTGGAACGATTCAGTAGAAAGTCAATAACATTATACAGCACTTAACGTTAATCACTTCTGCCTCAGGAATGCGAGACTTCCAGAATTGAACTACAAACACAGAAGCTGTGGTTGGACTAACACCAGCAGCAAGCCAGTTGCAGGAATTACAGCATGGGGTTTTAAACGCGCTGAATCCAAAGAGAACTTTCTGCTGGCAGAAACGACTCATCTACACACAAACTTACCGGTCTCTCAATAAGCTCAATACAGGGCTGCAGGTCGAGGCCGAAGTCGATGAAGCTCCATTCGATGCCTTCACGCTGGTACTCCTCCTGCTCCAGGATGAACATGGTGTGGTTGAACAGCTGCTGGAGCTTCTCATTGGTGTAGTTGATGCAGAGCTGCTCAAAGGAATTGTCCTGCAGGAGAGATACAGTATATACTGTACCATTGGCCTTACCATTGATCTTCAGAGAGTTTCATTGATTCTTTCCTTTCAATTTTTCCATACCTCGAAAATCTCAAAGCCAGCAATGTCCAAGATTCCCAGGAAAGAGGCTCCCTGACGTTTGGTTTTATCCAGTGCCTTATTAACTCGTTGAAGGATCCAACGGAACAAACGTTCATACATGGCTTTAGCTAAGGCTTCAATTGCAAAATCTGCCTGTTGGGGGAAAAGCATTAAATGGTGTAGGTAGAAGCTAACACTCATTCTCATTCATGCAGAGCTTACTCATAGATTTGGCCAACATTACATCAGTTTCACAACGTCACAGCAATAAAGAGCTTTTTACCTGTTCTTTGGTTTGGGCCTTCTGTACAACCTCACGGCCGACTTTAATACGTGGTGTCAGAATGGCTCTAGTGAAGTCCGTCACATTGATGCCCTGAAGATGACAAACCTTCTGGGCAGCTGAATGAGAAACACACAACAGTGGTCATTTCTGCCTGCAACGTCATTTATATTAGCTAGAGAAACATTTAGCATCTGACCTGTGTTGTCTGGCATGGTTGCTTGTTCCTGGTTCCTCTCTTTCTTGAACTCAATATTCCCCAACTGCAGCACAGATGAGACCACTCTGAGGACATCTAGCAAACATGAGAAATGGAGGAATAACTCACAACAGATCATATTTCTCAAACCCCAAAATGTATTTTTGTATTGGTTCTTCTGATGAATTACACACGTTTGTCATAAGAACAAAAGGCGACATGCCCTTATTTCATTGCTTCTAATACCTGCTCTTTCTTCAGCAGTGAAACCCATGATATTCATGGCCTCCATGGTTTCATCATACATCTCATCATCCTGGTTGCCTGGAATCTGAACGTGGCCAGCAGAGAGGAACCGATAGTTGCTGAAGTTTTCAAGCAGAAGCTCCTCTGTTAACAGAGCATACAATAAATTTTAAACTATAGAGATGGAGAAGATGGAGTCAAGATGGTGCACATAATAGATATGAAGGTTTTTTCCGCTTACCGCGCAATTTGTCCTTTGTTCCTGCTACCATGTAGTAGAAAATGTGGAAGGTTCTTTCTGTTTTTGCTTGTCTGATACAGCGAGATTTTTCCAATAGATCTGGGGTGGTTTGGACATTAAGGTGAAACGTTCCTTTTTTAACTGATACTAAACGTTATTGTGTATATTGTATTTAAAGAAATGTGTGTGATGCTTTTAGTTTCTCTTCTGGTTTAAAATGTGAGAAGACTCACATTCTGCTTATAATTATTATTGCTTGAACGTTAAGGATACATGTCTCTATGTTGGCTCCAACTATGAAACCTGTTACATCAAAGTTTATACGGATAAATTTGCCCTGTGGAGATAATACATTTGACTTTAATAAATCTTTGTTTTTACAGAATACTTTATATTTTGTGCTATTGGCATAAATGCTGGAATGACAAGCAGAATATTATAACATGCTACAAACGTACGAATCTGGATGAGTTATCATTCTTGATGGTCTTTGCATTGCCAAAAGCTTCCAGAATTGGATTGGCCTGCAGCAGCTGCTTTTCCAACTCGCCCTAAAGTAGCGGATCAAGAATAGAGAGAATCATTCCATAGAAATCAAGCAGAAGAAAGAAAAGAACAGAAAAACTCAGACGAAATCATGTAAATCCCCTCTTGTAAAATGTCTGTTTTTGATTTCATAAATTTATGTTCAAATTTTGATTGGCCTGAAATGATACTTAGTTACAGGCACTTTCAACTGCACAGAAAACAAGCTTGTGTCAGTTGAGATGGGCACCATGCCTCAGATCAAAAGAGTACAGTCAGTTCTGCTGCCAAATCACAAGCATTAGGAAGAGCTGCCAAGCATGTCCAGCTCAAACGAGGATATCGGAGCGATCAAATGAGATCGGCCTGCAATCCCGAGCATGGGAAGAGAGGATGCACTGAGGGGCTCTCAGTAATAGTCTCTTTTTTTTTAAGCATTCAATTTACAAGATAAAAGTTACTATGCGATGTGACCGTTGCCAACTCGCCGGGCACTTAAAATGAATAATGCCGCCTTTGCATCACAAGGATCAAAAAGTCTGAGAAAGGTTTAAACCATGACAAAGTTTCAAATTCTTTCTTTCGGGCCTGTCAATTTAACACACTAACTAAAAAAAATCCGTAAGAAATTTTGAAGCAAAAACTCTATATGTTGACTTCTGAAAACACTTTATTAAATGCTACTCAATGCTCTTATTTAAAAACATATACTTAGCAAATACTAATATATGCAATTAAGTGAGTCATTCGATTAATTCATTTCTAAAAAACGAATTGTCAGCCCTTTCATTTAACATACAGGAAGGTATGAGGAAAAGGCAGATATCTACCAGAGGGAGTTTGCCGCTGAGAAGGAAAGAAGATCGTTGATAGCTTCAGATACTGACAGAAAAATAAAGTCAGCAAGAGGAAGAAGACGACGAGACATTTACAATAACAGACAGACAGACAGACAGACAGACAGACAGTTATCTGTGATTACTGGAAGAAGAAGGTGATGACAGGAATACTCATTAAACACTGAGAGGCATCTAAAGTAAAAAACATGTCACACTTTTTTTTTGTGGTCCCGGGCTAAACACAAAACATAACAGATGTGACATCTGACGCTTCGATCCCACTTCACAGAAAACAGATATTCTTTGCTTCTTTTTCACGCCTTGTAGTACATTTAAAAATCTGACATTCAGGTGTAACAATACTGTTACTTTTTTAACCACTGCGGGCATCCATATTAAGCTCATATGCATGGCATTATTATGCATAGTGTTATTTTGTGTTATTAAACAACTAAAACGTCTAAGAAGGGGGGAGGGGGGGCAACCAAAAATGTTGTCCTTGGAGGGTCCACTATGCTATAATCTGCTCAATCAGCTAAGGAAGGGGGCCAATCCAAAATGTTTTGTCCCCAGTCCTGTAAATTGTAGGGAGCCCTGCTCCTACATGTAGCATCATAGCAGGTAACAGTGAGTTGGTAATGATGATCCTAACGCGCACACATATGAGCTTGACAGTAGATGCATACTAACCTGTGGCAGATTAATAGGTGATCAGGGGAAATCAGAAAGAATATGAGATCATCAATCCAAAAGGTTTTAAACTGGCATGCACACACACACACACACACACACTGTGTTCAGACACACTATTTCAATGCCAGGCCTCAGCGCTGGCAGAGAAAGAGTTAACCGCATCTCAGATGAGGGAATGACACACATGTGATCTAATGGTTTCATCTTCTTGTGAACACTGGGGCTTCATGGCACACTTGTTTATCTACAACAGTCATACATCACACTTATGGGTGGTTTGTGTTTACGGTCCCTCCATGTAAGACTCGCTTTACTAACATCACTCACAGTGAGAAAATCAAGCATGCAAATTCTCAAACCCACACAGGAGGGAATTTCGGGAATTCCTTTTTACTCACATAGGAAAGCTGTTGTCCGGAATGTTGCTATTTGAGGAAATTCATTGAGGCGATTATTATTAGATGGGTAAACCAGGAACACTCTAATGCATTAGTTCTTCCCTAACTGTCTGTGCAGTCATTTCCATGAGCACTGAGGTAAAAATGACTCAACAACAAATCATACACAGTATTTTAATATCAGGCTACTGCTGAACCTGCATATTAATTCTTAATAAGTCTTCTTATCCGTTCACTTAATAGTTACAGTATACATCATACTTAACCACAAAAGAATTCAAAGGTCACAAACAGGGTCAATGCAGGGCGACGCATAATGTTCTATTCAACTTAATTCGGCTTTTAAAGTCCACGTGAAATTTAAACTTAGCACATTTACTTCTGGTCATAAAAGCTGACTTCTGTCACGGATCTCCTTTACTTATTTACATGTCTGCTGGTTGAACTGGTGTATAAAAGCTATAACACACACTCAGCCGTGCCGTTACGGCTGTATATTAGCACGCTGAATGACAGCCACGCTCACATACAGCAATAACACACTCCTGCTTGAATCTCTGATTCTCTGAGATGACAAGCTCATGTGAGCAGAAGATGTCAGGTGTTATAATGTTGATACTTACAGCACTTGTGTCCTTCTTGCCTTTGTGGGACGAGGCCACCACTGCCAAATACTGGATCACTTTCTTTGTGTTTTCTGTCTTCCCGGCACCTGACTCACCACTGGGAATAAAACAACACTGAAAGATAAAACTTTCCCACTCACAATTTCCACAGCACCACTTTCAGCTTCAACCAAAAGCTAAAACTGGGCCATACAACCTATTTCTAATCTTCAGTATCAGTGTCAAATATGTTCCACAATATTTGTCAGTGTAAAATTGGATGCAAAAATTGTTTCAAGGATTACAATGTACATTTTAATATTGCATACATATCGCATGCTACAAACATCAGGAAACAAACTAAATTCTGTGTTACAAATCAACATTTTACAGCTCTCTGGCTCATTACGACTATTATTAACACGTAAATGACTATATTATAGGATAAATATGCTCTGATAATGGGGCCATTTCATTTGCTAAAGGAGTAACAGCTTTCTCTGTTAGCCGTCTGTGATAGAGAGATGCTGAATGCTGACACACCAACATTTCCATATTAGGAAAACTAAGTCTGGGATCCATAATGCCACAGCCTCAGGGCTGCTTCTCTGGCAGGAGCAAGACGTCCTTAGATCAGTTCAGCTAATGTTCAAAAAGCTATTTTACTGGAAACTTTATACTCAATGGTTTGTAGATGCACCATTTTTGACCATTTATGATATCTTCTACTGTACAATTCATGATGGCGGAGCCAGAAATCTGACCTAATGGTGATGAAAGTGTTGGTCTGCTCTCATACACTGCATTAGGTACGTGGTATGGGAAAACACGTGGGGTGGGGGTCGATTTTTCAAAGACTAATAGCAAAACAGCTTCAATGGTTTGAAATACCCATGAGCTTACACTGTTATCATACTGATCGGCTGGTTGCTCATAACTCAAACAATTCATAAAGAACAGGTTGCTTTGCTTCATGGGAGAGTTGGGCAGAGCCATGTGGAAACAGTCTGATGTCATTAGAGAATTCCGTACCCTAGCAACAGTCGCCCCAAAGCTATTTAAATGCATCCATTTCCTTTATAACACTCACAGGAAGTTCACACACAGTATCTGTTGGTACTGTACTGTACTGTACTGTACTGTACTGTACTGTAACACAGAGCAACGCCACATCTGCCTACTTTACACCTCTTTATCTTATCATGCAGGTGTGAAACACATGATAGCTCTTTAAATCGTACAACTGTAACTTCTTTACAAACAATAAAATATTTTTTTTATAGATGTAGTTTTTTTCTAGAAAGGTTTTTGTGAGAAGCCTTAAAAACTCATTAAATTCTTAATAAAAATCCAGTAATGATGCGAACTGAGAACAAACAAACAGAAATAAAGGCAGCATGCACAACACTCTGGATTTAGAATCAGGACAGGGGGCACACTTCCTGTGAGTAGGCCAACACTGAGAAGACATGACCTCTGGAGTTCATCTTCTTCCCACTGCCGAGAAACATCTGAACAAATTTAGGATTCCAGCAACTTATAAACATTTCTCCATATGTTAACCTTGATCTGTGGTCACTGTTGACTCTTTTATTGCCCAATATCATATTAGCTGGGGCTGGAAATAGTTTTGTTGAACGTGATTTGCCAATGTAAACAGTTTTAGCTGTTCTGTACGTGATAAGACTGGATTCAGTCAGACTAGAAGCAACGATTAGAGATACTGAAGAGGAATAAAGAACTCACGTGCAGAGAATAGACTGGTCCTCTCGATCTGTAGACAGAAAAGACGCTCTGTTACAATGACAGCTCAGGGTTTATACGGCACATATACAGAGATGCACTGCAAGATATTCTAGAATGTCATTTATGAACATTTATTTATGTGGAATAAATGCCCTTAAGACCCAACCAAGTTCTAAAGTTTTTGCCATGCAAATGACTAGCATACAACCAGATGCCAAATACAGATGCCAAATACAAATATCTAACAATACAGATAATCCAATTACAGTTGATGTGGACGGCAGTCATTTGGTTTGCTAGCAATAAAAAACTCTCTCCTTACACTACCCAAAATTCTTCCTGAGATCAGTCCTGGGGGACGATCATTGAGTCATACTGCTAAATTCGGAAACCTGAAAGCCTGATTTTGGCCCCATTAATGACGCCTCTATAGCTGAGGTTAAGCCAATAAACGTCACGTTTAAACACACTTTGGGCTCTTATCTATGATCTCGGAGATTGGGCCCTACCAGCTAATCAGCTAAATGTGAGCTAGCCTGTCACTGTTGTAAACATAATGAATGACTTTTGCTCTTTTTGGATATGACTTAAGCTGGGCAGGTTTCCACACACAAAATGAGGTCAATTCCTCTGTTTCTTCCTAATTAAGGCACAAACCAGGGCCATTGGTATTCAGAAAATCAAGTCTAAACACTTGGGAAAACTCTGTACCTCAACCATAGAATTTGACGAAAGGGAAGAGGTACAAATATTGCTTCATCATAGCTATAAAATATGTGCAGCATTTATAAGCCCCAAATTGATAGAAATGGTTCAAAGCTAAAGAATTAGCAAAGTTCTAGATTGAGCAGTGCAAAAAAATTATAGCAAAACCAAACATTTATTAGCATACACATAAACTAAATGTGAATATATACACAAAGTTTATATTTTATATTAGTATTAAGTTCCATCTTCCATTTGATTCTCACTCTGTCCAGAGCAGACTCCTGATATTTTAAATGACAACAAGGGACATCATATCATACTAAGTCAAGCACAAAAGCCTTGCTGGACTTCAAAGAGAGATCTGCGTAAACCTCCGAACAGGAATGTGTGTGAGAGAGAGAGAGAGAGAGAGAGAGAGAGGGAGACAGCTACTACTAGAGTTTAGTGTATACAGGAACCTTAAAATCTGTTAAGAAGGTCATGTGTCATTCAGTTGTGAATTGTCACTTGTTACGCAACAACTGGACTTTTTCTTGTTATTTAAACCAAAATTCATATTCACTTAAAAAACAGGACATGACTGTTGTTTGTTTGCTGTGACTGAATAACACACGACATGTTGATGACATGCATGAATAAAAACATTTACAGGGTTAAAGGGTGTTTTGGTAAGATTTTCAGATTTTCATGTTAAGTGGGTTTCAGTCGATCAACATGGCACTAGGAGTGCTAGCATAGGTCATGGGTTCCCTCACAAAAACGAGTGCATTTCTTCAATGCACTTCTGTGGTCTTCAATGTACTACTGTGGTCCTTCATGAGTAAACATGTCTGATAAACAAATAAATATAATGCAGACAGTTTAATAAAAACTGTTTTGTGGAAGCAGAGTTACCCTTGAGGAACAGCATGACACTGCATCTTCCTATACTTCTGCTTTTGAAGGCGATTTCTTGCGGTCTTTGCTGTTTCTTGTAAGATAAGTTTGTGAGTGAAGCAGTTATAAACCAAAAGACTTCTTTCAGAAAGGTTTTGTTTAGGTGAAGGACTCAAAGTTAAAAGTTAAATGAGAGTCAGCTCCCTGTGTCTATAAAAGCTCAAAGCCTTGTTATTGTAGTGGCTTTATGGTCAGTCACTGGTAAAAATGTGTGAAGTTATAAAATACAACTGCTAATGAATGTGCTGAGAGCTGCCAAAATGAAGGGTGTTAAAGATCTTGCGGCTGCTAACTTGTTTGGCCAGCACAACACCTAATATCACCCCATAACAACCTATAGCTGCTTCAAGCTGAAGTTCCTTCAGCCCTGTGAGCAACAGCAGCTTTTACAAGTCCTCAAAGATGTGTGACCTGTTGACACATGCATACACACACTCCACACCAGTGTCACTAACACCAGCTCTTCTCAGAGCTGTCACGCTACTCATAAACAAACACAAATCACATTTAAAACGCTTGTTTTAGCATAAGAAGAATCTAACTGCAAGTTCAATCGAGTTTCCTAGACCAAGTCATTCTGGCAACAAAACAGGCATTAGCGTGTTAGCGTGCTAATGGCCAGAAGGACAGGCCTCACCTTGCAACATGTTCCTGTAAGCGTTATCCGTGATGGAGTAGATATGAGGAGGAACCTCATGACGCTTTTTGCCTTTGTACATGTCGATGATCTTCTCCGAGTAGATGGGAAGCATTTTATATGGATTTACCACCACACAGAAGAGACCAGAGTATGTCTAAAAATACACAACATCTCAATGTTCAAGAGACCTTAAAGAAGCTCTTTTTCATCTTCAGAGTAAAAGTTAATGGTTTGTTATTAAAACAGTACAGGCAGTTTAGAGACGTATGGAAGTTATATCATCCCTAATGACCGCCGTTCCTCATTGTCAAGCACAAAATTATACTGTACATTTTCACTACTATTTACAATCACTACGACATAATGCCCTTAGGTTGGTTACAGTAGATTGCTTCATACACGTATAAAATTAATGTGTTATGAGCATTTCTCTGATCTGTGAATAGACAGACTTAATGTGTATACTTTCTGGCAATTTAGTTAAAAGGTAAACAATTTATAGAGAAAAATTTTAAGTAATCCTTATCACTAAAATAAAAGAAAAAATACAGCCTATATATTCTTTCAATCAAATGTTGATTGTTATCTTTTGAAGGTCAAACTAAATGTGGATTTCCTGTTCATTTTTCTGTTATTAAAACCTGGGACATTTGTTGGTTGATTTTGTAGCACACACTTCAGCTTTGAAACCTCTGTGATGTACTCACATAGATGAGGCCGGAGAAGTATCTCTCCCTCAGGTTGTGCAGAACAGAAGCTTCATTCAGGCAGGTGAGCTCCGCCATGTCCTCCACCTTACTGAACTTGGGTGGGTTCATCTTCTGGATGTCATCCTTGTTGACTGTGATTTTCTTCCCGTTGTCCACCAGCTCAACCAGAACCTCGTCCCCGTGTTCCTCTTTGATACTGGCGCTCTCAAAACCATGTTTCTCTGAAGGGACCCATACTAGCTTTTTGGCGGCCCAGTCTGCCTGGGCGACAGGGCTGTTAATGAAGTCTTTGTCCAGGAACAGAAATTTCTCGTCCTCACTCAAGCTCTTTTTCGCCATCTTTGCCAACTACAAATTTAAGAGGAAACACAGTTTGTTTATACAGTTTTTACAACACAATATTCTTTGAAGAGCTGAATTAAGCACCACTGATGTCTATTTTAAAACGCTGCAAGTCTCGGCAAATTGATGCTCTACAAGTAATACAAGTTTTGTATATCAATTAAAGAGCTAAAGAGTTTTGTATATCAATTAGTTACAATAACAATTGTTCCCACGTTGCACAAAACTAAACATCCAGTGCTTAATGCCAAATTCTGTAAATGTTTTCCTGAGGAAATATGCAACCAAACACTTTATGAAAGAATGTCGGTACTGTACAGTGTAACTCGTGCAAAGTTCATCATAACAACCTTTATCCTAAACAAGCATTGGGAGGGTCACAGGAGATACCACCATCATCCCACATTACGATGAAACAACTGCAAACACGTCCAGGAAATGAAGGAACATTTAATCTCTGATTAATCTATTTCTCACTCTGGCCTACAGAACATCTCTCCACAGGCATAACAAATACAATCAACTGATAATCAATGAATGCCGTTTTAGTTACTTTTCTAGCTCAGCTGTGGTCCCCTGCTGCAATGACCATATAAGGCTTCCTTCATAGCATGAGACGATCCGTCGACTTAAACAGCAGAAGCAAGTGAACCTCCAAACAAAGCCCTTATAGGGAATAGTATGCCTCCAGCCGGACTCGCAGTTTACTGCAAAATGATAACATTAGGCAGGGACGGTCAGGGGCTGGGGGGTCCAATTTTCCTGCAACTTTCCTCCACCCTTTCTCTTCCTCTGCTGGGCTGATAAAGGGAAGTTTATACAAATACACTGTACAGTACGGTTGTCAAGCAGCAGGTGCAGCCCTGGAGATCTTGCAACCGAGAAACTTTCAAGCAATCCTGGGAATAAACATCAAAGTTGCATCTTTCATTCAAAATGAAAAATCCACGATACATTCTACCAGCTGTACGCAAGAAAGCAAATAATGCACAATTATTTTTTACGACTCTGTAGTGCTTAATGGAAGCTACAGTATGTGGAGTGCACCGAGTCAACTTTCAACATAAGAAACACAACGCTTCATTCTCAGCTATAAAACTGTCCAGCAAGCAGCAAATAAAGACTATAAACACTTGCTTGTACTAACTAACAAATCACCTTCATGTCATTACACGCAAACATGAACAAAAGTCAAAGTCAGACTGTTATGTTTGCTCTGCTAGATCACAGAGAATTCCCGCTGTAATTCTTTGGTGACGTCTGTCTTAATGTACATAAACATCTAGTCTGGTGTAGGACAGAAGAATTACAAAAGACCAGATGAGTTTAACATGCTGACAGCTGCTGCTGAAATGACAAAGAGGAACCAGCTGGCATAGTTAGACAGGATGTACTATAATCATGATAAGGCAAAACTAACCAACAACCAATATCAAGCAGTTTAAAAAACAAAAAACTTATTTATTAAACATTTATTATGATGATAGAATATTTAGTGGAAAAATAAAATGAATTCTTCTGTTTTTACATTCTTTTGTCTGAGTGATGACAAACTGGCCCACTAAAAACACAACAGAGGAAAACGGGTCATTTAAACGCCTTTAATCGTTTGGCAGCGAGACAAACAAACAAAGTTTTTCTAAGATTTTATTAACAGAGGGAACTTCCTGTATCCTGTGCATAGATTCACGAGTCTTTCTTTGGATTGGTCTCCTGAGTTTTAACCCTTCGGTTTCTGTTTTCATGTAGCTTTCGTGGATCAGCACTTACTACAGAATTAAACACAAACAGACTGTCCCAAACTCAATATATTAAGTTAAGGCAATGTTTTATTCTATTATTTAAATTATTAAAGTAAAAGGTAGCTTTTATGAGGATTCTTGGCCCGTGGTCAAATAAGCCTAATGCCCAGAAGATCATGTGACCATGTGCTATGCGGGTGGATTTTTGTGACCCCTGCTCCTGTGAAAGGTTTCCTCCTCTCTTCTCTACGCCTCCTCATCCTCATTCCAGCCCATTTGGGTTTTCTTTTCCTCTTAGGCAGCTGTATCATTTCAGTTTTCTTTTAATAACATTTTTATTATGATAGATGGACATGTGAGGTTAACAGTCCCAGCTTTAAAGTCGTTAGCATGACAATATATTCTGAACAAATTGCTTCCTAGATCAAACACATTAAACATCATTTTGTCATTAATGACTTTTAGGTTTTTCCTTCTCAAAAAATCATAAGACAACAGTGTTGATGCCAGGATAAGACTGGATTAAACTATTAGACATTGGTCCAGTGGTTTTGTGAAGCAAACAGGACAGATTATTACAAATACAGCTGGAGCCAAATTGTGCTAAATGGGGAGTGTAGCAATGGGGAAAATACGAAGCAGCAAAACGACCACAAATGTCGTTTTGAATGCATCAGTAACGGCAGTACTGGCCATGTGACTCACTTTTTGTCTAGTGGCTGCTACAAGCAAACCTGTTAACGCATCAACTTTTTTACCTGCCTTGTTTTAACTGAACATCTGTTTTTCATCATGAAGAATATTCAACAGTTTCAACAGGCAGAATCTCAACAGTTTAGATCAGACACGCTGGTACCTGTAAATTTTCCACAGTCGCAGTCTATCAGATTTTTATCTCAACTGAATAATTGCACATCATTGTTGCGAATGTTTATGTTGCTGATCGAGTTATTAATGAAACACTGATGACTTGTAATACATTGACTTCGTATTAAATCCTCCGCTGTCTGCGGTTGTCTACGTCATCGCGTCAGTGGGAAATGAGAAGACTGTCAGTTGTCGTCTGTTCACCGCAGACTTCAACAGAAAGCTGCATCTGACACCATATTTGGAGAACAGGAAACTCTTTGGTTTTCAAGCGCATCGCATTTATCGTCCTCAACCATTTCCTATGACAGTCTGCTGAAGTCAAACTGTTACATACTGTAAGAACAAGTGGACAGGTGGACAGGTCCTGAAGATACTTAATGCCGATGACGTTAAACTATGAGGTTACAGCACTGTACAGTATAAGCATGCATTCGCTCAACGACGCTCAATGACAGCACACAATAACTCTGTTACAACGCATCTATCAACGCAAAACAATTCAGTGGCAGCATGCTGCAGGAAAACACGCACCGTGTTTTTACACGACTGAGACAATAAGTAACCTAAGCGACATTTTGCACTTCACAGATCATAAACAAGTCGCATAAAGTCACTGATTATTTGCATATTTCACCATGCACACACAATAAGAATAACTGCACCAAATATTGAATTCTTTGAAGGCAAAGACAATGAAAAGTACTGTAAAATACTAACTGTAAAAAATACTCACAGGGCGGGTAAAAAGTTGCCGAAAAGCGGTTGTGATTTGGAAAGCTGGGTTTGGAGATTCCTGCGACAGCGAGGAACTCCAAATACGAAATGTCCAAATTACACTGAAAAGCCCGAGAGCTTCATTTAAACAGCGCTGGGGATGGAGGGGGCGGGGCCGCACAAGCGAACCGCACTATGATTGGCTAGCGCCTTCTGACAGTGCAGGTGAAAAACACGCGGAGCATCAATTTAAATGTCCTGGAAAAGCAAATATTACATTTGAGGAAGCAGTAATGAAACAGTAGAAAGAAAGTGACCTGCTATTAAGTGTCTATAAGTCACAATTAACATTTACTTATGTTCTGTAGACCAACTTGTCAGTGCAAGTAACTTAAACCTAGCGAGATAAAATGTGTAAACAGTAAAGTTTACATTTTGTACATTTGTAATGAATACATCAAGAGTTTCCACATGCTGGAATTATCTTATGTCCTTCCCCAGCTGAACACAAACAGTGACTGAATATAAAGCATATTGGGGTACGTTGTCAGAATCAAACTTGCCATAAAATTCTATTTAACAGGTTTTAATCAAACATTTAAATGGTAAAAGAAGTAGAAAACAGAAAACGGCATAAATGCACAAGATTATATTAATGCCATATACTGCAAATTTGGTTAATGAGACAACTTGCCCCAACCTGATGTTGGCATATACATACATATATATATATATATATATATGAAAATATTTTTTTTTTTCCTGAAATTGTTTAAGACTCAACAGGTCTTAAAAAATAATAAACGAATAAACTAGCTGTTTAAAAACAACAACATACAAAACCACATAAACAAAAAATGTAATCATATATAATGCTTTAGCAGCTTTCCTGTGTGACAACTAACCCCAGCCTCTGATATCCATTGCATATTAAATTACGTAATGATTTATAAATTACAGTCTTGATCTAACAGTCTTAACCATAGTGGGCAGTGTGATGGCATCTTCTTCCCCTACCCAAGAAGGGCTTATCAAACTGGGTCCCCTTACATACAGTACATACAGGGGAAAAAGAGAGAAAGAAAAAATGAGAGAGAGAGAGAGAGAGAAAGGGGAGATTCCCTGGATTACATGCTATACGCTACGCTATATCTGGATAAGGCGAATCCCCCCGAGGTCCTTTTTGGGACCGTTATCGTTACGCACATCACATTCCGTCCTCCTCATTCCCACAAGGCGCTCCAGCTATCTAATGGAACTTCCTATATAAGGACAACCTCCAATTGCATCTATTAAACCACGTTTCCAGGGAACAGGACCACGGCTGGTATGCTGTGAGGCCTTGCAGTTATTCAAGAGAGAGATGGAGGAGAAAACAAAGTCTACAAGCAAAGCAGGAACTCTGTCACTGGTCAGCATCAAAGCTCCCCTGGATGTGTAAAGGAGCGAGGGAGGTGGAGAGCGAGGAGATAGATGCGGTGGGGGGTGAGTGGGGGGGTGTGATGTACAGTGAGAGTAAAGGAGCGAATGAAAGACAGACAGGCAGAAGGAACAACTTTCTGCTGTGCCATATAAGGACAATGGGGTCTGCCTGGAATATCAGATGTATTCTGTTTAGAAGGCACCACCAAAAGACTTGGGCCGCGTGACTAAATATGGAGCAACAGCAGTGTCATTGTTAAGACAAACAGACATGCGTTGGGATCTCTCTCTAATGTTTACTCACCAACAATAAACCTCAGAGCAACTGTAAACTCTCAGGCCAGGCAGAGACTCAAACACCAATTAAGGAACGTGAGGTATTACACCTGCTCGCTCTGCAACAGAAACAATAAACTTGCATTTAATGCGTGTCTCTTAACCAGGGGACTCAGCCTCACTTGAGGGAATTAAAAAAAAAATACTTAAGATTACTTTACATAATTTAAACTAAGACAAAACAAGCACCAACATAAGCTGAAACAAAAATCAAGCTATTTGTTGGTGTTGTTTCAAATGAGGACGTCCCCCAAAAAAAGGTTTGGCCAAAATTTGTCAGGTTTGCTCACTTTTGGGTACAAATTTGTCCCCAATATATGGCTAGGTAAACTCACACACACATAATCTTTTGTCTTGCTACTTATTTCTTTAAAATCTGTTTTTGTGTGTCACAAATCGTCTTACAAAATTAATCAAACTTTTTCCAAGGCAGAAAGGAATTGCTACTAAGCAAATGTTAATATGTGTGATTACTTTATATTGTGTGTGATTTGTTAATATTATTTTATCCTGTTATGTAAAAAGGTAAAATGACAGACTTTGGCGTAATAAATGATACAATGATGTCAATAAAATGGAGCAATAACACTTAGTGCTTGTTGACATACGTCCAGTTCCTCAGCTGTAAGTGAATGTAAGAATCATCTCTCAGAAATCAGATCTGTGGCTGAAACAGAGGAGGGAACAAGACTTATGAGCTAGATTAAAGCTGAGCGAGAGACAGTCTGTTCAGGGAAGACGGTCTCCTGAGAGACTGGGCCAAAAACTCCATTCAGAGTAAACCGAGTGACCAGTACATTAAAATCTGCCTACATTAGTGAAACTAAAGAAAAAAAGTCACAAAATATAATCTTATAAGGTCAAACACTGAATAAAGCAATAAGCACAGTAACCTCTAAAGGCACACGTCCCATTCTCAAGAGTTTGAAGTACACACTATTTCTGAGGGTCGTATGTGTTTGGATATATTTATCCTTGTTGGAATGTCATTCCGACTCGGCAGCAGGAAAGCAAGCAAATATTTTGACTGTTCATATTTATTCAAAGTTTTTCACATAATTTGTGTGGCGATGATAACCTTTACCAGGAAAGGTTTTATTGAAAGAACCTCACTCTTTAAATTGTTTAAATACCCGCTATCTGTCATCCTTTTCTTTGTAAAAGGCTAAACATATCAAGAGAAGAACTCGGTGAATACTGACTTACCTTTTAAGGAAGTTGGGAAATTAGACGGATTTGGCGACAGATGTTGTTTACAGTATTTGCAAGCAAGTTTGTTTTGAGGTGAACAAAAGCCAAACATATACTGCAAAATGAGTGAATTAACACCAAAATCAGTTTTTTTAGAGGCATCAGAAACACTTCATTAAGGCTAGAAGGACTACATTTGGGTAAAACTTATAAAATTGTGCTCAGAAATTCTTTTGCACTTGGAACTAGAATTGAAGTGACATTTTCAAAAGACAGACCGGCTTTGGCAAGATGATTAGAGAGTAAATGATAAGTGATGACAACCAATTAAGTGAAAGAATGTTAAACTCCAAAAGCTTCAACTGAAACACTCATGTTAGAAGATCTTGACACTTAACGTGCTATCCTAAGATCATCTTAAAATGTTAAAATACTGTTTTAAAATACTGCCTCTACTGTTTAAGATGTTTACTGGGTCATAAAAATAACAAAGCTCTAAACATTTTGCTGCAAAAGGAAATTTAATATGCTAGTATTTAAAACAAAAATATGAAAAAATCAAAACAGCATTTGGGTACTAAAACTATTTACATTTGAGTTCATGAGAAAAATTGCAATGTAATATAAAAACGTATTTGTAATCTTGAAGAGAAAGCACATTGGTTTCAGCCTCACAACCATAAAAACACAAAATGTCATCTAAACACAGACGTTTGGCCTCTTAAACAGTTTTTAAACAGTTTTCCTCCTGTGAGTGTCAGTTCTTCTGTTAAAACTGTAACTGCAAAGCTGCAAACACAAAAAGACATCAAATTTAATCCATAAAGTAACACGTCTGGTGATATTTTATTTGTCCTCTGTCTCACCTGTCAGAGTTATGACTCGCCGCTTGGACGACTGTGTGACTCTTTTGAAGGAACCGTTGCTGAGCCTCTGAGGAAGAGTTTTCCTTTGTTCTCTTCCTTACTGCTGAGGAAATGGTGGAGCAAACCGTACAGCAATGGCCTAAGAATCAGCAAGACAATGAAAAGAGTGAACAAGTGATTCACCCAAAAAAAAACATTTGCCATCACTGACATGTCACGATAAGTTTCTTAGGCAGGATCTTCATAATGTTATTTTCTTTTGAATGGAAGTGAATGGTGACCGTGGGACTCCAGCAAATAACAAAAAATAACTATGAAAGTCCAAATAACTATGAAAGTATAAGATGTCCACTTATGCATGCTTTAAAAAGATTGGTAAAATAGCGTATACATTGCCTGACCTATTTTCATCTTGCTTTTAGTCATTTTTGGAGCTTCACAGCCCCTGATCACAATTCACTTTCACTGTAAGGAAAATAGCAATGTCATTCTCTCACACATGCTTATTGTTGAGCCTACAGTCTGTGTACATGCATGTGTGAAGCACGCCCGTTTAAACGTGCTATGTAAATAAGGCTCTACATAATTTGTGAGGGTGTGACTCACAAATCATACTTACACTGCTTTGGTGCTGGGATCTTCAGCAACATTGAGCTCATTGGCCATGAACTCACGGTCCAGGGGAACTTCAGGCTGACCTGACTCTGAAAGACAACCACACTCCGACGTTATCATTAAGGTTTGTCAGATAAGAGTGCTTATGGTCACTTTGCAGGGCTCACCTGCGGTCAGCACCGAGGCTGTGTATCGATACTTGTTGAACTCCAGATATTCTCTGATAAGTTCATTGATCAGCAGGTTCTCGTGGGACAGAGGCGGACGCGGTGTGCTCTGATCGTCCAGCGCACTGAACACCTCCGCCCGGATCCTCGCCTTCAGCTGCTGGAGGACGCCACGGGTCTCCAGGGTCTCTCTCAAAGCTGTAGTTCATTCATTCACGAGATACAGGAAAGAAGACAGTGGGCCGATCTGGTCAACTTTAGCATGCACACCACCACCAGTGTAGAGACTGGTGAATATATTACACTGTTTGCTTTAAAATCCGAACTTTATTAAACGTAATGACGGGACACTTGATATTGAACACTCGAAATGAGCGTAAACGTTGTACAAGGATGTATTATAATCTTTCTGTGTATCAACTCACCGCTTTTCAGTTCTGTTATGGTTGCCATTGCAACTGTGTCGCACTTCGGTGACGCCTCGCTAGAGGTCAGTGCTGTTACTACCGCGCACCTGCAGTCTATTTTCTAGCCCTTCCACACAGAACTGCGCCAGTTAGGGACAGCCATACATTTTTAGGATAAGCATTTAGAAAAGTATTTATTTTGCTGTTTGACAGTGACGTTTTCAGAAAACTACAGAAACTAATTTCGATATTTTATTCCGGTTCATTCCAGATTTGTCCCCATTTTGCTTTAATTTTATTATTGACACATCATCAAGGACATTTAATTGGCGTTAACCTCTCCACATGATAAATTAGCTCATTACACGTTTCATGCATGATTATTTATATTTTTAGATGTTTTACAGCTGTATATACAGTAGTTACTATGCACATCCCACTTACATCTTTATGTTTGTTGCTTAAGTTCTTTAATTCTTTTATTTTTTTGTGTCTACTGTATGTGTGTAACTACTTGAAGCTCAGTCTGCAAAGATTACTACCATGCATAGGTTATACCATGAACAAGACAAACGGAAACGCGTTAGAAAGGTCACGTGACTTTACGCGGAAGTGAAGTTGGGGTGGATGATTTTCCGCATAGTGCGAAACTCTTTGCTGGCTGTTTGTCCCGGAAGAACAAGATTTTTTTATTGTGTCAGTTGTCGTCACCCTTCGTGCCAAAACAACTTCTTTCTAGACACGAATAAAATGGCTGGAACCGCTTTAAAAAGACTCATGGCTGAATACAAACGTAAGTTTTACAATGCGACAATGCAGTACAACGCGCCAGCATGTGAATTATGAATTTTACAGTGTGTTTGTAGCAACAGCTTATCAGCTGTTTTTCTCAAACATACTCGTATGCTGTCAGAACTTCACAGCACATGGTGACAGCTTGAGTGGAACAACTATTTAAGCCAAACAAATCACCAGAGCTCCGATTTCACTGTATCTATGTCGTTCTGTGACACACGTTTGCCATCGGTTTTAATTTTTATGTTTCACCTGCTGACACACATGCTGTACTCTTGTTATGGACAACGTGATCTAATGTTGTTTCACATTTCTTAATTTCCAGAACTAACGCTGAATCCTCCAGAGGGGATCGTTGCAGGTACGAAACAGTGCAATTATTGAACTGTTCTGTTGACCTATATTTACAGTAGATTATTTCGGTATTTAGATTGTTATAAGTCATTGTTATATTATTGTAGTATAATTCTAACATTGGTTAATGTTGCTCCTCCCTTCTCCACAGGACCTGTAAATGAGGAAAATTTCTTCGAATGGGAAGCGTTGATTATGTAAGTATTTATTTATTAAGATGTGTGCTCATGCTTTCGTTTGGTCATGTAGCTAAAGTGAATCCATGTATTTGTGTTTCTTGATTTTCCATGGAATTTTTGTAGTTTCCTGATTGGTCCAGTGTGGTTTCAGACAGCTCTCTGTTAGCTCTAATGTGGCCCAGTAGAGGGCTATAATCACTCACTCACTATGATAAATACACATAAAATAAGAGTACCTGCTTCATTACAGATAACTGGAAGAGTAATGTACAGTTCTGTACTGTGTTCTAATGGACTGTAGAACAGGTGTATGGCTTGTAGAATAAGGGGCGCTCTGGTATGATTATATGGGCGTCTTGGAACATGTAGTTGTGTACGAGGGGTTGTATGAACTTGAGGGGTTGTATTTTGGTGTATGAGGGGAAGCAGCTGGCACTTTTTGTGGTTGTTTGAGGTTGTTTATTCCTAACCTTAAAAATGTACAAAGTCTTCCATGTCTTTTAAATGACACTTCAGGTATTCAGTTCATCAAATTCCATTCTTAATCTGATCAGTTTGGATTTTGGTTATCCATAAAATAAAATCGTCCAATCTGTGAAGAGTTTATTACACTTGCGGATCATTTTCACCATGAAGCTGCACCATGAAGCCCACTGAGTCAGGGGGTGGAGCCGCACCACAAGGCCCACTGAGTCAGGAGGTGGAGCTGCACCACAAGGCCCACTAAGCCTAAAGATGGAGCTTTTTTGGAAGATTGCAATGAAATTGTTGTTTCAGAGTTGTTGGAGTGATTTTAGATACAATAATTTTTACAAATACTGTTCATAGAGTTACTATTTCCGAAGGTCTGCACATGTTATTTGTTGCATGTCCCAAACACAACTGCCTGGATGAATAAATCTGGTCAGGATTGGATTGGATGTTGTACTGCATTGTATTTAATTGTAGAAGAACATTCTGGGGCTACTGCGTAAACAATCACGAAGTCGAACAAAGTTAATGAATGTGCACAGAACTGCACAGCTTTTAGTCAATGAGGACGCGTTAATGATAACAGATGATTGGGATTCCAGATAAGACAAAACAATGTGTCCTCCGGTAAACCAAACTAGTGGTTGGATCAGTGGTTTAAACCGATAAGTGTTTAAGTGAAACCGGGTGCCAAACAAAACAAGGAACAATGTCCCTAGCAACTCCCGGACAGCTGCGCCACAGATACAGAACTGCATTTGTTTGACGCGTCCATTGATGTGCGCTCGCGATTACCAATCGATATCAGCCCATAGAAACTGTGTTTTGATCGGCAGGTGGATATGGTAAGTAAACAGAGAGATATTTGCATTTTAAATGGGCCTTTGAGAATGATTCCATGAAGTTTCACCACCGGCTGAATTTGAGTGATGTATCTCCTCTCTCTTGATAAAGCAAGCATTTAAGTTGTGTGTTGGAGGAAACTGAGATACATACCGAACCTCTTACAATGCAGTGACAAATCTAAGCATACACGTTTGTTTGCCAAGCTCAGTGATGTAAACAGAAGGTGTTTTTTGGACGACTGATTTAAAGAGCTATTTTAGGCCTAGTGATGAAAGTCATGCAAAGTTTGTTCTTAACAGAATTTAGATTTCATCTTAAGTGTTATCTGTGTACATAAATCATTTGATCTGTCTTATCTGAAAAACCTCAAGCCCCGCCCCCCCAACACAGCAGATTCACTTATTTCTGACACTACACATTTTATTACATTCAGACATAAAGATATCCATATAAAGATCTAATGTGGTAACTGACCTGGTGAATGTTGATCCTCGCCCCTCTGCTGTTCTGCATCAAGTACAGACACATGCTGTAATTAAACGCCACTGAATGTTTGGGATTTGTGGGTAAACTATTTCTATATTATCTTGCCTTTTCATAGCCTCTTCTTAGCATGAGGCAAAGGAGTCTCTGCTGAAATACTTCCCCCTTGTGTTTATTCCTTTTTAGAAGACACAGAGCTTCAGAACGAAGCATCTATGTACTGTTGAGTTAATTTCAAACGTTGGCCGTCTCTTTTATCTGAACACATCGTGAGCAGAGTTTGTCTTGTTGTCTTGCATTAGGGGACCGGAGGACACATGTTTTGAAGGTGGTGTGTTTCCTGCTATTCTCAGTTTCCCGTCAGATTACCCCCTCAGTCCCCCGAAGATGAAGTTCACCTGCGACATGTTTCACCCTAACAGTGAGTAATTCTTCTCAACACACTCAGCATCCACACAGTGTATCTGATGTCCTTCAGCTTCACTGCAGTAAAGCTGCTCCTCACAACTGCTTCTGATGTTCCTCATTTGTAAGTGGCTTTGGATTTAAGCGTGTGCAGAATGGCTGAATTCTTACATTTTTACAATGGGGGTTTTCAAGGTGTGACAGCATGTGATATACACTATAAAAATGACCATCGACTGTATTTTATTCATAAATGGGGAAACTCATTGGAAATTCTGAAAGGAACTCATGATGAATCAGCGTTCCGGTCTGGACTACAAATAGACATCATCTGCATGCTTTTTATAATACAGTTTATAATCCGCACTACATATTATGACGTCACAAGCATGGCCACCCATTTTATATCACCGTCCCCCATTCCAAGCAGTCTAGATCCGGAGTCACTTCTCCAGTCGGATTTGTAGAGACACAACTCTGTGTTTTTTAATGTACAGTGCTGGAGGACTGCAGAAGTGAGTTTGAGAAGCAAGTTCCTAAAGTAATACAAATCTCCTTTTCCTGCTGAGAGCCACTCCAGACCCACAGGAGTCCGTAAGTGTCTTTACAGTGGGGGTATTTCCTCTGCTTCAGCTGCTGGATGTGGACAAAGTGTTCAGGGAAGTAGGCCCAGATAAAGGTCTTCCTGCAGGCCACAGATAGCAGCAGAGCAGCCAGCAGTCCTCTGATGGTGCCGGGGCTCTGGAGGCGTTTATCAGAGAGAGACGGCTCAGATTGTGATCACTGGAGAGAAAGAGCAGATAACCTCCAGCATGCTGATACAGTGCGGGGGTGGCCTGATTCAGCCCTTATAATCTTCTCTTTAGCTTTATCCCATCCACTGATTATACAAAGTATTGCTTGATTGCATTGGGTCTTTGTGAGGGGACCAATCATGGGACATCGCGCATAAGATGCACTCTTGGGTTCATTCATTGTTTTGCAGAAAGTTCATTACTAGGTTCTTTTGACCCTGTTAATGACTCTGCCCAGTAATGCTGACACATGTTGTTAATTGCATATCAACCCTTTTAATTAAATTAGGATCGTTTAGGAGAGCTTAACGTTTTCTGTGGGATAAATTGCTCTAAACAGAATCTGAATGATTACTGCCAGCTGGTTCCCAACTGCAATGTTAATACAACTGTCTGAACTGCTGTTAACATGAATACCGCACAACACACTCCAAATGTCACATACTTTAGTACTTTTACATGCGCCTATATTAATCATATTAATCGATGTGTCTGGCCAGTAAAAGATTGTCTCATACTGGCACGTAAAAAAGACAATAGAAATCAAAATCTCCTGTTTGTAACATTGTGATGTAGTGTATCTCCATAACTGTTGTGTGTGGTGTATCTTCATAACTGTTGTGTGTGGTGTATCTTCATAACTGTTGTGTGTGATGTATCTTCATAACTGTTGTGTGTGGTGTATCTTCATAACTGTTGTGTGATATGTATCTCTTCATAACTGTTGTGTGTGGTGTATCTTCATAACTGTTGTGTGTGGTGTTTGCTCTCTGCAGTCTACCCAGATGGCCGGGTGTGTATCTCAATCCTTCACGCACCTGGTGATGACCCCATGGGCTATGAGAGCAGTGCTGAGAGGTGGAGTCCAGTGCAGAGTGTGGAGAAGATCCTGCTGTCTGTGGTCAGCATGCTCGCTGGTCAGTCACCCAATCAGAATGTAGAGACAGCTACGGCGATGTGACATTAGGCCAATAAGCTATGCAGTTCAACTTTACTCAACTGTGTTTTTTGTTAACGTCCTGTCCTAACCAGCTGTGATGTCATTTGTTCTTCCATGCTGATCACGAAAATGAGAATATTTTAGGTGCTCTGTCACATATTTAATTACTATCTATTTTTGTTACTTTGTAATGTATTTTTGTTCTTGTTAGATAGAGCAGTGTAGTAGAAACAGGAAGTGACAGATAATTAAAACAAGGTTGAAATTTGTCCCATAACGCCACAGTGAGATGTTGGAGCGCCGCCCACAGAACTATGGCTCTGACATACGTAGTTTAGCTACAGCTAAACTCTTCTTTTTAAATATTGTATGTTTGTTACCTCTTAATTTACATCCGTCACTGCGTGTCTTGAAATACAGTAATCGTCTTCTGTGTGTTCTTACAGAACCGAATGATGAGAGCGGAGCAAACGTGGACGCTTCGAAGATGTGGCGCGAGGACAGAGAGCAGTTCAATCAGCTAGCCAAGCAGATTGTGCGCAAATCTCTGAGTCTCTGACTCTTCCGCATGCAGACACGCGCATACACACGCACACACTCCAGGATGGCGAAGAATGATGTTTATGAGGACACAAACTCTCAACAGTATGAGTTGAGTAGAGTTTCTGTGCTGAGTGTTGTAGTGTACTATCCCCCTACCTCCGCCAGTGTGAGCACTTTATTCCGGTCCAGGCTTTTATACTCTCTTCCCTGTTTTCCCCTCCACTTCGATTGTGTGGATGAGCGGACAAACAGTTCGAAGAATGCAAAACGTTATACATTCACCAGACAGTGTTTCAATAGAGTCAAGAATTAATCGCAGAATAAATACACACAGCAGTGATTGACAGCTGCTTTGGACTGTTTATCTGCTATGTCTGTTACCATTCTGTAGATCCATGAGATAACCAATGGGAATGCAGCTTTGGGTTTGACAACAGTAAGATGATGCATGCTCCAGTGCCTCTGTGTAGCATAATGCAACGTAAGGAAAATCAGAGAGGCAGTAACTGAGACTCAATCTGATCCGCCTGTTTGTTATAAACAGATTATATCACTGATCTTTGATGCAAAGATCACTTCTGTGGATGCAAATTCAGTAGTAGTTGTAATTATAGAAATTTTAATTATATTTGATATGACACACTGTTTGAAGTTTGATGATTCAGGATCTTATTTTAATCCCACTCATTGTGGTAATTTAAAATGTCAAGCGAGCTGGAATTATTCTCCCGGGAAAAGACAGAAAAACATCTGGGTTTTATTTACACCATCTTGTAGTTCTTTGGTTTGGCCATTTGTAACGTTTTTCATCTGTTCTTAGGGATTGTTAAGTAAAGCCAATAAAAAAAATAAATGTTGGTGATTTATGAAATCCTCTAGATTGTTTTTATTTATTTTTTTAAGCGCAAAAAGTTCATTGGACCCAAAATGGCGTTGCGAAAGGTCTAGCGTTGTGTGCTTGGTACCTTTTCCATGGCCTTCAGGTGACTCACAGGTGGACCTGAACCTCATTCTAGGTTTTGTATATCAAACCTCTTTGGGTTGGCAGACCCTATTCAGGATTTGCAGAGTCTGACCACATAAGTGGTTGGATTTTAATATGTGTTATTTTTAGGCATATCAGCTGATGTGGCTTATTATAGGACAGTCACTTCCGTGTTTATCTGCTTCCCCATCTGCACACTGTAGACCGCAGGTTACTTTGATTGACAGGCCTGTGTGCACTGTACTTCTGTATGGGTATTACCTCCCACACATTACGGTAATTGAATGTCATATATGATGACTTTGCTGTCATTTCTAACAAAACAGCTATGCCTCTAATCACCGCCCACACACACACACACACACACACACACACTTCATGACATTTCTCTTGTCTGTGTGTAGCAGTGCTTTTCAAAACAATATTGCCAGTTTCATAACATATAAAGTGTCAACACAACACAGTACAAAACTGTTTATCAAACAAATATGTCTTAAATATGTCTGTGAAATGTATTAAATGAACCATGAATTTCATTGGCTTGTCATGAAATAAAATCGGAGAGAATTTCGGTAGTTTGATGCTACTGAATTCACTGCGCAGAGCATGTTTGTCCTCACAAGTGATGCGTTGTTTGGTTCATGGTTTTGAAAGATAAGGTCACATTATGTAATCTAACCATACTGGCCTCTGCATGTCACTTGGCAAGCAAGTAACATGTAGTAGAGCCTACACAATGTACAGCAGTAGATCTCCATCGTTTTGACTTCAAGGCCTCCTTATTGTCCACAGTGATGTTTGAAGCCATCCTCCAACAATTTCCACCCATTAAAATAATCAGGAGCTTAGTTAGAAGGATATATAGTTGTTATAAAAATAAATAACTGCCAACAAATAGCTTTTTACATTCAACAAAAAACAATTTATGTACAGCTTATTTTAATGCTTGTTTTGTCTTATTTTAAATGATTTTAAGTCATCTTGAGGCCCCTTGGAAGATGTTGAGACCACCAAGTGGGTCGTGGCCCCCGGTTAAAAACACTTTGCTGGGATTAACTGTGTGTGTTTACTGCTGCTGTTCTAATGATGCACAGTCAGTGTCATCTACAGAATTTACTACAGTTAAAAAGTGAGAATGATTCTAGAAGCCAAAGGTTCCGGGCACCACTGAACACACACAGTAGTGTTGATATAAGTGGTCAGGGGCAATATAAATGCAGGGGACCCCAAATTTAGCCTTGTTAATGATGACAAGTTCACATTCTTTATATTATTTGTGTTTGACATACTGTCTTCTGTTGTGTCTTCTGTTTACAAACATTATTAAAAACAACATTTTTGGATCACAACCCATAAGTTGAGAACCACTAAACGATTACACAAAGAAGCTTGTAAACACAGTGGTTGAGCTAGCCAAAAACGCGACTGCGGCCATCTCTCCTGGAATCTCATCAATGGAAACAAACCCTGCAGTTAGGTGATGAGTTTCCCTGTCTAAACACGTCTGATATTTCACTCACAGGGCTGATAATGAAACCTAACTGGAGCTCAAAGCACAGCTCAGCCTCAGGGGGCAGACGTAAGACCACAGCAGCTTTCAAAGAAGAGCTAACATGGCACACACCTCTTTCTCTGGTACTCCCTTTCTTTCTGCCTCACGCTTGTGTTGTTCCACTCCTGACCTTTGAGGCCAATTTCAGCGGAAACTGGTTCACTTTGTTGGAGTCCAGTTTGTTGTTCATGCTTCACCCAACATTGGCTCATTTGTAATGACCTGTTTGACTTTGCTTTTAATTCCATGTGTGATTCACAAGCTGTTTAATATACTTTCCAAATAAAACAGGTTTGTATAAACCGATATTTTAGCTGCTTTAAGTTCATTCTGTAGGAATATAGCTCTGAACATTCAGCATTCTGGGATACTTTCTGAACAGTATTGAAGGACATATGTTGACAATTGTTATCATAAACTGTACAATACTGTCATATCTACCACATACTACATGTTGGCTGTTTGCTCATAAAATTAACGTTAACATCATTGGTGTTCCAGCTTTTGTGTCAACTTTGATGTGAAAACAGTTTTGACGTCAGGTGCACTGCATGCTGGTCCATCAAAATCTGTCCACAGATCTAGTTTTGATTGGCGCACAACCTATTGTAAGTTTCATACTGTAACTCACCATGGTACATGGCACAAAGCGTTTATGCTTTTCTTACAAGCCCCTCAGATGGACAGACTCATATACTGTATGAGGTGATGCAATATATGTAACCTGCTTATTATGTATATACACATAATACATTATGTAATAAAATGCTCTCTAGAATTAAAATGTCCTCTTGCCAAACGCTGCATATTTCTGAGTCGCAATAGCAACAGTGTTGTGCACTGAAGGCAGTCAGCTATTTAAAAGAGAAAGCTGATGTTTAGTAAGGTCTGGCTCTGCTCTCTGATTCAATATTAAATATGTCAACACAACACACAACACACAACTGCACTCATCACACCATTTCAAGAGCCTAGAACACACATCCTCAATCTGACTCTAAACGAGCAGCAGCTGCCTGTAACCTGTATTACCTGTCTCCACTAATTAGTCAAACCCACTCGTTTAGTCATTAGTGGGCTGTACATCCCCAAATAATATCCAAAGAGGGAGAAACCGAGAAAGAAAGAGTTTCAAAACAAAAATACCTGCCAAACTAGGCTGAGATGTAACAGTTTCAGACACGAAACATACCTTAATCATGTCGCTTGTTAAGGACACGTGTGCTGTCCCAGGCAACCGGACCATTTTAATCCAGTGGACGATAAAATTAATGATAATTAATACGCGGAGAGATGATCGTGAGACCAGTCTATCACTGAAAGACTCTTGTGATTTGGACCACAAAGTAACCACCTAACAACTACCCAGAACACCCTAGCAACCACATAGCAATGTGCTATAGCCCACTCAGAACCTTAGAAACACCCTGCCAACCACCCACGCCATCCCAGCACCATCCTAGATTTTCAAATGTTAAAATCTATTTTTTAATATTGGGTTATTAAATGAATAGTTATTTAAGCATATAGGCTAAATCTAAGATCATTTAGACAGGTTTATACTTAAACAATGAAAGTTTAGAAGTAAAACAATGAAAGGTTTAAAGTAAAACAATGAAATAAAAACATTGTAAGATATATTGTCTACAAAACTAATATATATTGTCTTAAAAAGATATAGTCTTATTACAAAGTTTCATAGGAAGCTTTATGGTTGTTTATATATTTTACTGGAGAACAAGATGAAAAGACTGATGAATAAATAAATGAGTTTTGCAACACATTGATGACTGAACTGTTTTACTGAGAATATTGACTACAGCTCTATAAAGGTCAGCAAGAGAACAATCTAACAACCAGATCAGGACAGACCGAGAGGAACTCCACCCAGACGAAGAAAATCAAACAGAAAGACAGAGAGGCAGGAGGAGGACATGAAGGAATGAAACACTGAGATTAGGACCGCAGGAAATCTCTCCTGTTTCTGTCTGCCTTTCTCCCAACCTCTGTACCTCCTTCTGAGCCCCTCCTCTCTTGTGTTGACATGGTTTCATTTGAATGTCTCTCTAAATACACCACTTCTCCCCTCTGAGCTCTCAGTTCTGATCTGTTAACATGCTCATCTGATCCTGCAGGTGATTTACCTGCTGCTGTCTGGACACCACTGCACACCTGAGCTACAGGAAAGAAGAGTTCAAATCACAATCCTGTGGATGGTTAGACTTTAGATTGCAGCTCTTTGAGGGAATTTGGCTGTGAATTTTTAAAATTGCTTGTTAATGATTAGCATTGAAGTGAATGAGGCGGGACGTTCTCTGGAAGCAGTCCAGAAAAACCTGATTTGATTTTGTTCTTGTGTTTTTGCTTCACATATATTTGTGAACTTTATTAATAGATCTTCGAGTTGGTTCTTTTAGTAAATCAAACAATGAGGGACACAATCCATTCTGGACCATTTAAAGTACCGGACATAAAGAAACCTTGACCGCAATCAAGACTTCACCATTTCCTGAGGACAACATTGACCAGCTTAACCAGCATTTTTTTGTGACCAGTCAATATTTAGTGAGGCTTCATTTTTTGACAACTTTGCAGCCAATGGAAGGTCAGAAGAACTTGGTGTCATCATCCTGGCTGCTTATGATGCAGTGGTGCCTGCTGCTGCTCCCCCCCACAGGAAGTGTGACCGTGGTGCCATGGAAACCATGTACAGGTAAGAGACATGCAACTAACCTGCTTATTGAACCTCTAATGATGTGAACATTTCAATGCTTTAGCTAAATCATTTGTTACTTTTTTATTTGGTTTCTTTTGGATGATTGACAGCTGTCAGGCGTTCTTTAAAGGAAATTAAATATTGTTTTTCTTTTTAGACTTTTATGCTATTTTTGCATGGATTCACCCTAATAAAATTCATAATAAATAAAATTACGTCAGGTGAAGATTTGTCACCTCTTAAAATTCCTGTTCAAAGCTCTTGTGTATATAGAAACATCTGTAGCCAAACTCGACCTTCTTCTTCGACTCTAGAAAAACACAGGGAGGCTTAACATCACCAAATGTAAAAAATAATACATTTTTACTAAGCTTAAGAAATCATAGCACATTCTGACACTCGTTTGCCCACACAAAGACGACGGACCATTCAAATGTTCCACAGTTGTCCATAATTAGGACAATGGACTCTAACAGACTGTTATTGCAAATAAAGCTGTAAATACCACCAAAGAATGCGGAGAATGTACAGAACTGAGTAAAGTGAAGTCTCTTTAGTTAATGTTGAGCTGACCACTGTTATCAAGATGTGTTTTAAAGTTTATGCTTAGCTGCCCTTTAGATTTACAGAGAAGAAATACAAAACAAAACCATCATTAAAAGTATTAGTTACTTGCTCTTATACAGTGTTATTGAAAGGCTGGTTTTATAAAATCTTAGATTACATGATGATATGCTATGATATATGTTTATATATGTTTATAAATATATATATATATATATATATATGTATCATACATATATATAATGTACACATGATATATACACACACATATATATATAGAGGCATATGTTTTAGGATGTGTAACCTTGTATGCCACATTGTTCATGATTTGTACTGAGATTCTGAGATTGTTGGGCAGTCCATAAATATTCGGCCTCGCTCTTCTCTGTATACTTTGCATGGAGGGCGATTTGCATACTTTAGGAGATAAAGTAAATAAAGAGCTATTCCAGTCTGCAGATGCAAATATACAGTGGTCCACAAAAGAATTCTCTTAATGTGACTCCAGAAGTACACAGCCTGCATGCTGCCGTCTGCTCATCGGCGGTCGGTTCCGGCCATGATCGTTTTGAGCCAATCACCTGAGCCATAAATTCCATGTGATTAATTACGCTGAAGGACAATTCTGTCAGGACAGTGCTGATTGGCTGATGGCACCACAAGAGCGCACACAATGCCAAATATTTAAAATAATGTAGTACAACAGTACAGCAGACTAATTTGAATTCAAATGTAAATTCATTTCATGCTGCCGCCTAAACACTGGCAAAACATCTACTATAATACAATATAATAAAATACTTGCAGTGTATATGTTACTTGATAAAAATTTGCTCTGATCAAATATTCAGCTACTTTTAAAGGAGAAAAATTATTTGTGCCCTAGATGGTGTAATTACAGCTACAGGGTGAACTGGTCTATGCCCTGTAACTAACACCCGACCGCTTGTCTCTGAAACTCTTATCTTCTCTATCAAATTCATGTCTCTTCTTTCTCTCAATCTCCAGATCTTCATGCTCTGGACTTGCTGTCTCGGGTTCTGCCTCATAACGGGAAGGCTCTGGCCGGGGTCCGTATGGTACAGGCTGGAGGTGTTCGTGGGGTGCAGTTCCTTAGCCCATCCCAGACTCTCACCTTTCCATCCTCCCAGCTCTTCATTCACTGCCCTCTCTTCCCTGCAGAATTCTCCATAATTGCCACTGTAAAGGTGTCTCACACCAGAATGAAGGTTAGATCATAATTTTATACACTGTTAAACATAAAGGTTCCTAAAGGTTCTTTGTCTCTTTTGTATGGTTCCATAAAGAAGCTTTAGCATCCACGGAACTTTGTGTCGCACAAAAACTTTTTAAAACTTTTTTTTATCAATAGGTTCTTTTAGGAACCTTTGACTGTAAGGTTCTTTGGGGAAGCAATAATTATTCTCCTGTGGCATCAATAAGCTCGTTTAATAACACAATACTCATATACACAATATTTAAAATCATATTGTATCAGATGTTTCTTCTAAAAGTTCATGTCAATGTGGAAAGCTTAGCTCAGATGAGATTACAAGAGGAGAGAAAGCCTGTCAAACCTAAAGACTTATCGAATATCAAATGAAAGAAACGTCAACCCTTAATCTCTTTTCTGTCTTTCAGAGGAATGAGTATTTATTCAGTGTGGTGAAGCAGGATGTCAATCAACTCCTGGTTGGTTTGCGTTTCTCTAAAGACAAAGTTCATCTTCTCTATCAGGGCTCATTGGGGAGGGAGCGTCTCAGTTTTAAAAGAGTCCAGCTGGCGGACAATCAGTGGCACAGCATTGTGATCGCAATCAGTGGTCATCATGCTACACTGACCATAGACTGCGGAATCCCACTGGAACTGTGAGTATAGCTACTGTCCTACATGTTTAAAGACCCTACAGCTTTACAAGTGCAGTAAAATATATACAAAAAGAGAAAAGTTGAGCTTTGTAAGTCATGTACTGACTTCGATTTCAGGATTCATGAACATCCATTCCCCTCTGATCTCAACACTGATGGCTCCAGGTTCCACATTGGAAGTCGAAGGCAGAGGAAAGGCCTCTTTTCTGTAAGCTGTGTAGTATTTATCTCATTATCATGCACTTACTGTAGAAACACAGTAACACATACAAACATACATGTTGGTCAAATAATGATCTGTGTTCTTTTTAAAGGGTTTATTGCGTCAGCTTATCCTGTTGCCCGGATCAGACGTGACATCACGCGTGTGTCCCTCATCCAGACCTTCACTGATTGAACTTTCTGTCCCTACAATTCTGTCACACCTGCCCGTCAAATCCCCAGTGAATGAAGTTCTTCTCCCCCCATATGGTAAAAATTGAGTGGCATTAGGGGGGTAGTTGACCCCGAAACATTTATTTTAAACCTCACAACAGCTTCACAACAGCCCTATTTTAAACAAAGACAGTTTATAGAGATCATGAGATCAAAACAACATAAAGACACTCAGACTGAAACAATAATTACATTGAAAACAAATCATATAATCTGATCTGTGAATCAGATCAACTGGTTCATTAAAAGATTAAAAAGAACGATTCATTTATTGAATTTTCATTCTGAGCTTCATTTTGAGGTTGTTCTTTATATATTATTCATTTCTGGGTAACTTTTCCTCTGAGGTTAATTAAGGTTGAGATAAACATCAAAGCATAAGGCGATACACCTCATGTACATACTAATTAAACGCACGGTGAGAGTTCAAACAGAGATACGAAAATATGCCTGTTTAATGTATCAGCTTAGCCAATGCTAATACTGAGTTACAGTGAACCATTGCAAAATATTTCTTTCTGTGGTGTGAAGGAGCACGTCGATGACAAATCTCCCACGGTCTGCCTGACTTATCGTCCCAAACTAAACACCTAAACACTTGATTTGCTTTGAGAGGGAAATCAGCTGTTGTACCACTCGCAGTGAGTTCTGTCAGTGATAGAGTGGGTGCTGGTAATGATACTGGCAAACATGTCGGCCATGTCAATGCACTGTTTACATACTCTGTATTGACAATTCAAATGAGCTAATGGCAGCTTTGATCCACATTACACGTAAAATCATTGACACCCTCACAGACCGTCTAGTTTCATTTACATACTCAAATAAAGCCATCACTATTTTGGTAAGCATCCATATTCTAAGGCTTCATATTAAGCCTGTTTTGTTGTCCGGCGTGCTTGAATCTGTTTTCACTCTAATGTTTAGAGACTGAGGTCCGAGTGACTCTGGGGTCTAACCCAGCATGCACTGGGGCAGAGCAGGGGCGGCTCTGGTTTGACACTCTGAAAAGGGGCCTTTTCATATGCGATGGTGCGCACTGGCATTCCATGTTACAAGGTAAGATGACAGAAGATCACTTTGTTTAAAAAAAAGAATGAAAGATCAAAACATAAGAAAAACATAACATAAAAAATGCAATTAATGGGTTCAAGTTTCAACCAAAACAACTGATCCTACCAAAAATGACTGTGGTGATACTATGGTTCAGTAATTGTATCAAATGATAACTCAATGGTACTTTGATTAATATGTATTTTGCATGTTATGCAAAAGTACTTAAAAGATAAGTCCACCCAAAAATGATATTTTTCATAAATCACTCGCCCTCAAGGCATCCAAGGAGAACATGACTTTCTTCATCCAGCCAAACACAATCAGAGTTATATTAAATAATATCCTGTCTTTTCCCAGCTTTTAAATGGCAGTGAATGGTACTCATTATTTTGAAGCTCCGAAAAGCACATTAAAAGTAATCCACACAACTCCATGAGGTTAATAAACGCTGAAGCAAACTCTGAAGCAAAACAATACGTTTGTGAAAAAGAGTATTTTTTGAGCTCATTTAGCGTTCAAAACTATGTTTCGTCACAACGCTAGTCACGAGACACGCAAGAACCAATGAGATTCGCTGTTATTAATGTGGAGCTGGCATGGCACCATGCTCTCCTAGGATGCCTTGAGGGTGAGTAACGTATGGGCAAAATATCATTTTTGGGTGAACTCATCTTTTAAAGGAATGCTATGATATTACCATGGCACATCCACAAAATCATGGTATGACCGTGCTACATGTTCAAAAGCTGTTTGTGTTATGCTCATTGATGTTTATCACTAACTGATAACATGTTTATCTGATCTACAGAGAAAGACAGACTAGACTATGTAGATGATTATCAAGATCTCCACACCAGCTCAGAAACTCTGGACATTGAGATCTTCCAGATTCCCTCTGTTGGGCTGTTTGCTGCTATGGCTCACCGGGCCACCAAGCCAGGTTCTGCCATCTACCGTTGGGACGGCGGCCACTTCCAGCTCTATCAGAACATCAGCACGTTTAAGGCCCAGGCGTGGAAGCAGTTCACGATTGGGGGGAAGGTGAGAAACGTTGATCATTTACAAACACTTTCAAAACAGCTTTACACTGTATGTTCATCATTGATTAAACTTGTAGGATGTTGGGGTTATTTTTTTGTAATGGGATTTTATTAGTTTCAGAGTGAAACTGTGGAGCTCTGTGGTGGTCACAGAAAGTTCTTTAACGTGCTAAAGATACAGACGACTAGAATTTGCCAGTCACCAGACAGAGGCTGCGCAGCTGTAGACAATAAAGTGATTGGCAGTTCATTAAGAAAGAATTACAGGCAGAAAATGCTCAAGGCGAAATGTTAGTGAAGTTCTACAGTGTGGAAAGATTCAGGGAGCAGGTGAGAGCTGAGAGTGCCTTTAGACTTCAGGTTAATTCAGTTGTGTGAATAAAATGTAGATTCAGACTTTTCACTGCTCTGCAGGAGACTCGTGTAGTTCTGATGCAGTATTTGTAACACTTGCGTATGCAGTAAGTTTAAAATTCAATCACAGCAATGAATGCTGGCGGATTCTTTCTCTCTATTCAATGAATCATTTACACGTCTGTCAGTCTGCTGTGTAATTGTTTCGTCTTAATCATGGAACAAAGATCTGGAAACATAACAGATAGGAAGCCATAAAAGTTCTTTGTTGGAACCTGCGGCGCACTTTAACCATCATCCTCATTATGTCAAGGAGTCTGTAGTTAGATCCGTAAAAAAATGTAAAGTAAAACTATGAATCACACAAGGCTATATGGTGTGTATATCTACTGTCTCATCTTCACACTGTTCTAAATATAGAGAGCTGTATCATACCCAAATGACAGGCTGACAGATAAGTGTAACTCTATCTCTGTTTGTGTGTGTCAGGTTCATTTATCATTATGTGTGTTGTATCTGTGCCAGATGTTCTTGGCAGTGTCGAACTCAGTGGGTCCTGCGGGTGGGGGACGAGAGATGTCTGCGATCTACAGGTGGAGCAATAAGAGGCTAAAGTTTGTACATTATCAGACCCTGGAGACACACAGTGCCCGCGACTGGGAGGCCTTCCACATTAACAATGAAGCTTTCCTGGCTGTGGCCAATCACAGAACAGGTTGGTCTGAAGCTAACACTTGTATCAGAGAACACATTGTACACAGACTTCAAACCATTAAATAACTCCTCTGTTTAACTCTAGAGAACGGCAACCACAACATTGACAGTGTTGTGTATAAGTGGAACCCAGACACGAAGACCTTTGAGGTGAACCAGACCATCTCAACGTCAGGAGCTTACGACTGGGAGTTTTTCACTGTGGGGCCGTACCACTTTCTCGCAGTGGCCAATGCATTTGATGGCACTTCCACCCAAACAGATTCATCCATCTATATTTGGCTTGACGGCGCTTTTCAGCTCTTTCAGAGTATAAGGGTAAGTTCAGACATACAACCTCATTTCCAAACGCCTCTGGAGTACAACAGGTCCATGATGGTTTCAAGCAAATCATTCTAGAAGGTGTAAATGAAGTACATTTTATCCTGAGCTAAACATTTCAAGATATATAACTAGGAAATCATGAAACATGTCAAAAAGATGAATGGAGGACTCGTGGAGGTGTTTCCCAGTTAGTCACTTTTACTTGACACCTGTTCTCAGAATCACCTGAGGGCATCTGTAGTGTCACTCGAGTTTTTTAAGTATAGGGTGAACTGGAGCTGTAACCACCATAAAGACCATGAAATGATACCTCAGAGATTTATTGCGTGGAATCCTGTTGTCATACACTTTATCACTGCAAATGACTTCACCTGTGAAAGACCAGCTTATACTCAGCAATACTTCATTTTAGTATAGATGCAAAGAAATGTTATGATGATGTTGTTTACATGCTTTGTTCCTCACACAAATCTGTTATATGGCTTCAGAAGACGTATATATAGCGTGAGATGGATTATTTTGTGATACATTTATGATCACTATGCAATATTATACAATATTATATATATTATATAAAATAAAAAAAGAATGACAGATTTTCAGTTTTGGAAAACTACACCATTTAATAGATAATAAACAAAAGAATAAAACAAAAAGTATTCGATTTTTAAATAAACTAAATACTTTACAGGCAGTATATAAAACATTAACATAAACAATCGGAAGTCAGATGAATAAAGTAACGGCTGCTTTGATTTAAAGCTATAAAAGTATTAAAGTGTTTCAATCAGCACAGAATAAGCTTTAAATCACTCATCCAGTGTACATGTCAGAAGACAGACTTCCAGCCTGTGATGTCGTCAGCCCTTTCGGCTGGGAATTTCCCTGTGTGCAGATGTGTTTTACGGGGAAAAGACGAGAAGGGTTTGTGTGTGTGTGTGTATGTGTGTGTGTTAATATCAAGCATTTAGATGAGGTTGCACTGTAATTAAGCCCTTGAGATCAACAAAAATCAAAGTCACCTGTTTCTGTGATGTGATATGCACGGTAACTCATGGCAGCTTGTTGATGCAGTCTGTGGTAATTCAGCAGGGCTGTGTATCCCCAAAATGATTGTGCCATATGCTACAATGTGCTTAAAAAATCATTTACAAAACATGAATCTGCTCACTGTCATCATGTTCCAACCCAGAAGATTTTCTGTCTTCTCTGACTGAAGGATGCCAAAGCACTAAAAAAAGTCATGTGACCTGTGTGCTACAAGCATTGGTTCTTTGCTCATTAGCTGTTATGGATATCGGTTTTGACCTTCTCTCTTACTGTAACACGCTCATTTCTGTAGACGTTTGGGGCTACGGACTGGGAAATGTTCCAGATTGGAAACAGAGTCTTCCTGGCTGTTGCTAATGGACACATGTTGTGTGAGAGAGGCCCAAGCCTTTACACCATCAACTCAACTGTATATGAACTGGACATGATGACAAAGATGTTCCTCAAGTTCCAAGACATTGTCACATACAGGTAAAACTTTAATTTCTGAAAGAAATGAAGATCTATGTGCTTCTGACATTCCCCTCCAAAAAACATTTTTACACAACATAAAGTGTTTAATAAAATATATAAAACTTAAATCATGTAAATCAATAATGTAACAGTGCAATTTACTTATTTTCTTGGCACTACCTAAATATGTTAATACTGGACATTATACTGTAGCAGTTAGAGGGTCATTATAATGAATATCCATTGACATATTCATGTCCTCTGACAGTGCTGTGGACTGGGAGTTCTTCTCTGTTGGAGACGAGCACTTCTTAGTAGTGGCGAACTCTTATGATGGAGCGTCTTACTCTCTGAACAGTGTTATATACAGGTAATATATATATATATACACAGCCTTATATACAGGTAATATAGATATATATATATATACACAGCCTTATATACAGGTAATATATATATACACAGTGTTATATACAGGTTATAATCCAACATGCAAAGAAAATCACAGAGAATTACATTTCAACTTTCTTACTGTCATGTCAGAAAGAAGCCCAAATTGTTTGGGTATGAAAAGCCCCAGTAAACTTACAAAATGACTTAAAGATGATTAAGATTTTCTTAATTTTGAAGTTGAAGTTTTCTTATCTAGCAGCGGTGTCAAACTCAGCTCCTGGAGGGCCAGTGTCCTGCAGAGATTAGCTCCAATCAGCTCCAGCACACCTGTCTGGAGGTTTCTAGTTATCCTGAAGACCTTGATTAGCTGGACCAGATGTGTTTAATTAGGGTTAAAGCTAAACTCTGTAGGACACTGACTCTCCAGTGAGTGTGACACCCCTGAAGTATAATATGGAAGATATGTTAGTATAAATGTTGAATAGTTATCAAGGTATACAGTAAACTACTGCTTCCCCACCTTTCTCCTGTCATTCACAGGTGGCAGGGGTACGAGGGGTTTGTGCCAGTCCACCGGTTACCCACTATTGGATGCAGTGACTGGGAATTTTTTACCTCAGCAGAAGGTTCATACCTGATGTACTCCAGCGCCAAAGCTCCTCTATCCAAAGTCTTCAAGCTGAGAGTCCACTGAGGGTGAAATTTATTTTTCAATTACTGCTTATTTTTGCCACAGCAGTTAATGAAACCGAATGGTTTCCTAGGCAACCTCTGCTGTAAACCTCTGGGACTTGATTCGGAATGAGTTTGGTACTTCCTGAGAGTTCATCTCACTAAAATGACTTTCAAAATACAAGAAAAACTTGGATGCTTGATGCAGAGAGGTGACTCTGTGTCATCTGTGTACACATGTGTGCACTAATATCATCACTTTACTTACAAATATCACTCAAATATCACTCATCACTCTACTGACAGACATTATGAATAATCATATGAATGGACTGTTTCGTTTCTGCCAAAAGTTAGTGGGCCTCTGTCACCTCCCCAAAACAGATACTGTCTGTGAGATGAGGTACAGAACAAATAGATTCTGGTTATCTTTTATGGCAAATAAATTGTTTAATAAGAAATATCTAATAATGTAAAATAATGTAATAATGTTATTTATGTGTAAAATATTGCATAACTCTTTTTCTTTGCACACCAATAAAATGATTTTACTTTATGTTGCCATTTGTATCAATATGAATGAAAATCAGAAAATATTTTATATGATTTGCATTAATAGCCCAAATATGTTGACGTGTATTTTTGTATTAATACATCCAGTCGTTAGGCACTCAGGTCTTAAACTACAAAACCCATCAATCCAAATAACAACGGGCGGAAAGAAAGAATGTAGTTCTATAACGTAACCAAGACAACTCTCATGAAAGAGCGTCGTTACCATAAAGAACTACAATTACCACAATGCACAGCGGCTGGACGTATTCCTCGACAAAACATGGCTGCGTCCTAAAAGACGAATACTCTCTTACTCAGATTTCATTCCTCCCCTTATCATTACTAAGAATCTGTTTGATTCGGATTAAACAACCGCGTCAAACAAACCATTCAGTAAATGCGTTAAAGCTGTAATCATCTAGAACTAACACAGCGGCTGTCATCGAAAACATGTGTTGTATGAAATCTCAATGGTGAAATATGGAAGCAGTCACCTCTCAGATTTCCACGGACTGAGATTCTCTCAAGACGCCTGTGATTCATCAGCAGGATCGTGGCGATATCTGAACAGAGCAGAAAGAGCATTTTTCTCCTCGGTTGTTTAAAAAAGCGATGTTTATGCCCGTAAAATCATCTTATTCCAGGGTGAGCCCTTTGACTGTTAATCGGGAGCTCGGGAAGACCAAGATGAGATAGCAATAGGTGAAAGTCTCTCTTTTCTCTGTAAACGAAACTAAGTTCACGTGAAGAACAGAAAGTATATCAACACTGGGAGGTTGAAGGCGGCTGTGAAGATGTTTGGAGATCTGTTCGAGGAGGACGGCGATGGGTTTTCCTCCACGCCTGGGACAGGTAACGCTGGTAAAGGGAGAGAGTCTGAGCCTCCACCGCCCAGAGGCAAAATAAAACTCTGTGGGATCAAGAATCAAGGCGGCACCTGTTACCTGAACTCTCTGATCCAGACTCTGCTCTTCACACCTGAGTTCAGGGGTGAGCTGCATTGAAGAACGATTGTAGGGTTTGCTGTGTAAAACAGGAGTTCACTGATTGTAATTGTGTTTTGTTTTGGCAAGTATTCAATTAATTGCACAAAGAATAAAAAAATTTATGTATTATGCAACAGACATTATACAACTGAATGCCACTACGCAGTTCATGTAAACAATATCGTTTGGTTATGTCTATATCACGCCGATATGCAGATGCTTTTAAATTGATCAGATAAATATACATGCATATCAGGTTTTTAGCCCTGTGTTGTGATCTGTCTCCATCAGAGGAACTGTTCTGCCTGGGACCGGATGAATTGGGATGTCTGACCGACAAGGACAAACCGGAGGCAAAGGTGCGTGTGAGGAAGAACAATGAATGACGGCTTTAATGTGTTTGAGAGCAACATGCTGACAGATATTTGCTGTTATATGTGTGATCTCAGGTCCGTGTGATTCCTCTGGAACTCCAGAGGCTGTTCGCTCATCTCTTGCTGGTGGATGAACAGACGGCCTCTACAACAGCTCTGACGGACAGTTTTGGATGGACCAACAATGAGGTACAAAGCCTTGTATGATCTGTTCTTGCTTGCCGTTTAGCACATGCTGTCCCTTTGACAGTCCCTTTGTAACATTGTGGATAAGTGGTTTCTAGTAAAGCAAGGTTTAGACTAATAGCTCAAGGCTGCAGAGGTCATTTTGTGTAACAGACTGTAATTGAAACCAAAGTTTAAGATGAAGGCAAAGTAGTTTCGGTAACCCCAGCTGTCAAACTCACAGGTTGAACTAGTTGATTCCTGATTCGAATAAATAAGGATGCACATAAAGGCAAGCTTACGCAACAGGACTGTAGGCCCTTCTAAATCGCTGTGGTGGTCACACTACAGAATAAGGTTTCTTGTCATATGTTGTCTTGCACCCATACTTAACAAGCAGTGGCAACCAAAATAAGCAGCGTTCTGGTCATGAAATGTAACCATGGAAATCAGTCTGCGACTGCAAAATCCAGCCAAAAGCTGTGTCATGCGCGCTCAACCCAAAGCCCTTGAGTTCTGGTGTAAGAACGGTCTGTTATTTGATCAGGATAATCTGTCGGTTGGTTTTGTGTTTAATGTATTGCTTCTGCTCTAAGGAAATGGGACAGCAGGATGTTCAGGAGCTGAACCGGATTCTGTTCAGTGCTCTAGAAAGTTCTTTAGTGGGTACTTCAGGCAGCAGCCTCATACACCGCCTGTACCACGGGGCGCTTGTCAACCAGATCACCTGCAAGGAATGTGGAAATATTAGTGAAAGACAGGTCAGAATTCACTTCATTCCATTTCTGTTCACTTCAGTTCACTTTAATTCACTTCACTTGACTCTTTTTTTTTGCCTCAGGAGGACTTCCTGGACTTGACAGTGTCCGTGCGGGGTGTCAGTGGACTGGAGGAGGCGCTGTGGAACATGTTTGTGGAGGAGGAGCTCTTTGAGGGTAATAACCTGTATCGCTGCAGCAGGTGTGACCAGCTGGTCAGGGCTGCTAAGGTCAGTCAGATGCTTTTATTCCAAGTTATCACATTGTTATTTTGTCATCTCAGGCCTTATACAAAACTCATCATTTTTCACATTTGCCATAATTGTTGTTTGCTACATATTTTTGAAGGGGTTCCCTGTTCACAGTTACACACTTTACTGTCATGTCAAATATAGTATTTAATAATATAATTTTATATCCATCATTTGTGTGAAATTGTGGATGTGCAAAACGAGTCATTTCTCAGTAAATTATTTTCTGGAATGGGAATGAAGATTTGAGTTCTGAAAGCGACTGTTTTAATTGTACATCAAGCAGTTTTATCTTTATAAAAATGTATTCCTCATCGTAAATGTGTAAATACCACTAAACCACTTTTCTACATACACAATAAAGAACCACTTTTCTAGAATGCACAAAAGTATTTCTAGTAAATGATCCTGCTGTCATTTAGACCGGTTGTGAACATGTTTAACTTTTATATCTTTTTTATAATTTTCTGTCTTTGCAGTCTGCTAAACTGAGAGCGCTTCCACCGTTCCTCACCATTTCCTTGCTGAGGTTCAACTTTGACTTTGCCAAGTGTGAACGCTACAAAGAGACGGGAAGCTACGTTTTTCCTCTCAGCTTCAGCCTCAGAGCGTTTTGTGAGCAGGTGCCAGAACCTCAGAACACAGAACATGAATATAGAAACTCACATTCATATATATTTACGCATTTGGCAGATGCTTTTATCCAAAAACGACTTACAGTACATTCTAGTTATGCATTTTGTCAGTGTGTGTTCCCTGGGAATCGAACCCACGACCTTTGCGTTGCTAGCTCAATGCTTTACAAACAATAGATTTACGTATGAAAAGTAAATCTACTTTTTGAACCCTCATGAATTTTGTGACCAAGCAAGTTATCTGTTATCTGTTATCTGTGGCTATTCTGTACTCAACAGTCAAAGCTTTTGTTGTCGTGTGTGCAGGATGCAGAGTACCATGTGCAATATATGTCTTACTTGTATTGCTCTACATAGACTACAACATCTGTAGGGTTGCAAAATACAGTCACTTGACAACAACCGATCTAAACAACATCAAAACCTATTACATAAACACACACAAAATAAGGATGTGAATATCTGGTCATGCAGACGGATTTACTTCTGTTTTTTGTTAGCATAGCTGGTGACTAATTGTTATAACCTGCTTCAAGCAGAGTTTAGCTTTATAACTAGTAGCTTAGTAAGCAGTAAGTTTAATTGTAGTTGAAGTTGTGATGATGATGAGGGGGTAACGAGGTGCTGTGTTTCTGACAGAGCGATCGTCCGGACTCGGAGTTTTCATATGAGCTCTTTTCTGTCATCATTCATAAAGGAGGCTGTTACGGGGGCCATTATCATGTCTACATCAAAGACATGGATCAACTTGGCCACTGGGAGGCACCAGTGAGTCACTCTTTCGTTACAATATTGCTATGTATGGCCTGTGGTCAACTGGGACCTCAGATATGTCTTCTGTGTGTTTACTTGTAGGATTTTATGAGTTCCTTATAAAAAAACCTACAAATATGTGCCAGTGTGTACATATATTTCTACACATATAAACTCATGTTGTCCTCTGCTTGTATCTTGCTGTTATTTGTCTTTAGGAAGAAGATGTAAAAGTGAAGTCCCAGAGGAAGGAGGTCAAGAGAGAAGACAGGAGTGAGAATGAGAATTCAGTGGACACAGACGATCCACTGTCTGTTCTTACTGTCATTCTGTCTCAGGTAAAGAATCACATGAGCTGGTCAGTTACTGCTTGAGATCACCAATAAACATCCTCATAATATTCACTGTATAGAAGGATATGCAACTACCCATTTCAGTAGTTAGGTAGCAATCTAGTAAAAACATGTAGAATTCTAAATAAAGTACAGTTTACTTTACAAAACTGATGTCATCGCAGACCCCACGTCAACCAGTGGCAGAACTAACATATACACTCGAATTCTTTGCTTGTTTTGTTAGACAGAACAACTGCTTATATACGGATTTAACTTGCGTATTTCTCTTCTGTTCCTCAGGAGGAGTCGAAATGTGTGTTGGTGGACCAGCTGGGCCAAAAGCTGATGAATAAAACTGGCACACCATGGAGTAAAAAATACAAAAAGCAGTATGGGCCCATCAGCAAGGTGATTGCCTAATGTTCGTTTCTGAAGTTGGTCTCATGTGTAAGACGCTTTGCATACAAGTAGCTGTTACATTATTAAGAGAAGCAGTTGATCATACAGGAGCAAACGATATTAGCAGCCATAATATTAAAGAGTGAGTCCGTGGTACTTGTAAACACTTGAACAGACATTTAACTGTAGAAAATTGTGGAGAAGAGAATTTTGGTGGTGTGGAGGTTGGAAGGGAGTGTGAAGGTTCTCCAGGTTCCACTTGTTCACTGACCGCAGATAACACAAAGTGATCACATTTGTCACACCATAGCTATCTGTTGTGAAGGTTGTGCTGTGGAAAACTTTCTCATCATTTTCATTTAATTTTTATTTCATTCTCCAGTTTCTTCAGAACCACCCACAAGTGTTTCAGCTGCTCTCGAATGGAACCCGTGTAGCTCTGAAGACCGCTGTTCCCGTTGGAGCAGAACCTGGTCTGACAGAACCAATCAGTCCAACCCTGGCCAGCAGCAGCCCAGAGAACATGGAGGCAGAAGTAGAAGACTCAGCTGATGGATGCCACTGGTTTGACCTGAATGACTCGACGGTGACGGCCATCTCAGAGAGGGACATAGAAAAGCAGTTTCAAGGAAAAGAGAGTGCCTACATGCTTTTCTACAGGAAATCCACAATGAAACGACCCCCAGAGGGTATGTTGTGTAAAAGTGCCACAGGGCCCAGAATAAGCCACTAATATATATACCAGTAACAGAATAAATAAAAATAAGCTGCACACAAAAAAGTATTTTGCACATTGAATTTTATGTGACTAAACAAAATTATGCATCATTTTTACACTTAAGCAAATGTAAATGGTAATTGTATTTAGGTGGAGATTTATCATTTTCATTGATAAATATTAAAACACGTGCATTTAAAAGCAATTTTTGTTGTTGTCTTAAACAGCCTTAGGAAACCCTGCATACAAAGTGCCGCCTCACCTACTGGAGATGATGCAAGAGGAGAATGCAAAGCTTCAGCAGAGAAGGTGACATCACAAACACATTGAAGTACACTCACACACTAGTATGGCACATGTTTGTGTAATGTCAGTCTTTTGTGTATCCTGCAGAGCTGAGTTTGATACCACCAGTAACAGCATTGAAGTGAGGCTGCATCTGGCTCCTCATTACCACTATCAGAACGGAGCCCTGCACCACACAACCTCAGCCAACGACTCTGTCATCACACTCACCTTTGACCGCAGGAAGACTGTGGGAGACCTGCGATTGGCCATTTACCAGGTGACATCACTGGTCTCTCATTAGTTCATACTGAGAAACAATACAGCCACTCTGACCTTTAACGAGAATATTTTGAGTTTTGACCTTTGACCTTTGACCTTTGACCTTGATTTGCAGATGCAGGATCTTTGGGAAGGAGACATGGCTCTGACTCTGGCTAAACATGTGCCAGCTGGCTTACATTTGTACGATACATTGACAGGTAAAGGCTACTGATTCTACACACTCACTCTCAGATAGCTACATGACCTGGTGTAGATGATTCTGAGTGATCGTTTGTGTTACTCATGTTTTCACAGATGATCAGATGTCCCTGTATAGTGCAGGGGTGTGTAATGGCTCTGATCTCTTTGTGTGGAATGGACGGGAGGTGAGGAACTACTTCTGTAGTTACTTAGATACAGAATAGTGCTGGTGTAGCCATTCACACTAACATCTCTAAACCAGCTTGTGTTTTACTGACTTGAGAGCTAAACAGTGATGATGCCACATAACCTGCGGAACCTTTGTTTACAAGTGTCACTTTGTTTTCAGAACTTATATTTGCTTAATATCATTTTTCATTATTTGCATTACATGGCTTAACTGAGACAGGATACATATATAGAATGGTCGCATTGCAAGACTACCAACGTGTGTTGTGTCATGCTAGCAGTTTAGTATTAGTATGTTCCAAAAACAACTATACACACTTGGAAACAAAACCGTCCAGAACTGTGATATAATCTGAACTGTGGCTTTGGTATATCATTACACATCTAGTGCTAATGTACCATTTAATATGTTGCTATTAAATTTGAAGTGTTTCCTGCTTCACTGGTTTGAGATTTGTCCACAGGTAATGAGTTTGCTGGCTCGACATTGAAAACGCATAAAGTAATATTCCGAGTAATTTTCTGTCAGAGTAATTCTCTAACTCTCTCTCCTCTCTCAGGTCAGTGGTATGGCGGTGCTGACTGGTGCTGAATGGGAGCCCGTTTTACTGACCGTCTTGCGGCCCTCTCCAGAGGAGCTGGCCTATGAGGAAGAGTCAGGAGCAGGAGATGCAGATGGATCTGGTCTGGTTCGTTCCATGAAAGGCTTTGCAGGTGGAGCCACACTGGGTACAGTGCTTGAGGCCTTAGGGCCCCAAAAGGCCCTGCTGTGCCAGGAGCAGAGTAGCCTGGGGACCGCTGGAGGCGGGGCCAGTGGCTGGAGGGTTTTCCCACCTCAGGACATGCAGAGGACACTGAGAGAGTTGTCTTTGAAGGACGGGGACGCATTACTGCTCGTACAGCCAGAAGAACTGGACAGCAGGTGAGGGAGGTCTACTGTATCTCCACTGGTTGACTTTTGTTGTTTTCTAAAAGATTATATGTTGTTGTTTAAAATGAATATTGGGGTAAAAAATGAACCAGGTACAGTGTTGCATAATAATTTTGAAGCTGCACAAAGCTGGAAAATACCAGAAAGAAATGTGAACACAATTTCTGTCTGTCCAAAATTCTGATTTTCCACAAAACTTCACAATCAAACCTGAATACACAATTCTGGATATCTACTTTACTTGCTACTTTGTGTATATGATTATATATAATTATTATAATTAAGAAACTGAGTGAAGAAAATCTGCTAAACACAGAAATTGAGTAGCTTAGAGGAACACGGGCCATATTGTGTTTTTGTCCACAGTATCTTTAGTGTCAGTGGTGACATAGTTACCGTGACAACACCCTCAGACTGCAGGTGGCTGCAGGTGGAGTTTTGCCCACCGAGTGGAGTGAAGGAGGAAGAGGAGATGCAGGAGAAGAGGAGGAGTAAAGTCTCAGCTTCAGGGAACATGGTAAACACACACACACACAGATACAGACTGTTGTACATGTTTTTAAAGTTTCTGCTCCTGTACTGATTTGGTGTGTGTGACTCCTGTAGCTGCTGTCTGAGGTGAAGGACAAAGCTCTTGAGGAGCTTCATCTGCAGGATGAGCTCAGTGGTAACTCACTCACACAGTTTTTCATGCTTCAGTTTGTGTTTTCTCAGAATTAGTGCTGCCTTCTGTCTTTTATTCTCTCTCAGGTTTTGAGTGCTGTCTGAGACAGATGGATCGATCTGGAAAACTTTTACCTCCAGGTAGTTGCTGAGTAGAGACATCAGCATCACTTCTAATGCGATTACAGTGAATGTTAAACATGTTTGTGTGTCTGTTCTAGTGCATGAACACATGAGTGTTCGGGATGCAGGAATCAGGTTGATGACATCACTCTACCTGTGCCCTGGACCAGCGCCAACATCAAACCAGGTGTGTTTATCTCTGGTCTGCGTGGGGTTAATGCTTATGACTAGATTATATATTAGATTAGATTAGGTGCAAAAATAGGGCTGCTGTTAATTTTGTCTGTCCAGATAATCTTGGCATAAGGAATAAGAAATTAACTTCAGTTATTCAGTTCAAACTCCATAGACTAGACAGCGAACCTGCAGCTGAGGAGTGTGTGCTTAATATGTGATCGCTGTTCACATATCAAGTTTATGTAAGTCTTAAAGGCTCGGGACCAAAAAAACGACTAGGGTGGAAAACAGACATGGAAGAACTTAATTGGTGCAAAAGCCTCGGTGCAAAAAATGTGTAAAATAACAATTTTGTGATGTAACGTCCAGTATGAATAAAATATCTTTCGTCTTTGCAGTTGTTCTTGTACTTTAGTTTTGGTCTGGCGCCCTCTGCTGGTCAGGAGCTGGAGATTATTGTGGAGGAGTCTCTAACTGTCAGAGAGGTGAGCTCTCTGGATGTGACATGAATTCTTTAAGATAAACTGTAACCTGTGTTACAGATGTTGAAATGCTTCTGTTTTTATTCTAGTGCCTGAAGGAGATGTTGCGAATGACGAGGCTTGAAGGTTAAAACTGTATTCTTTAAAGTTTGCATTAAGGTTCCCTTGAACATGACCGGCTTTCTTAATGCAGCGTGTGTATGTCTGTCCAGGTGAGTCGTGGCACTTGAGGAGACTGGACTGGTGTGAGGAGATAGGAGAGCCTCTTATGGATGAGGTAGGGCTTAGCTATTGGTCACAGTGGTCGACTATTTGACCAACAGTTAACTAAGACAGGGTGACTAGTTTTTATTTTTTCATCATGTATTATTTTGTTTATTATTAAGTTTTGATAATTTTAGGGCCAGTGTATTAATAAGCATGTTTGTAGCATGCTGGGCGGTTAATGTTAAAAATAGTTCTACTTTTAAAAATAGTTTTCCACTTCTATACAGTAAAAGCCCACCAAAATATGGGTGTCTAATAGGGTGACAGGTGACCCTAAAACCAGCCCAATTATACACTGCTTCCCTAAGTTAGATCCAATAGACGAAAGGCAACACACAGACAAATGTACCTTCTATATAATAAACTTTAATAATCCACTGATTTCTTTATCCATGCCTTACTTTTGTTTCCCAGAATGCATCTCTGAAAGAGGCAAAGGTTGTCCATGGGGACACACTGGTGCTGGTGGAGGGACGACTTCCTCCAAAAGTGTGTCTCACTCTCACTTTCTGTTTTTGATTTTGCTTTGTGTGAGCTGAAGAAGTCGTCAGACGTGTTGAAAGCGACACCTCTGTTTATCTCACCTCAGGGTTACCTTAAGCTGTCTGTCAGGGTTTGTGTGGATACGATTGACAGCTGCAGCATTCCAGAGCTGAATCAGGCAGCACAGTCTCCAGACAACGAGATGTTGGCCACAGGTTAGACTTTTAGCAAAATGTTCTAGAAAGCAAGTGAGGTTTATACACGTCAGTTCTGTCAGTGGGCTGTAAAATCATGAATATCTCCAGTGAAGGCATCTCAGAATGGTTATATTTCTGCTGTGTGTTTTCTGCTGTTCAGACTGGCCTGGGTTGGAGACAAGATTCATTGGATATGTGGAGATATCAGAGGAGGCTTCCCTTGATGACCTCAAGATTCAGGTTGGTCCAGTCACTGACAGCACCAACGACTATAAAGATCTGTAGCTTGTTAGGGATAGTTCATGTGAAATTAAATTAAATCATTATTTCCTCACACTCATCAGAAAGTATATGCTGTTGATGAAGTTTTGAAAGCTGGGGTGGGAGATAGATTTGAATTTAATAATGGAAGTCAGTTCCTCGCTCAATTGCTGTTGTATGGCTTCAGAAGACTTTTAACAAGAACACCAGTTGCATGGACTGGTTTTATGGTAAATGTGTTTCACACAGGATTCCCATTATCAGGGGATATATTAATCAAATGCAAATCTGTCAGAATAATCTCTTGAAAATGATTTAGAATTACTAGAAAAGGTCACAGGAAAGCCATTGGCAATCCAAAGGTGTGGGAAAGGTCTGGCTGGTTTGCCCCAAAATCTCGTTTGTTCCATCAGAAAACACGAGCCGTATCATTTCCTTGTTCTGACAGGTCATGACTCTGCCAGCTCTTCAGGATGTGTGTGTTCCCAGCCCTGCTTTCCTGCGCATGTGGCTGCTGGAGGGAAGAAAACTGGCCAGGATACTCAGAGGAAAACAGCAGACACTCAGGTTAATGGCTTAATCTTTTCTTTTTCTGTCATTTCTTTTTTACCGCACCTGTTGTTGGGCACTGGCTCCCTGCTGCTGAATAAACCGCTTTAAACTTCTCCTGGTGTCTGCGGTTAATGTTCTCCTCTCCTGCAGGAAGCTGAAGCTGGGGAACGGGATGGAGGTGTGTGTTCAGAGGCTGATGAAAGAGGAGGACCTGGGGTGAGATGTTCTGACAGCTGCTTGATTAAAATGCACAAAACAAGGTGTTTTACCATTGGAATGAGAAATGTTTTTTTTCTGTTTTTTAGACTGAAGGATTTATTGCTAAAGGTTCAGGTAGGGGTGCCTGGTGAGAAGGCGTATTATCCCGCGGAGGAGTTTTTGTGGGACGCTGGTTGTGACGGGACCCCCAGGGGCCTGTATGCTGCCCTGGCCGCTCAGTATGGTCTTAGCCCTGATAACCTGCTGCTGGCTAAACACCTGCCTGACAAACACACCTGGATGCCCATCTGTAACTGGGTGAGAACACGAGTGAAATGTATATCGAGAGACATTGTAAGAGATTAATATTATTAATGTGTCAGTATTCATAATCACAGATATCTAGTGAAGCAGTGCCTCCAGACCCTTATAGTTGTGACTATATTTAAGTACAATGTTTTTAAAACCATTACCAAATTAATACAAACATTGTGCAAGTGTGTGTGTGTGTGTGTGTATACATATAAAAGTGTATACATGCATATAACAGTAACAAATTGTTGCTATGCAACATAACCATCAGCAATGCAACGATACAAAGTAGTAGCTGGATGAAGAGGTTGTAGCTGTACTTTATCACAAATAAATTGTGGTTATTAACCAATCAGCATCAAGCATCAAAAATGTGTTTTATGAAGTGTAATTAATCGTGCTGAATCAACACAGACTCAACAGGTGTCAAAAAGGAAAAAGAAAAGGAAAGCTGAATGTCTGCAGGCAGCTCCATACCACCTGAAAGATGGAGATATTATAGGTGTGAAGGTAAAATCAAATCATGCGTTTATGATGTACAGTAATATCAGTGTTTATTTTTATGCTTTTATGATGAAAATGAGGAGGAAGCTTTCTGGACAATCAGATATCAACAATTGCACTAATTGTTTTTCTCTCTTTGTGTGTGTGTGTGTGTGTGTGTGTGTGTGTGTGTGCGCGCGTGTGTGTGCGCGCGTGTGTGTGCGTGCGCGCGTGTGTGTGTGTGTAGAATCTGCTAATAGACAGTAATAAGGAATTCAGCACTCTGCAGGATGAGATTGGTCAGCAGAGACTCAAGGAGGAGGCAGAAAATCACAAGACAAGGTCAGTTTTAAAATTTACTTTGCTGATTTATTTCCATATACTGTACATCAATAAAAGGTATTATATATATTACATATTACGTGTTAATGTGTCTCTGATCTGAAGGAAAACTCAAACCACATCTATATGTAATTTGAAATCAGATTGAAATTTGTTACAGTATGAATGAACAAATGTTTGCGATTAGATGAGTTTGCTATTAGTATTGAGGATACTGTCTGAAGAACCAAATCAGATATCATCACTTGAACATAGCAGTGGGGACAGATTGCATCTAAAACGTGTTGGTTTTAATGTGGACAATGCAGTTAACTGTTTGATTTGATGTCCACTAGGGGGCAAACTGCCAATGGGGACTGTGCACAAAACACAGGCCCTAAGAAGTCCGGCCCAACTAAAAACCGGAAACCAGAGGTGGCCTTATCGATCAGTGTGGGAGTGTTTAGGTAACCCAACCTGTGAACAACCGTCTCAGAGTTGGTCAGTCACTGACGTCGGTCTTCAACACGCGCCGGGCCTGAAAAAAACTGTTGCTCTGTTTCCTTAAAACGAAATCATCGCAATACTGTATAAAAGATGTTTTACACAGATATGAGTAATTTTGTGTAGCTCTGTATCATTTGGAATGTTTATGCTGTTGAAGCATTTGATCATAGTCAGATCTCACAGAGATCATGTTGTCTATGATACAATGTTTTGAAAAGGAGTTGTTCACCCCAAAATAAACATTTTGTCATTATTTGTTTTCATGTCGTTTCAAACTTGTATGCTTTTATTTTTTCTTGTGGAACACAGCAGTAGAAGCTCTTTAATCTATATTGTGTGCTATATCCCAGATCTTATGATCTGTTTTTATGATCACTTATGGTACCTTTATGAAACATTGGTTGATTTTTGGAAATTGATTGATCTATATTAAACGTTTTGTGTTGGTGTTTATAGATAAATGCGTGTGGGTTTGGAGCGATACTCCCATTCCTTTAATCTTTTAACGTGGGTATTTTGTATTCGTCTCAATCATGATTTGCCGGGTGTTTAACAGAACCCAGAGTCATTGTTTTTCCAGGTTTCTGGTGACCTCACATCATGTATTGTTGTCTTTTTAGTTTGAGGCTGTTTTGGTTGTTTTTGCTTTTGTTTTTTGTTTCGTTCCTTTGTTTCAAACAGTGCCATTCTGAGTCCTTGGGCTGTGTCTAAAGATGAACCGATAAGCTGATCTGACACAGCATCTCTGACCCCTCTCCTCTGACCACATGACTCCTTTGTCATGTTTTCATAGGAAGTTGAGAAGGCTGAAATGACATAAGCCTGTTTTCTTTTTCATTAATGTCTTATTTTTGTAAAGTAAGATCAAGGGTATCATAAAGGAATTAAACAGGTGTACATAAAATATGCATAATTTTCATTATTAAACGCAAAGTTCTCGGTGATGCTGTGTGGTCGCATGGGATCTTCTTGAAGTGTGTAAGATGTTGGGGAATTGTACACCATCCAACAGCTGAAGCCCCTTGAGTTTTACACAAGCCTGAAAACTTATTTTAATCATTATCTGAAGAGCAAACTCTGATTTTCCACTCCAGCTACAGCACAAAGTGTGACAAATATCCCACACATTGTTAATTTAAGCCCTTTTATCACTAATCCAAGTAAATCACCATTATGACTTTACCAGTCAATAAACAAATGTGCCGTTCACACAGGCAACAGCGCTTCATCTTTTTACCCGTAAGATTCACACACTAGTACCAAAATTCCAGTGGGGGGGGAAGAATGGGGAGGGTTGCAACATGGCTTATTTCTGCAGTCAGGAATGAGCTACAGTGATGACCTTTATATGGCACATTACCAGTTAGCCCCTCCTCCTCGCTGGAAAAAGACGCCACGTGACCATTCCGACTGCAGGAAGTGCTTTTCATGGTTTTTTTGTCATACTGTCTAAAGTGTTCACATGAAGCACTGTGAGGTCATATCATTTTAAACAGTGATGTTGTAGCTTCTACAAAGCACAGCTAGCATTAGCATTTTATAATGACTGTCAATTGACATCATTAGTGAGAAAGCTGCTCATCATAACAATCATAACGTATTAATAAGGATCTATATAAATATGTTAATATAACAGTAATATATACTGTGATATAATAATTATGACAATAAAATGTCTTGGTTTTGACTAACAATAGTTTCTGGTTCAAATGTATTTTAATAATTAATTAAAAACATGGTTGTTCATTGTTTCTTGAAAATGTCTTTTATAATAGACTCTGTCTGTGCACAGATAAAATAAAGAAATGATGGACAAGATTGATTTGATTACATTTGAATGAATATTCTATCTGTCCCTGTGGACTGTTGTGAGATCAGCTGCATTTGACTGTTGTCTGTTCAAGTAGAAACTGTATGTCTATGATCATGTTACAGCACTGTGGGTGGGTTCAGCCGTGTGTTTCCTGAGAATCAACCCACAAACCTCATGCAGCGCTCTAAATAAACTGAGATACAGGAAGGTTTCGCTCTTCTGTGGCTTGAGTTGAAAAGGTGAAGGTTTGAAGGCTTTTAGGTAGATCTGTCTAGAAAATTATACCTAGCATTGAAGTACAGTTCCACCCCTGGTAGTGATCAACCCACCAGCACCAGCTAAGGGAGCCAAGCTGCAGAACATTGTGAGGACCACATGGGTGTTGTGCAGTGGTGTAAACTGGTGCTGAAGCCCCTGCAGAGGAGCTGGGCTGTGAATCAGGGATCAGTTACACATGGCTGTTCTGATGTAGCCCATCAGATGCTTTGCTGATGGGGCCACACTGAAGTGCTCAGTTACCCTTCTTGAGCTTGATAGTGGACGTTACCACTCCTACAGCAGGCAAAAAAAGGAGCTTGTGTTTTGTGTTACACAAAATTAATTTCAATATGAATCTTAAATTGAATTTGATATAATTACATATTTTTAGTTCTGTCCTTTCATAACTTGGTTGTATAAGGCACCACAGCATTAAGATGTTTTATTTAAGATGTTTATTTCTAAGATGTACAACCATAAAATATATTCTGTAATCATAAAAGTTCACTGTTAAAAATTAAATTCTTTGTGGTTTCCTGGAATCTAGGAAGTGATATTTACAAAACCACTGTAACAATGAAATAATGAAGCCATCCAGTCAGAGTATCTACAGTCACACTATAGCACAGTCATTTAAACAGCTATAACAGATAAACTATCATTTATCTATAGCACTCATAATCATTTAAACAGCTGTAACATGTATACTATCATTTATCTATAGCACAGTCATTTAAACAGTTTTCCTGCGGCTTCTTATAGGACAACATGCAGTTACTGTATGTATGAGTGAAACGTTCAGAATGCAGATAAAGAGACAGAGGGGTTAAATCTCAGAAAGCAGCACACGCAACACGACACGTTCGAGTTTAATCCGGAAATGATGTTTATATCTGTGTGCTAACTTACAACCTGAGATGTAGTCGTAGAACAGAAATATTTGGAAAACCCGACAAAGTAACAGCGTTTACACTTTTAGAGGCATTAATCTACGAACAACGGGAAACTGGAACTTTGCCACACGTGTATCCATAGGCGGAGTTTAGGGTGGGCCAGCGGGGCAATGCCCCCCAGACCAGAGCCAATCGATTTAGTCAGATATGAATAAAAAATATTTTTCTAATTGTCTCGTTTTATTTGTATTATCTTATTATTTAAATTAGTAAATTATGGCTAAAATTAATTTTAATGTTTTTTTTAGTTCAGAGTTGGTCTACCGCTAGGTGCCCCCCAGGCAAAAATGTGAAACTCCGTCTATGGGAATATTAGGAACTTTTCTGTTTTAGAAAATGAATGCATTGCCCATTTAAAGCAATAAAATAGACGTATAATGTAGTTTTATACCTTAGTCATGAATTAACCAGTAAAAAGTGATTGTTAGGGGGGATTCACTAGACAAGGCGATCGCTCCTTTTTTCCGCTGACCCACACTTGCGCTTGAAGTTCAGCCCGAGCACGCTTACGTCATTCATCTTGCAACTTTTTGTTTTTAGGAAAAAGCACTTTCGCTAATAGACCGATTATCGCTTGATTCTACAGCGCATGTAAGATTATAACGGAGACAGCTGACTGGAAGGAGACATTTGCAGCTTTACTGGTAAACTATAACTTCTGTTAGTCAACAAGGTGAGAACCAGACCCGTTATCAACCTAAATATAATAATAATATATTGAAAAATGAATTACAGCTCAGGCGAACCAGACTTTGGGGGTCAAGCAGTTCAGACACACTTATTGGAAACCAAACATGCTACTGTCCAGCCATTCATACAATTATCGTACAATAATACATATTGTACAATAATTCATACAATAATCTCATCCACTTATCAAATCTGCTACTAAATCAAGTAATTTAGGAATATTAAGTTAAAATCTTGATACACAATTATATTTTTTAAACGTGATTTCCATATTGGGCAATATGGCGCACCACCAAAAAACGCGCTTCCTGTTTGTCATGCGTCCATGCGGTATATAAAGCGCAGCTGAAGAGCTTCGAGTTACAACTTCATCGAGCAGAAAAGTTTCCAGGCTGTTTGGGTAGATCTGCACTCATCATGTCTACAGTGGAAAGAGAAGTTGTTCTGGAGGCGCTTTCTGCCCTCCTTGACGTTCCTGTGAAGCCCTTCACTGGATTAAAGGCAGCAGCACATTTACCTGAACTCAACATACTAAATTTCTTGACTAAAGCTTTGATTGGAGATCTTGCGCCGCTATCATTTTTTCCCCCACAACTGTTGCTGGGAGGTTTGTTCGGAGATTTACGCAGCGAGCTGTTTGTGGACATGGATGAATTCTTTGACCCACAATATGATTATGATTTTACTCACTGTAATGACAGGTCAATTTGCTGGCGTGGTAATGAGAAATACAAGCGCCCGTGTGGATGGAACCGCATTGCTCTTAAAGTTCTAGATAAGTACCAGGATGGAAATGCCTGGCTGGGCACTGATGGATGGAGGAATCACTCAGTGTCTGGTGAGTGGCCTGTCTCCTATCATGGAACCAGCATTGAGGGGGCCAGAGGAATCGTTACATCTCATTACAGAGCAGGTCCCAGACAAGTGTATGGCAGAGGCGTCTATTCAACTTATGACATCGATCAGGCTTCTGGTTACAGCAAAGATTTCACATCCAAGACAAATGGGAAAACCTACAGAGTCCTCATGCAGAACCGGATCAATCCACAGATGAGGAAAGTGTGTTCCAGACAGGATTACTGGCTGATTGAGGTTCCTGAAGGAGCCTCACCAGATACAGAGAAAGAGATTGTGGAGAAATCGCTCCGTCCTTATGGGATTCTGATAAAGCGAGTGTGAGCAAGAATTCAAACTGGTAAACAATTTTGTTGATTTTAATTACAAGGGTGTGTTATTTCATTTAATAATCTTTCTCACTGATTTTTTTATTCATTCTCAATCAAAACTAAAAATGCTTAATTTAATGCTTCGTTTACATTGTCAGTACTAATGTAAAGATGCTGTTCATGAGAGTGCAGTTTTCCGGGTAACAACAGGAGCTTCCGTTAATGGAGTTCTTAGTAACATGTGATTGTCAGCCTTGTTGAATTTACTTGATATGGGGCCGGTTGTGCAGACTACTAACAGTGTGAGACTCAATTCAATGAATCTTGTTTCATAAGATTGTTTCAGTTTTGTGAGTTCAGTTTTCTTGGGAGTGGCGATTCACTTTGGGGCTTAGAGGGGCAAGATGGGCCACGAGTACTGATTCTTTTTTGCTTCTACAATTCAAGTATTTATGTATCATATTGTCTAAGTTTTGTGTCAGAGTTGTGTCTAGTTATTTAGCCTAAAAGTAAGAGAAGAAAAAAGTATTTGCATAACGCAATGCGTAAATAATTTACAAAAAAGAATTTCGTCTGAAGATACTCATTCTGCCCACTTCAATAATAACTATAATTAAAAATAATAAATGAGATCAACAAAATGAGATCATTAACTCTGTTTATTTTTCATTCATAGCTCATACTTGGTTCTGGTCTGCCAACATCCACAACCTAACTTTGTCCCTGGATTACTCTACTCGTGGATTACTGTACGATCCAAAATGCCAATAAGGGAGGATTTAATTTTTTTGAATAAAATTATTCATGTAGTGAAGTTGCATATAGTGAATCATTTTCAATTATTGTTATGCAAAAACAAAAACATGTGAAACATTATATCTGATTTAGTTTATTGTAAGTCTATTATGCAATACTTTCTTTTGTTCCTTTATGTTTGTTTCAGAACTGATTGCTGGTGTTTTCTTGTTAAGTTGACAAAGAGAGTTATTAAAGGGTTCTATAAATGTATTGTTTATCTTGTAGAATGATGTTAATTGAACTGCAGGTTTCAGTATAAACCATGACATTCAGTGTGGAGTTTCAGAACAGAACATTGTAGACTTTAGACGTGTGTTCAATTTACTGTGAAGAAACAAAAATAAATCAAATAAAATGCTGTTTTGTAGCCATGATTGTAGTGTGATTATTCTCTCCAAGACTCCCAAGAATGTCTCTGCTTTTCCTCCTGAGACATGCTGAAGACATGCTTCTCTATATTTTCATATTTTGCTCATTAAAATATTGTATTAAAATATTTATGCTCCTACATTTAACACATTTTTCAATATCTGTACTCAATTGCTTAAAACTAAAGTATATTGTTCCAGTGCTCTCTTTAGGTTTTAATTTAACTGTTTTTGTGGTATTTTTTTTTTAAACTGTGTATCCGTAAATTCTTACAGTATTTTCCTAAATACCTAAATTACTGACGAGACAATATCTCTTTTTTTGACAAGACATTATGACGTATTTTAATGAATTACCATTTGCTGTGTGCATGGAGCTTCATAATTTTATGATTATATTAGAGAGTTTCACTTTCACAATGAGCATGTCTTCCGGGAAACACTTTGTTTATTCCTGGCACATACCAACACATTCCATAAACCACATGTTTCTTATACAGAGGCCAAAGTTACGGACCATCTGGGGACACTGTTAACAGCGAGGACATGCACGGCCTCATGTTTCATTTTCTCTCTCACTGCTACATCACATTCCCATTCTCTGTGTTATGAGTCATCTGGGGACTGAAGACATGCTATCTGATCCTGTGCTCCATAAAAAAACTAATTATTTAGCATAACATTGCATTATTTAATCGTGATCAAAATCGTAAATTTGATTGGCTCGCAAATTGTGACATACACAATTATATAGCACGGTAAAAGAAAGTCTGTATTCATTTATTATTTATTTTGGCTTGCTCGTTTACTGGGGGACTGCTGAAATGTATTAAGACACGTCCTTTGTTAATATCACTTTTAATAGCTCTGATTACAATCCCATAGACACGTCATTTCTTTCAGTTAGTAATGCTTATGTGCGTTTCATGGTATTATTATACATTCTGTGGGCAGTGAGCATGTCTGACAGAATGTCTCTGAATAACTGGATCATCATTTTCCACATGAAAACTAGTTTACGAACCTCTTTCAAACAGCATCAGATCAGTCAGTACCAGTACCAACACTTATAAATAATGATAGTGATACACATATAGATACCGTCTGACATCTGTTGGAAAATTAGACACAATTATATGTGAATGCGTATGTCTCCAAACTACGATCCACAGTTGATCCAAACACAGAGAAAGGGAATGTAATTAAGCAGTGAAAGTGAAACTAAAACTGTAGCTGCAGAAGCGTCAGTATGAGGCACACAGTCTGTAACTGGAGCACTAGCAGAAGATTCAGTTGTTATGTTATGTTCCTTCCTGGATACACACCTAAAAATATCTGTTAAGATGTCTGGAAAACCTTTGGATATATCTTTGCACCTTCATCGCAATGCCACCACATATATGCAAGGAGCTGTTTGTGGACATGGTTGAATTGTTGGACCACAGGTATGATTATGTCTTCGCACACTATAATAAGTCAACTTGCATGCGTGGTGATGACCTATACCATACATTCCATAAACCACATGTTTCCTATACATTCCATAAACCACATGTTTCCTATACATTTCATAAACCACGTTTCCTATACATTCCATAAACCACATGTTTCCTATACATTCCATAAACCACATGTTTACTATACATTCCATAAACCACGTGTTTCCTATACATTCCATAAACCACATGTTTCCTATACATTCCATAAACCACGTGTTTCCTATACATTCCATAAACCACATGTTTCCTATACATTCCGTAAACCACATGTTTCCTATACATTCCGTAAACCACATGTTTCCTATACATTCCGTAAACCACATGTTTCCTATACATTCCATAAACCACATGTTTCCTATACATTCCATAAACCACGTTTCCTATACATTCCATAAACCACATGTTTCCTATACATTCCATAAACCACATGTTTCCTATACATTCCATAAACCACATGTTTCCTATACATTCCATAAACCACGTTTCCACATACCAACACTCAGGTGGATGGAACCATATTGCTCTCAAAGTATTAGATACAGTGTGCTGATACGTGCCTGGCTGGCTGGAGTAAGTCTTAACTTACTCATTCTACTCACAAGTAATGAGAAAATATGAATTCTGTTTTTGTTTATTTGTAGCTCATAATTGGCTCTGGTCTGCACTGTATGGATTACTGTACTATCCAAAAAGCCAGAATAGAGGGAGAATATCTTCAATAACATTATTCGTATAGTTGCATAATAATTTTTTATGACTGTTACACAAAAAACAAACATTAAAAATATAATATTGGCTTTTGCTCACTATAAGTCTATACTGTAAATGTACTGCCTTTTGTTTTCTTTATTGTTTATACTTCAGAACTGACTGTTGCTGTATGTTGCTGGATGATCTTTAATCCACCTGCAGAATAAACACAGACACACGCACACACATCATTTTGTTATGAATAAACTCAATACTGGCACAGCACTGTCTGTAGTTTCATAACAAAACATCTGTAGACTTTACAGCATGCTTTTATTTCACTGTAAAGAAACCAATATTTCTGTTTTATAACAAGCCACATATGATTTTCTCTCCAAGGTTTTCTCTGTTTTCCAGGTTAACTCCTACAGAGAGGAGACACGTGCTCAATGTTTTCATATTTTGCTCAACTAAATAAAAAGAGAAACATTGTACCAATTGCTCTTATTTTTTGTTAACTGTATTTGTGGTGAAAACCTACATTTTTAAAATAAGAGACATTATTTCTATTTTTGACAAGACTATAAAGTAGATTGTAATTCAATGAACTGTGATTTGCTCAGTTTATTGCGCTTTATAATTCAAAGATTACATTAAAATTACATTAATATTACATTAAGATTATTTTAAGATATGTTCATATAGGCTACTAGTTTCACTTTAAGTTTCCAAGCAGGCAGTCTTTGGCTTTTGGAGATAAAACACGTGGGCTACAGGAAAAACATTACATCCTCTTGGCACATTCCAGTATTTACAAGAAACCACGTGTGTCTTATCCTGAGGCCAAAGGCTGCTGGTGTTAGGCCATAAATAATCTGGGAATCATGTTAACTAAGGACATGCAGAAAACGCATGTGCATTTTTGAAGTGTAGAAAATAGGGCACCCTCTCATATTTCCTTATATAAATATACACAAATCAGTAGCACATCCTTTAATTTATTATTATACTTACGTATTTATTATACCTCAGCCTGTAAGAGCCAATGCACAGTGGCTCAAGCCACGTGGCTGCGCCCCTGGTTTTGAATCTGAGCGGTCATGTGAGAATTGGCAGTACACTAGAAATAGTGAAGGTACACAAATATAGAAATCCCGGTACTGGTAACAGCACTGAAAGCTTATCATAGCATAAATGAATCTGGTAGAAGAGCTACTGCAAGAGACTTTTGGTGCTGGAAATCCATTCATACTTTGCTGCATTAAACTGAAATCCTGATCTTAGCAGACAATGAACATTTACAGACGTTGAGTTCCTTTTTGTGCACCAAACACCACCCCTAAAAAAAGCACACTGTGTTACATCATGAAGCAGAAGTTCAGTTTCAGGGTGAGTCAGATGAACATTCTCTGTCTACACTGGAAAGGGAAGTTTCTCTGGCGGCACCTTCTGCTCTCATTGATGCTCCGACACTGAATGGAACAAGTGTACTTATCTGAATTCAACAGCCTTGTTTGGAAACGTTATGTTGGGAGATTTACGCAAGGAGCTGTTTGTGAACATGGATGAATTATTTAACCCAAACTATGATTATGATTTCACATACTGCACTGACCAGTCCATATGCATGCATGGTAATGAGCCATACCAACGCCCGTGTGGATGGTATCGTATTGCTCTCAGAGTCTTGGGCAAATACCCGGATGGAAATGACTGGCTGGGCACTGATGGATGGAGGAGTTACTCAGTGTCTGGTGAGTGGCCTGTCTCCTATCATGGAACCAGCATTGAGGGGGCCAGAGGAATTATTACATCTCATTACAAAGCAGGTGATGGAAAAGTGTTTGGAAGAGGAATCTATTCAACATGTGACCTAAATGAGGCTTATCAATACAGCAAGGAATTTACATTCCAAAAGACTAGTAGAAAATACAGAGTTCTCATGCAGAACCGGATCAATCCACAGATGAGGAAAGTGTGTTCCAGACAGGATTATTGGCTGATTGAGGTTCCTGAAGGAACCTCACCTGCTACAGAGAAAGAGATTGTGGAGAGATCGATCCGTCCTTATGGGATTCTGATAAAGCAGATGTGAATGAATAACTAGAATCAAATAATTGAATCTGAATTCAATTTCTTAATCTTCTCTCATTTTTAAGCTTCTTTCGAGGAAAGAGCTGTGGAGGAATTTATAGTACAGTCTGACTCTCATCCAGGTAGCTCCTATTTATAGCTTTTTATTTTGAGCTGTATTTGTTTTTGAGGTAAAACTAAATATTTGTTTTCATACAGATTAAGATGTCATATGCTACTAAACTTTTATAAGTGTTACAGTTTAAATCTAAATTCTTGAAATAAGAAACAATAACGTTTTTTTCGACAAGACACCATAAAGTAATTTGCAATGAATTTGAATCTGTGCATGGAGCTTCATAATCCAAAGATTGTATTAAAATATTAGTTTCACTTGTAGTTTCAAGATGAGCAGCCTGTGGCTTTAAGAGGTGAAGCACGTGGGTTATGGGAAATGCCTCGCACCTTCTTGGAAAATACCAATATTTCCATAAAGCAGATCAGATCAATCTGAGGTCATGAGGAATTGTGGGGGGAGATTTTCACTTTATCATTAAGAAGAATCAACTGTCTGAAGTGGGGAAGGACATAATTCATGAGGTCCTTGTTGTTCTCACAGGATCTGCTCAAGCTCCACACTGGAGGCAAAGAAAAGGGCTCCATGTCAATGAACTCAGTACAAAATAAACAATAAACTGTATATTTCCGTCCATCTCGGGATGTGTTCCTGAAGATGTCTGTACATGTCTGAAAGCCTTTAGCTGGCAGTTGTTTTACATTCACTGATGAATATGATATTATATTTTACATTGGTTTTTAACACTTTACCTTCTGTGTTGAGAGTATGTAGAGACAGTGAACTTACGTCACACTGAGTTGCATGGTAATGTTAATTATCAAACAAAACAAATTACAAAATGTTTACAAACACTCAGCAGTGTGATTATTTTAATAAGTGATATGCAGCGGATTTAATCAGCGATGACTTTAATAGATTTACTATCCAGTGTCACCTCCTCAACCCGCTGCCACGGGTGTTTCAACACGTAGAAAAGGCAAAAAACATGTTTTTAATTGTCTAGTTCTCTCCTTGAATAAAGAGTTCTAATCTCCATGCAGCAGCGATGACTCACAGTGGTGACATTTTTAAAACCATGACAGAAAATATAAACACTGCTCTAACCTCACTAGCACACGGGCAGCACGCTCCTTCTCATATGGTGTCTAAACAAAATATTTACCCAGAATTCCACACGGCATATGTAGAGGAGTATGTGAACCCTGGACTAATGCATTAAACAACTAAACAAATTCATCTTGATTTACAACATGTTATCTAAAAGCTACAGCCCAGATAGTGGAGCAGTTTTAGTATAGAAATATTCAGAATATTCGATAGAAAGCTGAGGCAGCAGTTCAATGTAAGAAATGGTTGAGGATTAAATCTGGATTGGGTTTAGCAACAAAGAAATTCTGTGTGTTTCTGAAGAGGGCGATTCCTGTTTCTTTAGCTGGTTCCGGCTGGTTATCGTACTGTATCATCTCTTAGAAACAAAGGAAGCCCCACCCCACTCTGTGTTACATTTGTTATATTTATATTTTATTTACAGTGTGCCCTACTTAAATAAACAACAAACATTTCATCTGCAAGTTTCCTCACATTAACGTTGCTGGAGAGTCACTTCAGTGAATGTGTGAATGGTTTTAACATTGTTTCGTAGCAAATTATTTCTTGTGCAACCCAAAGTATGATTATGATTTCACACAGTTTCAGAGGTTTCATTACCATTTTGACACACACAAAATTGAGCGGAGTAAAAGTTGAATAAAGAAATGTTTATTAAAGTGAAGAGTTACTGCTGAGTTACTGCACAGCAAAACAGTAACACTGTCACATCAGTTGCGTGCAAAGAAATGCGGTCACTGTCTTCTAAGTTGCTGTTTTATCATGTGTGCCCAGTAGTTAAAACAGGAAAACAATAAATAAGGAAAAACAGGAAACACCCCTGAACAACTCCAATATCTCTAGCGCCCAGGTGGCTTGTTTTTTGCACGTAAGACATAATTAAAATAGTTAGACCGACTACTCTGTGTATTTCACACAGAACCACTAGATAAGGGAAGAAATCCTTGGCCTAGCATATTCTGCATAGGATCAAGTGATGTAAGATTGACACCCACCTATGTACTGAGACAGAATGTCCAGTTAGGCCTTCATCTAGCTTATCCGTGCTAAGGGTTGTTTCCAGGAAAGAATATATTATGAACATCAACCAATAACTTATAACTTAAGAATACTTCAGAATTCAGAATTACATGATTAAATTTGACCACACAGTTTAAAATGTAATACCGTGTTGGCCTGTTTTAATTATACTCTTTAAAGCTGCAATGCTTATAAAATGTCCCCTGGCCCGCGGGGTCCCCTGACCCTATCCCATTCTTAATGACAGGTTCCTAATATTGATTCAGTATTTGAACTAGCAGTTGAATCGTTTGAAAAATTACTCACATTTGATTCACAATACAAGGAGCAAAAAAGTGTATTACCATCTAGCTGCAAAAAAGAAAACAGCTAGATGACAATATTCCATACGTTTAGTTCTATAACAACAACAGCGGCAGAGAGAGTTTCAGATAGTGGCCTACAATAAAATTAAAACTAATGTAAATAAACAAATCCATATAAATAGATGGACTGTGCAACCTCGAGCCCTAAATCCCTGTATTGATACACCCATGACATGTTTCAGACAGAATCTGTATGTTAGAAACGAACCTCTTGGCTCAATACAAACATCAAAGCCAAATTGTTTGTAGTGTTGCAGGAAATTAGAATGAGCCATATATTTAACATTTATTATTGTTGTTTGATTTATTGTGTTTGATTTATGAGTTCTCAAAAAAGAAGCCCTTCTGCATGACATCATATCCTGCATGACATCACATCCTGCATGACATCACATCCTGCACTATGAACCTTCTTCCTGAAGGTCTTGATCAACTGGTTCAGGTGTGTTTAATTACAGTCGTATCTTATCTCTGCAGCAGCAGATTCTCGAGAGCTCAATGGCGCTCGCTCACGGAACAGCTTTTGCAGAATCTGTAGCACAAAAACTGCAGTAACAATCGGTCCTCATCTTAGTTTTATAATGAAAAACACAGGTGAGTATAATTGTCAGCTTAACACGCCCATTAATTTGCCCATTAAACACCTGCTCTCACTGAGCCCTGGCCTAACCATAGTTTGCAACAAACCAGCATGAACTATGGGTGGAGTAGAGAAGCAAGTTCGTCTTGAGGTTCTGTCTGTTCTCACTGGTTCTACTGTGAAGCCCTACATCAATCTGAGAGGAAGAAACCAAACGAATGAACTCAACATTCTTAATATAGTGTCTTCCTCTCTGACTGATCAAGCTAGTGTATCGTTACGTCGAGCTGCGCTGGGATTTTCCTGTTTAGATGAGGAACTGTGTGTGGACATGGAGGAACTATTTGACCCCAAGTATGATTCCAAGTATGACTTCACACATCTTAAAGACAACTCCGTTTGCTGGCGTGGTAATGAGCCATACAAACGCCCGTGTGGATGGAACCGCATTGCTCTTAAAGTTCTAGATAAGTACCCGGATGGAAATGACTGGCTGGGCACTGATGGATGGAGGAGTTACTCGGTGTCTGGTGAGTGGCCTGTCTCCTATCATGGAACCAGCATTGAGGGGGCTACAGGAGTTATTACATCTCATTACAGAGCAGGTCCCAGACAACTGTATGGCAGAGGCGTCTATTCAACTTATGACATTGATCAGGCTTTTGGTTACAGCAGAGAATTCAAATCCAAGACGAATGGGAAGACCTACAGAGTCCTCATGCAGAACCGGATCAATCCACAGATGAGGAAAGTGTGTTCCAGACAGGATTACTGGCTGATTGAGGTTCCTGAAGGAACCTCACCTGCTACAGAGAAAGAGATTGTGGAGAAATCGATTCGTCCTTATGGGATTCTGCTGAAAGAGGTGTGATGAAAGGAGAACGATCTGCTGAATATCTTCATGTAAATTCCCATTGCTACCATTATTGTTTCTTAAGAGGTTTGGTGGTTGTGATGGTTTGTCATAGACATTAATGCTTTCATTTAGATATTAAGTATAAAGCATAAAAATTCTATGTAATGAAAAATGAGTAGAATGTTAAATAATTTGGTGACTGCTGTTTAATAAATCCTGCGCAAAATATTTGTATTTCATTGCATTGTGTGCGCAGGATGAAGGACCTATGATCATCGTTTCTGATCACAACTAACTGATGATTAGTGCTTCTCTCTTGTTACTTTAATCACTAAACTAAACTAAACTGAGATACACGGATACACTTCATTTACCTGTTGTTCTCAAAGAGTGTCTAAATGAAATGGGCTTCAGTTGCTAAACATTCAGGCTAGTCCGGTGGTATTTCATAGTGAACCTTCAGACTGACGGCAGGCAGTGTGGACACCATTGCAGCTTCCATTAGCTGTGAACGCACCATTTGACCAACATGTAAAATAAATCATGATTTGCTTTTAGTGTCGTGTTTCCAGGCGGGTTGTTAAAGAATGTTCAACCAATCAGATAACAACTTGGAAACTCCTGAAGTGTTTCCAGTAAAGTGTGCCATATGCATCAGACAGTCAGTCAACAGTCTGTGGGTGTGACATCTGAGACTATTAATATATATCACATTATATTGTATAATTTCATACTTTTCTTTATTCACACAATAGCCAGTAACAGCTCGGCAGTTTTTCCATATTTTAATCTTTAAAAGCAAAACTAGGGTTTTATAGGCCATTTGATCTAATGCTCTAAACCTGTAGATCTGATCATACTTTTACAAATTCAAACTGTGTAAATCAAAAATCTCCAAACACATCGATCAATTACAAATGTGTGTTTTTTTGGAATAACTTAAATTATAACTGCTTGTTTAGTGGACTAAATGTAAACTCATCGATCATTGACAACGGTTTTTTAATATTTCAACCTGAATTACAGGTTTTAGTTTAGTTTCCGTTTTGATTTTAAAGAAAAGACGGAGTTAACTAGAATTTTCTCTGAAAACGTGTTAATACACAAACACATTCTTCATCGGATTCTGTGGTCTGCAAAACTGAAAGCACAAATATTCACTTCCTCATTGTCTATATAAATAACAGCCAACAGTCATCAAGTCACAGTGAAAGACAGAAGACGGTTTTCTGCTTTATTCCACCGCGTTGTGTGAATCTCAACCATGTCTAAAATAGACAGAGATGTTGTTTTGGAGGCGCTCTCTGCTCTCACAGGTTCTACTGTGAAGCCCTACGTGGGAATGAAAGGACTCGGCAATCTCGATGATCTCAATATATACAATTTTATTGCTGCTGCCTTGTTAGGACAAGACATCTTAAGATCTCTAGCTTCTACAGGAAGTGCTCAGGTGCCTGTTCTGGCTGGAAACCTCACCTCAAATTTGCGCAATGAGCTGTTTGTGGACATGGATGACTTCTTTGACCCACAATATGATTATGATTTTACTCACTGTAATGACAGGTCAGTTTGCTGGCGTGGTAATGAGAAATACAAGCGCCCGTGTGGATGGAACCGCATTGCTCTTAAAGTTCTAGATAAGTACCAGGATGGAAATGCCTGGCTGGGCACTGATGGATGGAGGAATCACTCAGTGTCTGGTGAGTGGCCTGTCTCCTATCATGGAACCAGCATTGAGGGGGCCAGAGGAATCGTTACATCTCATTACAGAGCAGGTCCCAGACAAGTGTATGGAAGAGGCGTCTATTCAACTTATGATCTGGATGAGGCTTATTGTTACTGCACAGAGTTTACATCCAAAAAGACCGGACGGAAATACAGAGTCATCATGCAGAACCGGATCAATCCACAGATGAGAACACAGTGTGACAGAAGGAGCTACTGGCTGATTAAGGTTCCTGATGGCACCTCACCTGCTCAAGAGAAAGAGATTGTGGAGAGATCAATTCGTCCTTATGGGATTCTGCTGAAAGAGGTGTGAGAGAGGAGCTGACTGCCATTCTTTTATTTTAATGGTCATCCGGAACTAATGTGTGTTTCTTACAGCATATTTCTGTCACGGTTATTTTTGATTAGGGTTCTTTTGTATTTTATATTTAGTTTGATTGGTATTTTGTCTTCATCCTCTTGTTTCTAAACCAGAACATGTTTTTATGACAGTGGTGAAAGACATTTCTGCTTGTGGGATCATGATGATATTACATTTTTCTGTAAAATTCATTTCTGTACACAAAACTGTTAAAAAAATGTATTTTGTTCATTTTTTTGTATACTTTGTAAGCCAAAATCAAATAATTATGCAGCCTAAAATTAAAACGATGATATTAAAGATTGTAAAAGTCTAAATGGAATAAAAAATGCTGTTTTTAAAAATTAAAGCTACAGAATAGTAAATAAGTAAACCAGTGATTTTGCATGATCTTCTTTGGACTTTACAATAGTAAATGTAACGGTAAACTGTTGGAAACAGCTCAAACGGTTATAAACACACTGCTAATTTAAAATATATTCACACCTTAAAATATCTCTATTGAAAATAAAACCCAGCACAAATGCACACAATTACAAACATTGTCTTGTTTTTAGAAAGATGTTTAAACTCAAACTAGCATTAAAACAAACGCTTCAATACCATAAAGCATCAACAAATATGTGTGGATGCCATCATCGAGCGTTAGGCTGTTTCTGGAGAACAGGATGTAAACTGTTTATTGGAAGAAACATAAACCTGCTCCTGGATCCAGAAACAGATCCATTAATGCTCACAAGACAAAGTACAACCTGCCATTACAGTAGCTTGTCCAATTTTAAACTTTTTACCAGTTTTAAGCAATTACAGTAACATTTCAGTCACTCTTAAGAACACAGACTTTCTGTAACCAGGAATGTTTATCTCTGTACTTCTGAGAATAGATACAATCTAATACAGAACAACAGGTTAAACAACTATAATATAAGTAAATATTAGCAACAGTAAATATTTTACCAGATAAGTATATTTTCTGAAGAAAATGTAAGTGGTGCTCTCCGTGACTCAGGTCAGAATATTTCAACAATGTTACCATGTTTTAACATGATGCTAGCATGTATTAGCATGATATGATTTAGCATGATTCTTACGTGTTTTAGCATGACTTAGCATGATTCTACCATGATTAACATGATGCTAGCATGAGGTTAGCATGTCTTACCATGATGTTAGCATGTGTTAGCATGAATTAAAATGATGCTAGAATGATTTATCATAAATTACCATGATTTAGTATGATAGATATATTGAAATATGGCTTATTCATGATGTTATGCAGTTGCTAGGGTGCTCTAAATGGATGCTAGGGTGTGGCTGGAAAGTTGCCAGGGCGATACCTAAAGGCCCCTGACAGCCCGAGTCATTAAGTCACTCACATGTCTCTACAATGTTTTAATGCTTTTTCTTTTTATTACATGGTTGCTGGGGTATGATTAGACAGTTAACAGGGTAACACTAATAGAGGAATGTATGTCTGAATCCAGAAGGCCAGCTTCCATGTCTCTATGATGTTTCTCAATGGAAGTCTATGAGAACTGTTTCTAGGGCATGGCTGTGAAGTTGTAATGTCGCCATTGGTTGCTTCTTGCTAAGCCGAGTGAAGATTTCCTCCAAGTCTCTATGACATTCTGATGCAGAGCTGATATCAGCCAAATGTTAAGTCTATGGAATTTTTCACCCACTTTCTCATACACCCAAGAACATTGTACAGCTGTTTCACTTATAAAAGTCATAGCACACCTCTCCTCAATAAGCCCGTGGATTTGACCCGTCATTCATGGGTCTATGACAAATGTTGTGGGATACGTTATATACCAAACTTTTGTCTAGAACAAGACATTTTGAAAATCCCAGAGATCTGCATGGCTTAGATGTTTGAGAAAATCATCTTACAAATAACTTGTTTGTAGGTTTCTCTCCAGACGACGTTGATGTAATTGAGAGCACAGCTTGGACAAAGAGAGAGATTTTAAGCACAATTCAAATGCACGCATTAGCAAAAGAGTTATATAAATCAGAGAGAACAAACAAACAGCACTATAAATGAAGTTATAGATGGAACAGAAATCACAATAGTTATGTGTGTTAAAACATATTTATGCTTTATTTGTGATTCATGTTGGTAACCTTTCTTCTACATTATGCTGATGGTTGATGTTTTGTTAGAAGGAATGTCGTCCTGTTTCTCAAAACATCTGCCGTGAGCCATGATGTGAAATGATTGATTTGAAACCTGCTGGTTCAGAGAACAGATACAGTGCCTAGCAAAAGTGTTCACACCCCTTGAACTTCTTCACATTTTGTCACTGTACAACCACAAACTTAAATGTATTTTATTGAGATTTTATGTAATAAACCAACACAAAGTAGCACATAATTGTGAAGTGGAACGAAAATGATATATGGTTTTTAAAATTTCAAGCAAATAAAAATCTGAAAAGTGTGGCGTGCATTTGTTTTTACTTTTGCAAGGCACTGTAATTTTATCCTCTCATGGGTGTTCAAACTGTGGGTTACAACACTCTTGTGGGTCACAGAAAGGGAAGAGAGGCAGTTGGCTGATGCTGTTGAGTATCTGTTAAAGGGTTTTTATATCTTACCATAAAGTATGTTTGAATCGCAATGAAAAAACATTTTTCATTGATACAATAAGAAAAAATGAAAACTACTCTTTACTAACAGAGAACGGTTGTGTATTTTGGTCCATATATTTCCATGTAAAAATATTTTGGAGGGTCTTGAGATATATTATCATACCTGTCTACATGGATCCTGGAATGAAAATGTTTTGGAAACTCTTACTCTAGCTTATGTAAGTATATCCTGCTGTATATGAACAGGGTTGGAGGGCACTAAGGTTCTGCCTGCATTGTGTTCTGCCTGTTTGGAACACTACTCAGTCCAAGTGGAGAATTTTACACAACAACAGGCGTATGGAAAATCATCTCGACAGATTTCCTGATTAAGGATGGGAATGCTACAGAATTCCAGATTCATCCATATATGGTAAGCATTTAAACATGTGACAGTGGGAACAATGAGTCATAAGCAGGTGTTTAGAGCAACTTGCAGTTGTGACTGCTCTGAGCAATTCTCCATAGCAGTTATGACAAAAATGTACTGTATAGAAAAAAAACTATAAAAACTGTATAGAATAAATACAACTAGATGATAAAAATGTGCAGCAGATGATAGAAGTCAAATAATTTTTTCTTAATTAATTGAGATAACCACAATTTCTATTACTGTATATAATGTGTGTTATCTGTCAATCTGTCAACTGTCTGAGTGACCATTTACAGTATATATCTTGTGATAAAAAGAGGCTTTAACATGGCACAAGCTTCCCAGTTACAGGCTTCCTGAATTCTTGAAATCTTTGTGAATGTTTTTGAACTTATTGAGCTAATTTGTTTTTGATTCTTTGAATTTGATTCATATTTCGTTTGATTGTGTCACGTTCACTAGCACAACCACAGTTCAGTTAACTTCAGAAACTACGTTTCAGGTTTGCTTGTAAACAGGATGTGATATTGGGTGTGTTGGGATTTTGTTACGTTGGGTGGATCAGGTTTATTATTAAATATGGTTGATTTGTTCATTGTGTCGTTCATTATGTGCGAATTCAATCTTTAGTGAGGTGATCAACTGCACATCTGTGAAGCTTTTCCAAGAAAAGGACAAATAAAATATAAAGGCACAAACATCCGCTTGCTCGTCTCCTGATGTCTGTTTGAAGAAGACGCATCGGTCTGTCAGCTCATAATGAAAGAGAGTTTTCACATGTTTTATGTGAAGTGTGACTACATCCGGATCACACTGACAACTGAGTGTTAATGGCACCCTTTTAAAGCCTTTATCTTTCCTCATTCTCTTAATGTTGTTGTGTTTTCTTAATGTCTCAATGTCTAAATGACTTCATGTTAATGTTAACCAGTAACAAAAGATGTCACAATGTCATTGTTTACAAAACAAACATTCTTCTTAAAACAATAACAATCATTGATATTCTGTCTTTCGGAGAGTTGCTATAATATTGGATTAAAAACATCACCTAATAAAAAGACATGCAAGACAGCTGGAACTGTTCACACCCTGATTTCTCATTCTTAAAACCGAAAGCAAAAATTTCCACAGGAAGTGCTGGCGGCGGTGCATGAGTGAGTTCACTTACTAGATTGTGGACAAGCAAGAAACAGCAAATTGATTTTATCTTGGGGGCAAAACTGCTACAGGGGGCAGTTTTGGCCTGGGTTGTGGCCTAGGTTGCTGGTTCGATTCCAGCACTGGGGGGTTGCAACTGAAGCGCCCTTGAGCAAAGCACCTAACCCCCGATTGCTCCCCATCATACAGTAGTGTGCTGCCCACTGCTCAGGGTGTGTGCGTGTTCATGACTTGCAGTGTGTGTTCACTCCTCACCAGTGATGGGTTAAATGCAGGTCACATTTCGGGTATGGGTTACCATATCTGACAAAAAGGTCACTTTCACTTTCTGCCCTACTTGGTGCTCCTGTGAAGCCCTTCACTGAATTAAAGGAACGTGGAATTCCAATGAACTCAATATTCTTAATTTTGTGCCTAGAATCTTTCTTAGAATCATATACTAGCTCCACAACATGTCATACCACTAATCGCAGGAGCATGCAGCTCAGGTTTATATAATGAGCTGTTTGTGAACATGGATGAATTCTTTGACACACAGTTTGATTGTGATTTCACAGACTGCACTGACAGCTCTTAAAGTTCTGGATAAGTACCCGGATGGAAATGACTGGCTGGGCACTGATGGATGGAGGAGTTACTCAGTGGCTCACTGGTCATCAGGGTCAGAGGTCAGGGGTCTTTTGTTAAAATTCTTGCTAATTAACAGTCATCAGGGGCATTTTTGCAGAGTTCACACTTGTGGGATCATTTTTTAGGTTCTCTTAGCTTTTTTTAAACTTTAAAGTTCTTTATAAGGCATATATCTATTGAAAGGAGTTGGTTTATTTACATAATTGATTCTTAATTTGACAGTTTTTTGCTTTGGTATTCTCTTTGTGTAATGTGATATTCTCTTGTGATATTCCAGTAATATTAATCATATTTTTAACTGTAGGTGTAGATGATACCTAATTTTCAGATGGAGCTGTAGCGCCACCTTCTGACAGCCAGAGGCTTTATTGTTTTCATTTTATTCATATGGGTATACATGAATAACAAAGGCATAATGTAATCCATTTTGTATATTGCCTGATATTTCTGCGCATATATATATATAAATATATATCTACATACATACGTGTATAGTCCCCCTTTGTTGTACATAATGTTATATAATAATAATGCATTATATGAAATATTTTGCTGTAACCAACCAAAGAAAAAGTACAACCAACCACACATGTATGTTTGCATAATTTAAGATAATTGTCTAACTTACAGATGGCAATCAATCTATTAAATCTACGGATTCAAATGGAAACCGATAAAAGCATCACATACTTCAATTTGTGCAATATTAAAAAGATCAAATCCTTGAAAGTGAACAGAACTTTTTCACAGATATGACAAGCATGACATTATGATTGTCTGTAACTTTATTTGTATTTATTTCACATCTTTGTGTAGCATTCGCATCTCCCATTCAAAGAAAAACTTTTCTATATAATAAAAAATAAGAACAAACTACTCTCACAAAAAAAACAATTTCTTCATAAATTACAAAAAAGTTGTGAAAAATAAAGCAATGCAACATTGTCTGTGATACTGAAATATCATTAGTTTCTCTGCTGCGGCAGTAAAGCGAGATCTTTCATGCTCTCATCGCTTCAGTGCCTGGCGAGGATCGCGCCCATTCGTGATGGTGGGTTTAGGGCCACCTGGAACTGGGGAACCAGTGCCACTATTCCAGCACACACGGTTCAAACGTCTCCCACCGGCAGCAAAGGGGATCTCTTGGGAAGCAGGAGAAGGGAAGAACACAGCGGCGCTGTTAGCTGTTATAGAGAGAAAGGGATTTAGGAAACTTTAACAGGAATAGCAGTGGAGGCCTCTGTCAAAAAACTTTCCAGCTTTTCAGAATGAAACCTGTAGGTGCAGTTGGTGTTCCTGAATTCAGAGTATTAGGTGTGCCGCTGTCAGCTTCTGATTTTACTTGCTGTAAACACATAAAACAGAAGATAAACAATAAACAATCCTGTGTGTTTGCTCCATGCTGCTCTACTGTGTGTGTGTGTGTGTGTGTGTAACTCACATGCGTGTTATTTATTTGGCTGATTTTAGCCAGCACCTCTGGATTGGGCTCACTAAAGTTTGGAACCTCTGAGAAGATCATACAGAACCTTCAGAGAGATCCAAAACACTGGTTATTGTCAGCACAATCATTGTGTCACATGCTTTTTCATATAATTAAGTGCGATGTTGTAAGGAACATACTCCCCAATCTTTTGGAGGTCCCCCGTTCTCCCTGTATACAGTGTAAGACAGCCTTTGAAGAGAGATGCATATCTAAAATTAAATATTTACAACAAGATAAAAACTTTACATAAATATGTAGCTATAAACAACATATAAAAGACACATATTGATGATTGATTTACGATGGAGGATGAGGATGTGAAGTAATATTGACTGGAAATAGTAATTTGAACAATATATATTAATTTGAGATAGACAGCTGATTCACTGATCATGAACTTTTCACCCTCGAGTAAGTCTGATGATGTCTCCTGTTTGGATGAGGCTGCCAACTTCGTCCCACACTGATATGGTGATACTTCCGGTCTTGTCGGCCACTTTAATTGAACGTATTTCGTGTCCATCCTTCGTCTTTGATACTCGACCTTAAAGATGCAACAGAAGAGATGACGTTCAAAAAAACAACTCGGCTCCAAAGATAATGGTAATCTTTACTTTGGTTTCCATTCTGAGAGAAAAAACATGCTGAGGTTTGTGTATCTGCACATTTTATTTGTCGATACAGACACTGTAAATCTGTAAGCACGGACACGTAAAAAGACACAGAAACTAATTAACTAACTAACTAGAAAGTACATTTAGTTAAGCAACACTGAACTCAGGCCGGCGAAAATGAACGTTCCTGCTTGAATGTGACTCACCAGTTTCGAGGACGATGAAAACTAAATTAATATTTTTTAATCCAGGTTTGAGGTCTTTAATGAGAAACGCATTTTCGTTGCTTGCGTTTGCCATTCTGAAACAAAACAAAGAAAAGTTCTGGGGACAAGACACACTTCCAGCCAACACGCAACCCTCGTGCTTCACTATTTTACCGGCCTTAATATAAATTCAGCGCAAGTGATGCGGATTGCTGAATATGAATGAGTCTTTCACACAAACCGGGTTCAAGGCGTTAAACGACAGATCGTGCTCAGATTTATTTTGATATTTTGGGAGTACGCAAGCGATTAAACGCCTTAAAATCCAGTTGACGTGTTTTTGCGTTTTAAAAACATTGTAATGCAGATACAGTCGTTGAATGAAAAATGAAAAATGTCGTCACGAACAGGATTCGAACCTGTGCGGGGAAACCCCATTGGATTTCGAGTCCAACGCCTTAACCTCTCGGCCACCGTGACTTCATACCGCAGACGCTGGAAAAAATACTCTCTGTATGTAAAAGTATCAACCGAATCAATGTCATTTTGTCTAGCGACTCAGATTATTTGAGAATTAACTTAAAATGAATTAATTTTGCCCAGATATGCATCCCGATAACGTTTCAACAGAAGAACATCAGAGCGCCAAATTAATCACGGTATTTCGCAAGTTTATTCTTTATATTTAATAACTACAACCAAGAATTTTTTAAAAAAAAGATTAATATTATTATATTATACATTTTAAGACGGTCTCATATAAACATTTATCGCTTGTTTGGTGTCTGCCAAGCAGCGTTAAAACTGATCGCATTTAACGCCAGAGGGCGCTAGAGCCCACATAAAATATTCCGTGTTTAATGCAGTTTATGCTGCTTAATGGCCGCTAAATAAATATTAAAATGTATAAAACATACTTTTTAGGACATATTTAGAAATCTAGGTTACATTGCGTCAGTTTTGAATGTGAATGGATTCGGTACATAAATGTATTTTAAGTTTTAACGCGTACACATCAGTCGTGTTTAACTGTTTAACTATAGCTGCGATTAATAATTAAAGACGGACGAGTGAAAATTCTCATACTGTTGTTGTTGTTATTATTATTGTTTCTGTTGTTGTTATTATTGTTTCTGTTGTTGTTATTATTGTTGATGCTGTTGTTATTGTTGTGATAATCGAAATGGTCACAAATGCTATTGATTGATCTTAACCTAAACCCAAAATATTCCTCTAATCTGACTACTTCTCATCATAAATTAAACCGGTCTGATCATGACAAAAATGTTAAAGTTCAGAACATTCATTTATTTAGCTGGTAAAGACACATAGCACTGACAAGAAAGTTAAATATGCATTTAATGTTTGAAACTATTGGTAATGTTTACTGTACGTTATAAAAGTAATGTTTGTAAAATCACTCAGTATAGATGTTGTGTTCTGTCAGTATTTACAAGAAAACAGTAGTCTTTGTGCCTGAAAATATACGGTTTAAAAACATTTAGAATCAAATCAAGGCCTGTTAATATAGATACAAAATACTATGAAACGCATTAAAGATACTAAGAAACTGGATGGATATGAAAAGGAATGATGCAACTTTATTTGTATTATAAGAACCATTTTATCAGTGTGCTTCAATAACAAGTTGGCAAACAGATGTCAAAGAAACATGAATTGTCAGCTGTAACTGAGATTTTTTCTTTGGCAAGAGTCATAATGTTTTCTGCAATTTAGAAACCAAGACAACATATAGCTCTCTCATATATATTAGGAAATCATGGATGCAATAAAAATCAAAAAAAGATATGCTAATACAGATTAGGGGTTCTAAGCATAAGCAACAGTGAGTTAAAATGTGTTATTCTTTTAAAGACTCGAAAGTAAAACCCTTTCACATCTCAAAGGTTTATAAACCCAAAGCAAAGACACACACATGATTTTGTTCAACATTGGAATATTAAAATGAAAGTATGCTCAAATTATGCTCAACGAAGGCAACAAAATTCACATCACAAACACAAAAAGATACGCTCCTTAACTCTGACGTGTAGTTTTATAGTAATGTTTTCAGACCCATTTGATTTGTTAATGTCGTTTATCATGTGCCTTGAGAGATAACAGCCCTTTTGAATGGAAGCTACTGCTAAAAAAATAGGTGGATTGGGGTTTTTCTGTATTTCTCCATCTTTGTCTCCATCTTTCAATTCTGTTCTTCACCACTGCGCTTCACCACATCCCTCTGCGCTTATTTACATCCAACTGGGATTAAGGTCTTGTTGATCACTTTCAGAAATTTGGCTGTATTTTATACCTCAGTGTGGGATGAGATGAGGGCCTTTCTTATCTGACACCCTGCCAACAGTAGCATGAGATATGGTCTCTGAAAAGAGCCGTATATCAGAAGCGGGAATGCTTTGTGATTATAGTCGGAGACATATGGAGCTCAGGGACGCCCGGGATTCCCAGCCTAAGCATCATTCCAGATCTGAAGCATCCCAAATACAGGATACTAATGTTTTAGTGGGTGGAGGAGAAGGGTCATGTGATTTTACATTACTTGCTACACAGCAGAGATCTACACATTTGTTTTTCTTTTTGTTTCAATATTTTTGGGGTTCACAGTATAACTCTCGTCATCAATGCTTTGATTGCAACATACATTTCTAACTGATTACTTACATATTTCTGATAAACAGACATAGGGTTAAGGTTAGGGTACATTTTTGCTGTTTAGGTTTTAAAGAAAATTATACTGGACGATACACCAAGCTTGCAAATAATATAGGTTCCATAATGTCAGTATGACTTTCAGCTGTGTGCAGGCTGTTCCAAGAGAAGAATTTGTGGGTTGAGAACGAGGCCCTGGTCAAATTGTGCCCGTCGGGTCGATGAACTGCACTTGGCATGTGTTTAATCTTTTGGCTTTGGGCATTTTCTTTTCTTTCGCCTCCTCTTTCAGCTGACAGTGAGGCACCACTGCAGACTGACCAAACAGATGCAGGATTAAATGTCCAGCAGAGTCTGGTGGATGTTTCTCACACGTGAAACGTTTGTAACAGACTGTTGGACAGATTGAACTGGTAAGATTGCTTTCACATTCTCAAATGTGAGCTTTAGACTGTTAGAGGACTAGAGACTAACAAAGATAACTAACAAATATAGGAATTATTAAACAAATGTGATATAGGTCATACATTTTGCCTTCAAATAGACTGTGTTGTAATACAGCAAAAGATGACCTTTGCAAAACCGATACTCTGTTAGAACAGGGCAGATGTCTGGGTGTCTTAGGGAGGGGGGATTGGGGGGTGGCTGGTACTGATAAGGGACAGAGTGTTTTCTCTGCTTAGAAGGATGTCGTGGCTGGTTTGTCAGGACATTAGGACGCTTGTCCTACAGCAACACCCTCAGCTTGGCCTGCAGCTTCTGCTAGGGGGCTTTCTCCACGCTGCATTCTTTCCTTTGCTTCTTCCTCCTCTTCTTCATCGTTTTCTTCCTGCAGTGCATTGTGGGAAGCATCCTGGGGCAGTGTCGCAGAAAAGGCATACTCTTCACTCACATCTTCAGTGATTGACAGCTCAACCTCAGCTGTTCCATTCAGGATGCTGGGCAACTCATCCTTCTCCATCGCTTCTACTGCTGCCTTGACTTCCTCCTGGCCTGGTGCAAGCTGGGAGTGAACCTCTTTGAAGGACAAGTCTTCAGTTGGGCTCTCAATTGGGGCCAATTCAATGGAGGCCACAGCGCTTGGTGATCCCTCCCCTGACTGAGCTGAGACCTCAGCCTCTGGTTCTCCATCCCCACTGCGATTTTTCTTGATGTTGAAGGTGAGTGGAGAGACTTTGAAGGACGAGCTCTTGGCACTTGGGTTCTTCTGGTGGTGCACTGTCAGACTCTTCTTGATTTTCTCACGCTGCTCTGGTGACACAATCTTGGTGCTGATCTTGTTCATCTTCTTCTCGATATTCTGCCTGGAGAAAGCTTTCTTCAGACTGTCCACCTTCTTCAGACTGGATCGCTTGATCTTCTCAGCTCGAGATTTTTCAATTTTGGTCTCACTCTCAAGTTCCAAAACCCCAATAGCTTCATCCTCATCTTCTTCTGGTCCCTGCTCTTCATCCGAGGACAGGGCAATGGTCTGAAGGCCCTCTTCATAAGAGCGGTTGGTATCCATGGCTGGGTTCTGCTCCTCCTCCACTTCAGCTAATGGTTCAGGTTCCTTCACGAAGACACTTGCAGGGATCTCATTTTCCTCCTGCATAAAAAAATGCATAACAGAAGGTGAGAATCTAAAGCATTTTTTAGTTCACGCCTATTTACAATCTATTTTCACAGCACTTAATGCCTTAAAATGTACAGCTGTTAATGTCTTAATGTCTTAAAATGTACAGCTCTGACAGGTTTGGTCAGGAAATTTTTATTGCTTAAGCTTCTGAGAACATGACCCCTGGCCGGGGATGGGGGGTTGGCACCTCAACGAGAGGTTTGTGCCTTTGCGGGGCCATTTTTAAGGGACTTACAACAGTTGAATAGGCTTGTTGGGCTGTTTACAGTGGCTGTCAAGAAACCTGTTTATCACAGTTTCAAGAATTCGTCGTAAGAGACACATACAGCGTTGAAAATGTTAGCAGCGTTATTCTGCTTAGCAGTGTTATTCTGCTTAGCGTCTAATATGCAGAAGCTCCAGTTTGTGACTCTACTGTACATTACAGTATAACAGACGGGGACATGAACATTTGGTGTTCCAACCCTTTCTTTCCTTCTGGAGACAATCACAGGGGCTGAATAACAGTGAAAGGATGGGGAAGGAAGACCAGGCGTGACCCTACACGGCTCATATCAGAGTTTCCACTGAGTTTGGGAGAAGGGCCAAGACACAGAGAGAGTCTGAGAGATGAGAGAGAGGCTACTGGAAATGAGGGAGGAAAAGCATTCGGGGGGGAGTGCGGCAATAGGGACACCTGAAAAGCAGCCCCCAGTTCGGCCCCCCTCCAGCCATCAGAATGTTCCATGGCATGACAGAAATGCGCAGGGGAGTCTGAGTCTCTCTCTCTTAGCGATAAGATTTGAAATTCTTGTATAGATGAGGTCATGTCACACAGGAAACACACACACACACACACACACAAAGGTACATGTGAATGTGCTCATATCAGAGCAACCACATTATCTCAGAGAAAAAGTTTACCCACAATTCTCCTATGATTTACCACAAATGCTTTGCCCAGCACCATTACTGAGAACTATTTTGAGGGAACTGTTCCTTTAGGAATGTGCTCCCCAGGGAGTGAGAGTACCCTGCTGCCTAATTACGCTAGCTGCTAATGGGCGTTAATGTGCACATGCGAACAAACACGCTCTCGTAATGTTCACATTTGTTCTTCTGTGATGACAGAAAGGTTGTGTTCTACTGAACCCCCCACTGTAGCTCTGGCCTCAGAAACTCTCCATGGGTGAGAGAATGTGAGTCTGGCTTGTGCAACTGAAGGGATGGATGTGACCCAACAGAACAGAAGAAGACACATAATGACTAAGAATCGTCTCTCAGGATGTTTGACATGCACTACATCAGGCATAAAATAACACTGTTTTTTTACTCTATTTACTCTAGCAAATCTGTTCACCCTGCATCAGAACTTTACTTTGGAAGGCAAATGTGGATCAAAGGCATTTGTATGGTTTTGCTGGCACTGTTGGGGAATAAATCTGACCAACACCCTGTAAACTTTAACATAGAATTTCCATCGTCCCATCCGTCTCAGGCTGAAGTAACCACACAGATTTAACTGGAATTCTTGCTGTGTTGCATAACAGTGGCTGTGATGTTATATTTGCATTTACACATTATTAAAACGGAGTGTATTGATGTAGGTTTTGCATCCCTGCCATACAATCATTGCATGTGTAACATTGCATGTTACTGACAGCCTATGTTTGTCATTGCAAAGCAAACCTGTTGGTTGGTTAAAGAGTCTTTTCAAGTTTTAGTTGTATTTGGGTTGTTGATTTCGCTAGTTTCCCACAAACCTGTTGATCATGTTATGACCAGTGTTTAAAATCAACAATAACTAATAAGAGCAGAGATGCCAAATAGTAAAAGTTATGAAAAATGTAAGCAATTAGTGCTATGGCGAAAATGTTTTACTTTTAACATCAATGTATTTGACAAACTTAACTGGATAATCTGGGAAGTGTGAAATGTGAAACGGATACACACAGTTTTGTATAACAGTTGTAATGTTTGTGGTATTTCATCCTTTCATTTCTAACAGATTATGAATCAGACAACAATGAATGCAGTTCGTTTATAGAACAGAGTTCAAATTGTAACACATAAACACAAATCCTGCTCCTTCAGGAGATACTAATGAATGTAAGTAATGTTTTAACAGCTAATTCTGCTGTACGAATTGTGTGTGTGAGAGAGAGAGAGAAAGCAAGCTTGTATTTACACTATAAAATAATTATTTTTCAAAATAATGTAGTTTTGAACTAGGCAAAATGGGTTACAGATGAATAAAATGTAGTCATTTTGAAAGTAAGACCCTCAGTGTTGTTTGGAGGCCTCTGACCTTTGAATGTGTGTCAGTTATGCTCACAGGACTCTAGGTGGCGATGTGGGGCTCAAATGCAGGGAAACTATGAGAAGGTAGAAGAGGTGTCAAGCCACAGGACTAGCCTGTGTGGCGGGATAAGTGTCTGTCAGCAGCCATTAAATCACTTTCATGTCTAAACTGAGGACTGTACAGCAATCTCATATATGACCATGTATGAACATATGTGTAACATTATAGTTTATATATGTGGGCATATATGTATATATTCCTAGTTCCACTATTTGCTTGAGGCATGTATTATAGAGTTTACGTGCAAACACAAAGCAGAGAACACAGTTTTTCCATTTATACAATCTCATATGTATTTAAACTTGTAGGAATTCAATTTGTTTACAGAAATGTATTTACAAAAATGTTTAATACATTTCTAAAAACGGCCATCTTTGTAGTATTTTGAATTATATGCTGCATATAGTAAATAACGTGTTCATGTGCATATATGTATGTGACATTTTATATATCCGTACAGTACATGTGTTTTACATGTATTTCCATATATATGATTTCTGTAAGGGCGCCAGTCATTTGAAAATCCCCCACAGTGCAGCAAAGCCTCTGCTAATGAGTGAAATGTTGAAGTTTAACAGCAGCTCGTTTCATGTCACGGGCCGTTACAGTAAGTAAACGGTTTATTTTCATTTAACTGGGTTATTCTCGTCCCAGGAATTAGTGTGTCATAAATCACTCTGGACGAACAGCAGATGCTGGCGGCCAAAACAAGTAACATCCCCCTTCAAATGAAACATTCAGTACAATGGAACTTTAAACAGGTTTAAGCCTTCCTGCGTACATCACAATCTCTCAGTGACATTCCTCTGCTTTCCCTCTGCTGGGCCAAACAGCTCATTCCATGCGCTCTGCTCTTTATTAAATCTGGAAATCTCCCACTTTTTTACATTCTAGAGGTGTGTGAATGTCGCAACATGTTTTTGTCACCAAAAGCCACGATTGCCTCATTAGGAGAACCCTGTCAAATGAATCTTTAGGCCCGGTGTGCTAAACCGGTCTCTCGTGCCTCAGGCAACGTGGGTGATTGTGATAGTTGCTACATGTTTTTTCATACATGCAGGAGATGCATATACAGTACAAATGCCTCGCATGCAGTACATAACGTTTGTGTTTGTATGGGTTTTATTAAACGGTGTGTGTGAGTTTGAGTCATTGCAGTACAATGCGTGCTTTGTGCATGCTCTCTTTGTGCAGAGTCAATGTGATGTGAGCATTGACCAGATGTAGCTTTAATAGACACATCAAAGCCTGCATTGGTTTGGTGACTGTTATTACTTCTATAACTTATTGTATTATGGAGTTTAAACACGCCTACATAACCAAACATAAGACACTGACTGACTGACTGCTCTCATATTGCTATATATATGTATATGTACTGTATGTGTGAGTCTCATATATTTTGGTGATTAGTGATATGTTAGTTGTCACATATGTAAATAATATGCAATACATGTATGTGTAATTTGTATATATATGTGTGTGTGTATATTCACACACAAACACACATATATTTTTTATTGATTTCATATGTGTTTGTGTGTATATATATAGAGCTCACAGAATATGTGAGCCTCAGAGAATGTACACGGTACTTTCTGTACCACGCTGTCTCCTCTCCCTGCTGTCATGCAGAGTGTTATCTAAGATGCTATCCAGTCGTTTTTGAAATACTCCATATCCTAAACACACTTGACACAATGTGCACCTAGGGGCCTACTTATGAAGTATTTGGGGCAAATATTTGGTCAGGGGTGAGAGGTGGTGAGTTATAAGCACAAGTGGCTGTGTTTGAAGGGTTTGTGAATGATGTTTGGGGGGTATTAGCAAGCTCACGGTATGTTTTTATCTCTCTAGCAATGTAGTGAGGCTGACTGAAACATTTAATGCTTGCTACCCTTCCTGCCTCCCCATTAACATCACATCTGACAGGAAACAGCTGTCTGCCTGTACTCTGCTTTTACGTCACGCATGAAACTTGTGTGCATGCTTTGCCTCTATTTAAAATACAGAGGAATCTTTGCAACACACAGAGAAAGACAGAGAGCGACAGAGAGAAGAGGGAGAGAGTGTCTAACTGGTGGACCAGCATACTTATGTTGTATTTGTCATATGTATATGAAGCTGGTTGGCTGAAGGAGGCATGCTGGTTAAGCTAGTTAAGAAGCCTGGTACACCAGCATACCAACATACTATTATGAGCACCAGTATCCAAAACAGCCATGCCGGTCTTTTCAACAGGGAATTCTGTGTACATGTATGTAAAAGCTCAGGCGGAATAAAATGGATTGGAATAGAACAGGATGAAAAAGCGGAAGAGGGTTTTCCTCTTTCAGCCCTGGAAAAACTTCCCGCAACAATGACTTTGTAGGAATGTGTGTGGAGAGAGACATAAACAGTGAAGAGAGTTTGAGATTATCCTGAATGTCTGAACTAATATAATATTATAGAAGTGGCCAGTGGTGGCAGTCTGCAGTCTGAAGTTATATGGCATGTTTATTTATTTGGAGAATTATTTGGAGAGAGCTTGATTCTAAGATCAAGTGTGTTTAATTGAATGTTTAAATGCTTCTTGCTTTATAATCTATAGCACCTACTGTAATTTCTATGATGTTTGTCCTGGCATTTGTTTAGGGTGTGTGTCTCCATGGCATTGTATGGTTTTCTGTCTGTGCTGGCATTGCTCCCTGTCACGGGACACACACACACACACACACACACAATACCAGCTTTTGTCTCCCCAGTGTGTGTGTGTGTATTTAGATAGCACCAAAGAGTCAGAGTTCTGTCAGCATTTATTTCCCTACTTTCAAAAGCATGTGTGTTTGCAGATAATGAAATGTGCTCAGCCCAGAAAAGCCACTTCTGTCAGACAACAATATCTGAGACTGTTACGCATGTCCATTTTGTGTATGTGTGTGTGTGTTTTCCTATCATGTGTGTTAATGTACAGGGGTTAAATAAAGCCACAATGGCAGTCAACTTTGAGTAAAATACAATACTGGCAGCGTTTATTGATCCATTCCATTTTCTCTATACTCCAGTCCAGTTTTGTTTGAAGCTGAACACACTTTTTAACTGCGTTTAGCGAGTAAACACACTTTCATTACATTAAGCATTATAAATCCTCTCATAGATGATCTCTTTATGCCCATGTGAAATTACTGTAACACTGTACATTACTGTACTGTATTTTTGATGTATGCCCACTAATAAGAACTAATAATATTGCTTGATTTATCAGAAACAAGTGTGGAAACAATTTCTGTCGAGTTAATGTTTGATTGATCAATTTATTGTTTTTCCTGTCGCATCACAAATATTATTATGTTATTATTAGGTTATTGTGTTCTGTGTGTTCATCGTCAGTTCAGATTTGTTTGTCAAATTCGGATTTGAATGATTTGCGTTTGGAGTCGATGGGGGAGGGGCAGAACTGCCAAGAAAACCATAAATGTGAATGACAAGGTAAATGTAATCAGATGTGACACTGAGAACTGATACAGTTTAAAATGAATCGTGACTAGTCCCGTGTGCATAAACATGTTCAGTACTGTTCATGTAAAATATTTCACATGCTCATCAAGTATTTGCCCTGTACAGTGAAATGGCCCCGGAGGACCCTGAGGACCCCGAGGATAGTCGTGCCTCAATCATTTGGGGAATTCTGGATGCTCTGTAAATATTTGACAGCGGCTCAACGACAGTTCTGAAATTTCATCATCATTTCATCCCCTCCTTTTGGTACAGTACATAGTTATGTTATTTCTCCTTGCTTGTTGAGGACATATACGGCTTTAAATACATGTTTTTAATGTGCTGTTATAGTTGAATATTAGCAGTCTTCGGCCAATCACAGCCATGCTAATACACAGCCATAAGAGCACTTATGCTTAATCTGCTACCATCAGATGTTTTGAAATAAATGTTATTTTCTGTGTTTTTGTTTCCTTACAACAAAAGAAATGTTGTGCTCCCAGCAAGCTTTGAGCTCACAGAACTTTGAAGTCTATTGTTGTGTTTCATTGTGAGGTACTATTGTGTATTTTTTGTTTGTTTTAGTTTCTGTTGAGTTATGTCTTAGTTATGGGATTTACCTGCTTCGTTGTAGTGAAATTGGAGCTCCTACATTCATTTTTAATCAGGCATGTGTGTTGGCTGCACATACAGGTTTGTGAAATGACCTCATAAGTTATTTTGGAATATCTCAAGTGAAAAGTATGTTGTAAATCTATCACAGTCATTTGTTCTCGTTTTCTTCTCACTCTGTCTCGCTTTCATTAGGTGTGTACCAATGGAGACTGTAACAGTAAGATGAGTAAAGAAAATGACTTTTTGATGGACAATAGAGAACAAACATTCACATCTCCTTTCTGCATGTCTGCAGGCCTCTGTTTGCCAGCTTGTCTTGTCCCCCCCTTTCTCTCTCTCTCTCTCTTTCTCTCTCTCTCTCTCTTTCTCTCTCTCTCTCTTTCTCTCTCTCTCTCTCTCTCGGGAGAGGCACAGATAGCCTTATTAGGTGAAAGCAAAGGGCCAGTAGTAAAAATATTCCATCTTGTGCTCTAAGGTTTGGCCTTTAGTGCAATGAAAACTGAAGCAGTGTGCACTGAAAATGAGATCTTCAAGGTCTTTTGCAACTGTAACACAAGCCATGTGTTGAATTAAAAAAATATGGTGAGAATGAAATAAAGTGTTTGTTGCAAGTTGCATCATGCTGAGGAATTGCACATGAATGACAGAATTGCTTGTCTAACCTCAGAAACTCTCATCATGAACTAACTCATGACTTCTCAGTTATGGCTCTGGTCATCTATGTCTCAATGTATGACTGAATGAACTCTAATTGATTGTGCTTGATGGCCTATTTATATGGTCTGTTTTGGACGGAGAGAGAGAGAGAGAGAGACTCACTCCACCTCTGGAATGTAAGTGTTTGAGGCAGAGCTAAGCAAGAACAGGATTCTCGTTCTCTCCTGTAGTCCGCCTGAGGGGTGGGAGCCAAGCACCCCCCAATCCAACAGCAGGGGAAGATAAAAGTCAAAAACACAGACACGAGGGTGTGGCAGTCACCTGAATGCAGCTTTGGAGATGAGGAAATGTTTTATAAATGAAAGATTGTCCTGAAAGACTATTGACCAATGAAACCACAATGTTTTTTGTCTTCACTTTTGCAGTTTTTCTCAGGCAGGTTTAACAGAGAACGTTTGTATACTGTACAAACGTGAGAAAAAGGTCTTTTGTTCTCCTGCAGATGTTTGTCTGTTTAACGAGCTGAGAGGATCACAGTACGGGTCAGATCGGCTTTGTCTGTCATTCCTGAGATACAAACCCTGGCAACCCCAAAGATACAGCGGAAGGAGGTGCAATGAGGGAACACTGAAGGAAATTAAACAACGCCAGCCAGAGAATGTGTGCAGGGATCTGTCATATCTGAAGAGGAAACATCCAAGCTCTAGGAACACATTGCCCCCATGTCCACCCCAGTCCCACCCATCCTGGGACCATCAGCAGGAGCCCAGAGGTGGATTAAAATCACTTCCTCAGACCCAGACCAGACATGTCCAGACTGCTTTGCAGATGGTTAAAACAGCTAATTAAATTCCTTCTGTAAGTCAAAAGCACAATATAATTTAGGGAAGAATGTGGCATGGGAAACTCTTTCATCCTCAACTATCAGGCTCTGAAAATGATCATATAAACAACGGTGGTGCCATAGCAACATGCACAACATTTTTGGGTAGCTGCAACAAACAGCACTCTGTCTGATTCTGCATGACTGTTAAGACCGGAGCACACAAAGCTGACGGTCAGCCATCGGGCACTTAGTGTGTTCTATACCGTTGGCTGAAGTTATTAAAGTGTTTTGGGAGGATTCAGCAGCGGAGCCTGTCGGCTCATTCTGATTGGAAGGCTTCTCGCAACTCTCTCTCACTTTGGAATCATTGAGTCATTCGACTGATTGCACTTCTTGCAGAGAAACAGCAGCTAGCCAGTGTAGAGCGGTGCTGTTTCGCACGGGCCCTTCGACAACAGGATACACATTAATGCAGCACTGTAGCTGTTCTCTGGGCACACCTTCTATTCAAGGCTATTGTGTTTAAATAATAGCTTTTGGCTAAGCTTCAAAACAAGCCTCCCCTATCGAGTCTCTCTCAAACTCTCGAGCATTCTGTTCTCTCAGTTTAAAGCCTCATTTTCAGTAATACAGGGATATCTAGCTGGGTATTACAGAGGTTAATCATTTGTATAAAACAGATGTTTTGCAAATCCACAAATAAAGCCACTGAGTTTAGTTTTTCATAATAGCAAGCCTCAGTATTTGCAGTAGTGTTTAAGTGTGTGACCCTGAACCAACAGCATGTCGAGGTAGCGATAAGAGGTGACCGCTGTGGTCCTGCTTCCATTCCACCCCACCCTGTTAAAATGTCTTTCATCTTTACACTGTGACCTGTGACCCTTCTCTCCTACGTTAAGCAGACCCTCCCAGAGACAGGCATGTGATCCGTTCTGTGAGGTAATTTGGCCAAATGACATTTTGTTTGATTCATTAGACTGACAGTAATACTGTCTTCCCCATGTCTGTAAAGTTGGAGACAGTTCAACTTGGTTCAGTGCACAAAGACAAACAGCAGTTAACACACCCACAATGCAATCATTTATATCCTCACCTGAGCACATTAAAAACACCACAGCCACCCCCCCGACACTCCCTCATTTACCTGGAAGATGAGAACTTTGAAGTTGTTCCTCTTGAGCAGGTGACTGTGGTTCATCTCTATCTTTTTCACCTGGAAGGCCTGCTTATCCATCTTGTCCTTCACCTCCTTCATGTGGACGCTGACCTTGCGGCTCTTCTCCAGCAGTTTGCTGACTGTGTTGGAGGTGGAGGTGTGACTCTTGGAGAGCTTGATCATGTCGTTCTGAATGCCCCTCACTGCCCCCTCTATCTCAACCTGTCTCATCTCCATCTTATGCTGATTCTCCTGCACCGTGTCCAGCATGTTCACCAGCTTATCTAGAAGGGTCAGAACCGTGATAGCATTCACTGGGCCTGTGGTTGAAGCTCCATCTCTGGACAGAGTACCTTTGATGACCTCAGCCTGAGCTCCGGGACTGCTTGGTTCTCCACCAGAGGCGTTGGTGGTGCCAGTACCCAGCTGGGAGAGACTGTGACTGGGTGAAGGTTCAGTGGGGCTGGGGGTTGGAACGACCAGCTCCTGGCTCTCATGTACGCTGGCCATGCTGCTCCTTTCTGCTTGCACCGCATCTTCTGCCATTCTGAGGCTGTCCTGGGTAACTTTTTGCAGGAAAGTTTCTTGTTCTTCTCCTTTTTTTTCACCTGAGCCGGTCTTGATGCAACCGATTTTAGTTCCTTACAGCTTTGATTCTTGTTTACAGGCTTGGGAAAAACTTTCCAGCTTCCAGGTTCAGCGTTCCCACCCCTTTTTGAAGTTAGCCACACTTTCTCACTCCCTGCTCTCGCTCTGTCTCTCCCTCCCTCTCTGCTGCGATTGGAAGAGCAGCACAGAGGTTTCCCCACAGCTTAAAAAGCTCATCCACACCCTATGGGGGTGGAGCTTGGTTTCCATGTCAACTAGCCCAACCCATTGCTGAAGGAGTTGTGTTTGCATGTGTCAAGTGCGACTATGTGGGTGTGTTCAATGGAACATGAGCAATTCTCTCCGCATGTAGAGCCTTCCCCCAACTCTGTGCCTAACTCTCGCTAGCTCTGTACATTTTGGCCTGTTTATCTTGAAGAGAGATAGTATATTAAGAGTCATGTTTGAACAATGACCTCATCTACACCAGACAGCGAGAATGAAAATGAAAAAGATACAGTAAGGAAGTCAGAACAAAGATGCGTGTGTGTTTTTCCCGTGAGGAAAGATTTGCTAAGCAGCTCTTTGGAGGAGTATTCTAGTGGCTAGATGTGCAGGGGAGTGAGTGTGTATGTTTATGTCTATTTATATTGTGTGAGTCTGTTTACAGTTAGTCATTGTAAGTTTATTCGGGAAAATATTGTCACACAAACTGTGTGAGTGGAATCATTTTTTCTCCAGTGAGGTTAACAACATGGAGAAACACAGCTCAGATCTGGTAACCCTGAATTCATATTGCACCTCACTTGTTACTGTCATGCACCAATTTTTTTAGGCAAGAAAAATGTACATCTTTATATAGGTGTAAGAAGTGTAGGTATTCTGGTGGAACAAACTTTGCTTAGAGACTCAACATCTAGTGAAATCACATCTGATCTTAACAGCCAATTTAAACTAGCTAACCACTTTCTCATATGCTTCATTTTGTTTTGTTTGGCATTGGCTTCTTATACGCAAACAAACACAATGAGTTAATTGCTCCAATTTCCTCCTTTCTGCATTGTTTTGAGTGCCTCCATGATGTAATCACCCCCTTTTTTCCATTGCATGGGCATTAGCTATGGAAACATGGAATTCTGAGAGCGGAAAAAATATCCATCCACGGTCCTCCTGTCCTTTGACCTTTGCTCTGGAGATGCTTCATATGCTCAGATAGATTTCATAATTTTGTTGAAAAACACACTTTCATAACACACACGCACATGACTATTGGCACAAATCCCTATTGGGTTGTACAAATGCAAAGCAGTTCCCAGACATGTGTGTGCTTGTGTTGCTTCACTTCCTCACAGTAATACATAACAATGCATAATAATGTTTTTGAACTTTCACTTTATCAATGATAAACAGTTAAATATACAATAAAAATGACAGAAAAAGTAACTGAGACACAGAAAGATAAAGGACAAGCAAGACGGATCTGGAAAGTTCATCTACCTGTTATGTTAAAGTAGGGTGGATGATTCCTTCCTTATCACTGTTATCTCTATTGTTTTCATTCTGAAGAACTCACATCCTGGTCTCTGTTGTTTTTCATGGGAATATCTTAGAGGCTTGATGCCAAATGGCTCAGATTGCATGTTTCAGAGATGGCTTGTCGCCCCCTGGAGAAAGAATATGCAATTGCAATACCAGAGTACAAGGGCAACCCACACATGAGACCAAATAGTCTGGAATTCCACTGCTGACTCCTTGGAAACTCTTACAGTGAAGTGACACATAGTTTAATATACTCCAGCTGCATGCGTCCACTGCCCCAGAGAATGGAGAATTCATGTGTTCTTGAAAACAGGGTCTTGTTTACCCAGAATGACTTTACAATGCTGTGATGTACTCTCTTCATAGTGATGCCAAATCTCTCGTTGTTGCAATCATATAAAACAAGAGAATGATTTCTGAAAAACTGCAGTTTTTGTGTGTTTTTGTGTTTATTGAACTAAATACAACTGAAACAGTTTGTCAATTTACTAGGTTTGTGTGTCATGTGAAGCTAATTTAATGACAGAGAATATATTTTTAAAATATTGGTGATAATTGGTGATAAGTGTGAGAAAAACACAACATGGCGGACGTAGGACAGGGTCATAGATGAATTCTACTGAACTGATCTTGCAAAAACACAAGAGAGAGAGAAAACTGACTAAATATGCAATGTCAATGTAGCTCAAAACTGGTTGGCTATACCTCATCTAAGTGAATGTGATTGTGAATATCAGATCTGTGCTAATTTTCAAGGAACATAATACTCAGTTTAATGTTAGGAAATATTTGTAAATAAATGTTATTAATAGGCAGTCTGTTGTTCAAATATAATGACACATTAGCTTTCGGAAGTAAACGTGGCAAAAAAATTTAAAAAAACAATTTAGTAATTTGTAGTATTTAGTACGGCATGTAGTAAAATTACTTTGAATAACAACAGTAAAGACACATTTATAAAAACAATTTTTTTCTAAATATATGGCATTTCCTAAACCATCAACAAAATACAGTAAAAAAAATCTGCTTTAATAAATATATTCTGACCAAAAACAAAGTATTTCATGAAAATACAGTCGATTATTTAGCAGTGAGTGTCAGATTTGTGGGCATTACTGTAAATTATTGTCTGCTGCTTTTGATTTCACAGCTCATGCACCAGCACAACACTCAGGTCCCATCAGCCAATCAGAGTTAACATGACATAATTTTCTTCATCTGGAGTAGTCACATGGCATATGTCTTGGCATATATAAAACAGCATATAGTCTGTTTACATAAAATGTGAATTCCATTATAGTTTTTGAACGTCCCTTTCAAAGATCAATGAAATGCAAAAAATATAAACATGCTGCTGCCACCACACAACAGTATCCCTCCAACCCTACTGAGCAGCTGCACATTTTCACTTGATTTGATACATGTTCTTTCCCCCTCTCTCTCTCTCTGTTGATCAGTCCAGTGTCTAAGGTGACCGTCTGCATTATTGATCTAACATAAAACTCACTCTCCTCTGTTTGCAATGCTTTGGGATTCATTCATTATTAACACTTTCTCTTTACTGCACCTGTGAGCTCTCCGTTTCTCTGCTTGAAGTGCAACCCACCCTCATCACTTCTGTCTTATATCTCAGGCTTATCTGAACCCCAGAGGCTGTAAATCTCCCTGCAGTATGTCTGTCGAGAGTTTGTGGTAGTTGTTAGTGAGATTCCATGCTGACACACCAGCTGGGGGAAACCTGTGGCGTACCTGATGCTGCCAGGAGAAGCAATACTTACAGCAGGCCATGGAAATGATTTATTACCATCCAACGTCAAGCTCCCTTCCTCTCCGCCCATCATTCCAACACTCTCAAAGGCCTAATGCCAATAATTCATATCTGTAAAAAGCAAGGCTCATACAAAAGGCTTCGTGCTGTGTCACAGATATAAATTTGCCCGTTACGCGAGGCTCTTAACTGCCTTTCTTTTGCACTTGTCTGAATTTCATTGTTACATAACAAAATATCACACCAAGTGGCATTTATTTTAAAAGTGCAAGCATGCTTTCTACAAATAACTCTTCTGAAATTGGTGTTTTGTTAGGTTTTGAATGCTAAAATATTGTTTTAAATGAAGACAAAAAGTCTATGAGTTCAGATACAGCTGTGGTTACTACGCTGGCCCATGCACAACACAAACCAAAGTTCAGAACACAACATAAATAACAACAAAACAAAAACAAAACACATTGAAATCAAGCCACAACACAATCTAATTAAGCAATTAACACAATAGAAAAAACCCACATAACATTTTCATTTTTTACTCTCGCTGGTATTATAAAACCTCCACAAGTTCAAGCACACATTCAAAACATTGATTTCACTTTGTTAGACAGACGACAGGGCAACAGTTCCATTTAATTTCCTGGTGAAAACATGAGTGTGATGCAGTTCAGTGAAGCATCTGTCGCTTCGTTGTTGTGCACTGATAACAAATACAAATAGCTGGTGCTTATAGCACTGAATGTAATGTGCAATATATGAGTCAGAAGACCAATAATGCTTATTTTATTAGTCTTGCGGTGCAATTGTTATTAAATATATATTCTGTTAAATGGGGGATTGGTATGTAATGGGGCTCCTGTTCCTTCTCTGTCCATTTCTGGCCTGAAATGGTTGAGACCTCTGATTTAATAAACACTCACTAGACTCAAGACTACCATCGTGTGGCCACTGACCCCCATAGCAACTGGAGTTTTATTTTCGGTGTTTGCTAAATGCATAAATGTAAATGTAACCTTTTGGAGTCATCTCTCTCTTTTTCTCTCTCTCTCACACACACACATACACACACATCATTCTGTCTTCTAAGGATATGGTTCCACAAGTGATCTCTGGTCACACAGGGCATTGGTAAGAGTACAACACACACACACACACACACACTACTTGTTGGCGCTGATTATATTTGACAGCTCAGAGGTGTAGGAGAGAGCACGACTGAGGTTGTGACAGCCTCTCTGCTGTCGGATCTTGTGGCAGCATTGATTGCTGGGTAATGGGTGCGGCTCGCAGCCATCGATTGGCTGCTGGACTTTATCCGCCTACAACTCCCTTCAGGCTGAGGAAAGCAGACAAGCAGACTGTCCTTTCCGGTGTGTGTCAGACTGTGCTAAGAGAAACAAGGTGACAAGAAAAGATGCACAGAGTCCTAAAGCTAATCAACAGAGCTCTGGGTATTTCTTAATCCACGACTGTATTGACATTTTTGACAGTTTACAAGACCTTTAAACAGAGCAGCCGAGAAAAGTTTAGGAAATTGTAGCAAAACAAATTTACTGACGAGACGCTGTCAGCGGGTGTATTTACACTGTTAATAATAACTGCCTGGTAATAAAATCTCTTCTCACACTGAAGTTACACACAATGACACATCAATCACGTGATATAAATTATTTATTTACAGTACAGCGAATAAAAACAAAGAAAACATCACAAGAATATTAACCTATCTGAAATATATAATACATAAACAAAGACAGCCTTGGACGGCTCTTTTCTTTTATGATGTCATAGACAACAAATACAAGGCAACATGTGGCACACCTCCACCAATTAAAATATTAATCTATCCATCTTTCTGTTTGTTCATCCACCCATTCATTCATCCTTCCATCCGTCTACCCATCTCTCTGTCATCCATCCATCAATCCATCCGTCATCCATTCATTTATCCTTCCATCCGTCTACCTATCCCTCTGTCCATCCATCCATCCATCATCCATACATTCATCCTTCCATCCATCTACCCATCCCTCTGTTTGTCCATCCATCCATCCATCCATCATCCATTCATTCATCCTTCCATCCGTCTACCCATCCCTCTGTTTGTCCATCCATTCATCCATCCATCATCCATTCATTCATCCTTCCATCCGTCTACCCATCCCTCTGTTTGTCCATCCATCAATCCATCCGTCTATCCATCCCTTTGTTTGTCTATCCATCCATTTATCTATCTCTTTGTTCATCCATCCTTCCAACTGTCTATTCAGCCATCCATCCATCCGTTTGTCCATCCATCCACCTATACGTCCATCTGTTTGTCCTACTATTCATTCATCCATCCATCCCTCTGTTTATACATCCATCCCTCTATTTGTCTATCCCTCCAATCATCTATCTACAGAAGGCTGAACTGCAGCATGAGGAAACATAAAGAGAAAGAATTTTTTTCTTATAATTCTTCCCGAGTCCAAGTAACAAGTCCTCATTTTTCTCATTTCAAAATAGTTTTGTCTCCTCAAATTTTCCCTCCAATTTTTTCTCCTCAAAAGGAGAAATTTCTTTATTTCTCTTCCAATAAAAAATTCTCTTACAAAAATGTTTTTTCTTAATTTTTTTTCCTATCAAGAGGTCACACGAGAAAAAATTACTTGCTAGCTTACAATTAGCATGCGACACCAGCCTTAGCTGAAATCAAGTTACATATTCTTGGTTTGGCATTCGTGACATATTTTAAACCCGGAGTATAATTTTTTATTACATTATAATAAACTGATTTGTCATGACTATTGGCACACCTGAGGCATAAACTTTAAATGCGTATGTCTAAATCATTTTTTAGTCATTCATGCTTTTTCTTATCAGTGTCATTGTTTTCTCTCAGTTTATTATGATTTTATGAACGTTTATGAACAGTTTAACGAGAGCGCGCTGGAGCATTACCTGCTGAATGGACCTTGTACAGTAATACCAAATGCTCCTCATGGTGTTTCGATCTTAAAACAATAGAGAGAAATCAAATAACAAGCTTCCCCACAATTAAATTTTCCTCGCAAGAAAACTTTTAATTAAATTTGCTGAATTCGTTGTTTAATATACCAGAGTTTGTCTTCAAACAATAATGAAGCACACGCTTTCATTTTACAGTAAGGCGAAAATCTAAAGATCTTTTAATTCATGGTGCCTGCGAAGCAAAGAACAAAAAATGGTTCTTTAGCATATTATTATGCTGCTGCTTTTTTCTGGACAAAACTTTTGCACGTAACTCATCTAGCACCGTTTGTCGTAGATCCATGAATGAGAGGTGTGCATTTCAAGCATATGTAACCTGATTTCGACCTCATTAAAGTCTGCAAAACCTTGTAAATGATTTATAATATAATCTATGATATATATATATATATATATATAAAGTGTTGCAAGCACAAGAGTTCAATATTATAGTGACATCTGGTGGCCAAGGCTGGTAGCGCATGCTAATTGTAAGCTAGCAAGCAATTTTCACCTGTGTGGCATCTTAATAAGAAAACTTGTCTCAATGTTTTTGAGAGAACATTTTTTTGGAAGAGAAACTTTTTGAGGGAAGGTAAAAAAGTTAGACTAGAAACATTTTTGAAGAAATTTTAAACAAATTGTTTTTTGAAAAGGGAAAAATTTGATGGATTTAGGCTCAGGAAAGATTTATTTTCGTACAATTTTTTCTTTAGAATATGAACCACACACCGGTTCAGGGCTTCCGTATCAATTAATTCTTCTGTTTATCTATCCATCCATCCATCCATCTGCAAGCACTCCTCTCTTCCAGACTGTTACAGCCCCAGGGATGGGAGTGTGTCTGACATCCCCTCGCTGTGGCTGTATGTTCTGATGCATCGACAACTGTGTCTTCTCTTTCCACTGAGCATTATTAAAGCCTGCAGACCAGGTGGACAAACCGAAGCAGACATGTCCCATGAGCCCCTGTTTGTGCCCTATGGGAAACCAGAACCAATAAGGTTTGAACACAATGAGGCATCCTGCCTCAGTTCTTAAACATCCAGCTTCTTCTGTCTGGAGGGGGTGTGTCCCCACAATTCCCTGGGGCTTTTCTCTGTTGTCTTTAGCACGTCACTCTAGGTCTAAGGGTTCATCAGATGAGTCGTGTGGAGGCCCGCAGGGTGTTTTCAGAGTTGAAGTGTGGAACGGTTTGCTTCTGACGTGCTATCCGATTCCCACGTGGACATCTTCTGTAAACACAGAGAAGATGGTGGTTTATATCCATCACAGTCCCAAAGACAGATTTACAGGGGCGTAGCAAACGTAACTTCATATACCATTATAACTATGTGTTTTAGGACAATTATACAAAGAAATGTACTTTGAAGCCTTCGAACAGTCTCTCTGATGACTATCTGTGGAACCAGGCATTTAAAACTGTGTCATTCTTGTGAAAGAAGGCTGATGAAATTTAAAATGTGTCCCACCCACTTTTTGGATTCTTCCTACACCCATCCACAGAGAATGTATTGCGTGTGCCTGCTTTGGATCAGACCATCTTCTGCTAACTTAATCTGCCATTACACAATGAAAGAAAGAAATGCAGGCAAAAGAACCACACAAAACATGCAGAAAGAGAGACAGATGAAGATGAGATACAGACAGACAGATGGAGATGAGATATAGACAGACAGATGGAGATGAGGCACAGACAGACAGATGGAGATGAGATATAGACAGACAGATGGAGATGAGATACAGACAGACAGATGGAGATGAGGCACAGACAGACAGATGGAGATGAGATATAGACAGACAGATGGAGATGAGATACAGACAGACAGATGGAGATGAGATATAAACAGACAGATGGAGATGAGATACAGACAGACAGATGGAGATGAGATACAGACAGACAGATGGAGATGAGATATAAACAGACAGATGGAGATGAGGTACAGATAGACAGATGGAGATGAGATATAGACAGACAGATGGAGATAAGATACAGACAGACAGATGGAGATGAGATACAATTTCCTGCGGGATCAATAAAGTTTTCTGATTCTGATTCTGATTCTGATATAGACAGACAGATGGAGATGAGATATAGACAGACAGATGGAGATAAGATACAGACAGACAGGCACTTGCTATGGTTTAAATTGTCTCATTAACAGCTTCTCTCACTTTCTAAGCAGCTCAGCGGGGGAAACCTCTCGCCACAGGGAATCTTTATTATATTTTGCTCTACACTTTATTAAATGTCATGTTTTGCATAGGGCAGAGTGCGCCCCTGGCTCCTAATTCAGCTCAGAGGCAGCAGGATACGCGGGGGACACTGATACCTGACCACACCGAGCGCGGTTCCTGTTTTAATTAGTTCTGTCCTCTCGCTCGCAAACATCCGATCTTACACAGTGAGAGGAACCTTTAACTTACTGGCTGCACTGACTGAGGAAAGCAATCACACCCGATTCCTCCAGCTTCACATTTATTCACTGCAATTACAGTTTGACATTTAAAGCTAAATTCGCAACTGTTTTGGGTTCAATTTAAACAGAAATCAGTTATCGAGCAAGTACATAAAGATTAGTGTTCAAAAAAGTGTCTCATTATCTTTTCTGGATTTGCTATCCGGAATAACAATTTTGAGAATGTTGGCAGATAATGTCAGTTTGGCTTTTATTTCTCTGCAACGTGTGTCAAAAGCATGTGAAGTAACTCGCACTTCAAACAGAGATGGAGGTAGAGAAGCAAAAGATGGCTTTTAACATACATTCCTATCATAGCTGCAGCTCTCCAATCTCCACTGTATCTCCAAAACTTCTTCTATAACAACGCAACCAGACCCACATACGGTAGCAACTTTGGCTCAGCTAATAACATGTGTTTGGGGCAGCGCTAACTGTTTGTCCAATAGAAAACCTATCTGGAAAACATTTTTCTGACTGGTGGGGCTTGGGTTGCAGTTCAAAGTTCATCTTAAACTTTAAAAATCTTGTGAGGGAAATTTACTACCAAACTAGATTTGTACATGTTCTGAAAAAGAATGTGTTGCAGAGGTTAGAGAAAGTCACCAGGGTGTTGTTATGCCTTGCTAAGCTGTTCTGAGTAATTGTTAGATACTTGCTAATTTGTCCAAAAGAGCCCCTCCCCCAAATCGCCCTGACACTCTAATATTGTCTACATATGGCAAGGGTCCCACCTTCAATGTACGTTTGCTCACTTTGAGAAGTAACTGCACAACTCTCATGAAACCACACCCTTATGAGGTATCAGGTCAAGTACAGAATTGTAATTAGGGTCAGGGGTTATGTGCAATTCCTAAACCCTGAGTATGAGCGATATAATGATAATAATAATAATAACAGCTCATAACATGTTATAGTGTATAATGTAACATCTGAAACTGTGATGCCCGTTACACTTCAAACGTGAGAGATCATATCACAGTGAAACCCTTTAGCAGCTTTGTAGTGTCTGTTTGGCAAATCTTCCCCTTAATCAATAAACCCTCCCCTTTAGGAGCCTACAGGGCCAGACTCAGGATTCTCTGAATTGTATTAAATGGATTGCAGTTGAAGGCCATTTGTGCTGATTGTACGAAAGCGAGGTGGCAATTTCCCTCCGGGGAGGAAACACTGAGGGCAACAGAGCCATTATGACATCACAGTCCATTCTACTGCCCCACTTGTCCCAGGGAGCCTCGTTATGGGACAAAGCAACAATCAAAACACAACCAAAACACATTAGAGTCCCCAGGATGGCTGCTTACAGGTGGAGCTGAGAGAGAGAGAGAGAGAGGCCAGCAGAGGAAGAGAGAGAATATCAGTAATGTGGTTTATAAACTTTTAAAAAGGTCAAAGAGACGATCGGTCATCAGAGACTGTCTGATTTTCCTTCTTTGGGTTTTCACGGCCCTTCTCTTCTCTCCTGAATCCAATCTTTTCCAACCATTTCATGCGCTCCCTCGCCGCAGCTCTCACGCTCTCTGTATGAAACGCGGCAGAGTCATTACAATCATATAATCACTACGGCTGCTCTGTGCCCTTGCAAGAGTGTTTGATTAGCCATGTGCTTCAAACTGAGCCTCTCTGATTAGCTAGACAGAGAGAGAGAGAGAGAGAGGAGTGAGACAGGAGGAGAGACAGACAGCAGCTGAGAAAGGACAAGGATGCAGCTAAAGCATTCTGAAGTCACTGATGCAGGTAGAGAAAGTGTAGCTAGAGAAATGCACCTGACAGAGACCCAGACACCCGAATCTATGACCTTAGCATAATGTTACATGCACCTTTAGTTGCTTCAAATGCATGAATGTCAGTGCATCAAATATCAGCAAAACAAACAAAAAAACGAAACAGTTCAAAACCATTTCTGCAGTAACCTTTTAACTCATCGTCTTCAGATTGTTTTTAACGTCTCGTGTCACGCTTCCTCACAGATGTGTTACTAGTTTTTCAGTTTAAAAAAGTCAAAGGTTTTTGACTTAAATATTGATTTTCCATATAACTTGTCAAAAATGCATGAAATACTGTACGTTTGTATGTTTAGAATATCATTCTATTTATTGAAAAAGAAATGAGAATGCACAAGTCACATTATTATTATTAACAGTAACTACAAAATACAATAAAAGCCTTTTTTTTCCTACTGACTTTTGTTTGGCTGTTATTATTATTACTTTTCAGACTACAAGAAAGTCAAAAAATCTCCAATAAGCACAGCAAGTCTAATAACGCTCACAGACACAGAACAGAAGCTTTAATTTCAGAGTCAAGGGGTCACTAAAACATTTCACTGTAAAATATATTTCAAGTCATCTTGATTCAGACATTAAGGAACAGAGTGATGTCTGAGCGGGTGAGTCCTTTACTTTGTAATTAGACGGTCCATTTTCTCCAGTTTGAGCCAGCGTCATGGGTTCAACTCCTCAGGATAACACAAACTCACAAAATGTGTATAGAAATGTATTCCTTGAAGGCACGTTGGATAAAAATTTGCTTTGAATAAAATCATCTGCCAAATGTATAAATGTAATGATATCATATTTCCTGATGTCAGCATTCATAAGTGGAGAGTGTTGAGCTCACCGTGTGATGCACAGCACAACCAGACAGATGATGGTGACCTGCAGCGCTCCGATGATGGACGCGATCAGAGCGTAGCGGAGCTTTCCAGAGCCGGGCACCACGTACATCACATTGTAGTCCTTTGTGTCACACTGTGGCCCCATAAAGCCTGAATGACAGCTGGAAACACACACACACAGAAACAGTGACAATAAACATAAACAAAGTGAATGATGGCCAGAACATAATCAATAAACATTTACAGCAAACCGCATGGCAGTGGTACTGTGTCTGTATACAGGACAGTGAAAGTGTGTGTGTGTGTTTGAAGGCAGCTGGTGCACACTGGGTAAAACAGAGTCTTGTTTAATTACAGCCTCGTGGTCTCAGGGGGGTGGGGGCTACAGGGGTTCAAATGAGTCATCTTTCGGGGGGGGCACACACATGATATCTGTTCTGCTTATCTTTTATCACACCATTTTCTCTCATTTCATCTTCTTTTCTTTCCTTTTATCTTCTCACTTTCTCCCCAAATGGCCAAAATCAGTGTCACAACCGCTCAAGGCATCCTCAGAAGAGTCTCTATGGGTGTTTGATATGTTGTGTGTGTCGTGCGGTTACCTGCAGGTGGGGGGCGAGAGGTTGCTAGGATACTCGCACTCTCCATGGACGCAGTAGTTCTTGTATCGTTCCGGACATGGGATATACAGACCCCACGGTACCTCACTCACCTGGTCTTTCTCCTCTATGTACACAGAGAGAGAGAGAGAGAGAGAGAGAGAGAGACTGTAATCTGCAGTGAAGTTCATGTCAGTTGTTGTGGGGGCTTTAATGCAGGGCCAGTCGAAGACTTTATGGGACTCATGGTGATATCATGAAAACAAGCTGTGCAGCTGAAAATGAACATAAAACCAAAGCAGGCATGACGAGAAGTTTCCTTCTGTTTTATAAGAAAGCAATAAAAAATAAGCACATTGTGTGTGGGTTGTTGACATAGTTTGGAGAAATTTAAAGGAACATTTTTTTCCATATAATTAAAATAAACAGGACTGGAGCTGTAATTTAATAAAGAAGCAGAGGTAAAGTTCCTCACAGACTCTTATGAAGCCATATTTACACAAAACTAGTGTGTGTGTGTGTGTGTGTGTGTGTGTGTGTGTGTCCTCACTAGAGAAATGTCATGACAACAAACTAAATAAAGTGGCTTATAATAATGGCTTATAAATCGGCCAAATCATGTTTTTTTATTAAATCTAATGTCATGCACATTTGAGTTTGGGGTAATTTTAGGGGCTGAAAATGTAATTGGGCTGATATAAAATCAATGGAAGTCTATGGAATGACTTCACTAATGAGAGTGAGCGCTTTAAGAGTATCTGTGTGTGTCAAAGAAGGAATCAATGTTACACTTTGCCCTCCTCCGTTTACTCAATCACAACCCTTTTCTTTCTTCTCTTCCCTCTCACTCGCTCTCTAACTCTCTCCTGATACTGTCTGTGCACAAGTCACGCTGCTCAATCACACTGTCACAAACACAGGCAGCATCGGGGGTACAGTGGCCTGTGAAGGACACATAAAGGAGGCAAGTCCTCCCAAGATTCAGTGGTTTTATTGAGAGGAGAGGAGGAGAGGAGGAGAGACCCTTTATTATTGCTTTCAAAGTTTGTCTAATGCCATTAAAATCTAAGTTCAATGAACACATTTCGCAATTATCATGACCTGAACTGTGATTTTTTTAAATCAAATCAAACTCCTACTTGTTTTGATATTTGTACTATTGATTTTCTCATATGATTGATCACTTATTAAAACAGAGATGCTAATAAACTAAGATTCTGTTTGTGTGCTATCGTGAGAGTGTTAAGAGAGCGAGCGAGGGCTTGAAACCTTCTCTTCTTTAACAGAATGACTAGGATTAGATTACGACACAGCCACTGAAAACATCTGTGTGAAAAAAACTGAGATTTGAGACTGACCCTTACAATGTCCGAGATATTTGACCTCAATCCTCTCCTGTTTCTGACACGACACCTCTTTCACCTGGCAGGGGTTGTCATAGGAACGGCCGTCTGATGCACAAACTGGATTAAAACTGATGTGGGAGCAGTCAATGTTACACACACACCTGCGGAGAGAGAGAGAGAGAGAGAGATTTAGAACAGAATGAACTTTGCAGTCACACTAGACAGAGATTCATGTCTGGGTTTCCTCATAGAAAGAATGATAGGAGATAAATTGCCTCTATAAAATGAACACAGCAAGACAATGAAATAAATAAACATCTTTTACATCTTCGGGGTCTGCAGACTCACTGACAGCAGGCCTGCCCTCTGAATCCCCCACACTAACATTACATATGATGATGGCAGTCAAATAAAACCATGTATTATGCTTCCTAATAAAGGGACTGTGTTTTGAAGTCATTGCCATGCTCTACATCACCCCTGAAATGTACTGACACCCTCGACTTTGAAAACTGCTGGTGTATCTCACTCACTGCGCCTGGAGGCTCACTTGTAAAAAAAGTGTCCCAGGCCTTTAAATTTTACTGGTGGCCCATTAATAATAACTGGTTTCTGACACATTTCTGGAAATTGGGGGAGCTGTACGGTTTGCAGTGTACTGTATGCAGACACGCTATTAACTTGTAAGGAATATGTTTATTTGGCCCTGCAGTTTAAGAGATGGACAGATGTGTCCATAAAGCAGGTGGGACACATTCAACACCATATATTTCTATATTTACATTCTATATTTATATTTTAATTTTATTATAACATATATTTGCTAAACTAAACTTTAATCTGTATTTACTAAGAGCAGAACCTTAGACAATAACAATAACATTCAACAACATTACTTTGGTTTTTGAAATGTGGTACATGGATCATTTTCCTAATGTTGCCCAGGAGTAAGGGTAGAGATACACTAAGCACTGATGAGAAAATACACACAGTCTTTTCATTTTTTCAAGTGTTGAATCTGGAAGGCCTTTTTTATCAGTAAACATGCAGCTAATTTATTTATCTACATGCAGAGCTCTGCGAGGCAGCCCGGGACTGGAGAGTTATGCAGTCTGTGCTGGCAGGCTGAGCGCTCTCTCACTTTCACTCGCAATACAAAATATCTGGATGAACTTCCATCTTGCCATCTGTCAGCCCAGCCTGTGTGGTCTGTGTGTTTTTAAAACAGAATCAAGGGGGGCTGGTGTATTTCAGAGGAAAGACCTGCGTCTGAAATGTTGACGTGCCGGAGTTGAACACACTTCCTGTATTTTCAGGTAACTGTGCAGTAAAGAGATTGTGCTATCCTGCTGCATCCTTCACAATTCTAACTTCCAGACAGACCAGTGAGATATGGAATTGGGCGGCGTGAATAGTTTTCAGCACTTTCTGCACAGTTTTTGGGTGTTTGAGTGTGTGTGTTTGTTTTCCATCTGGCACACAGTAAATACAACCAGGACCCCTTCAGTAATTACCACAAAGACACACAAATCCTTCAAGAAATAGAGATAATCTGCCCAATACATGTATTTACTGTCGAGCACTTTATCTCAGTGTCTGGTATTGATTTATAAAAACCCTCCCTAATAATTTCTACTCCCTCCTTAAGTGACTTCAGGGTAACAGAGATGACGAGCACACACGTGCACACACGCACAGACAGATGTGATTGTGACAGAGGAGAAACAGCTTTGAAGCAGAATCACTCCATTTCCACTGAGCTGGAGCAAATGTGATTAGGCGAGTATGAATTGATGACTGTTAGTTTGAGCAGAATTTCTCTGCTACAGGCCCAGACTCCATCAACCCTCACAGATGTAGCTACTAATTGGTTATCAAACACAGCACACACACAAATACATTCCAAGGGGAATAAAAGAGAGCGAGAAAGAGAGAGAGAGAGAACCCATATAATGTTTATAATTACAGTTCTGCAAATCAATCTATCACACTCATTGTTCGTTGCGCTGATGAAACCTATTTTTTTCGCAGCTTTCCAAAAATAAAATGGATGAAAAGAACTTATGAAGGATCAGTGAGGATTTCATCAGACTCGCAGATATACTTCTTCTCGCTGGAACTGGAGCAGCTATATTTGGTTTAAAGATTCTCTGAGTTAAAGCACAAAACCTTCAGCGTTGAGAGGATGTTGTGTCTCAGGCAGCAGCGAGAGAGCTCACAGATCCTGCTACTGAGTCATCACATACAAACACACCGCTTCTCCCTAACAGAGGCCATATTCTTCATTTACATTACAGTAACATTACATTCAGTTCTGTTTTTTTGTTACATTTACCTTTAAGACCCTGATATGTAATTGACCTCTGTTGTGATTGGCTAACCTCTGCATAATGGCCTCATGTCATCAGTAAGCTTTCTGACTGGCTGGTTTGGCAAGTTAGTTTAAATAGTTTATGTGGACTGGAGAGGTTGTTTAGCGTGGTGAATATTACAGCATAAAGGTATTTGACATTAGACAGACTGATAATCGGCAGGTGTACCTTTAGAATAAAAGCCCCAATGACAAGTCAATAACTTCCATGAATGAATGCTATGCTGTTATTGTTAAAGTTATAATCAATCATAAAAATAATATTAGTCGTTTTTTTAGTTGACATCATTGAGTACATGGAATATTTAAAATGTTTTAAAAATGTAAAACATTAAAAAAATTTGTCATCTCGAGAGACTATTAACTGTAGGTGAACTGCAAAATAAGACTGACTGTACACATACTCTGGACATATCAGAGCTGTTGTCTTTGTTAAAAACAGATTAATTTGTCACCTACACTGAGCAACACAGTGTCAAACTGCAGTCGCGGAAGGTGACCTTCCTGCAGGGTTAAGCTCTACCTTTCATCAAACACACTCGAACCAGCTAATAAATGTCTTCAGGATTACCTGAAAATGACAGACATGGTTGGACCTGAACTCTGCAGGACAGTAACCTGTGGTTTGGCACCCCATAGTCCATCAAACTTTTTTATGTCTAAAGCAGAGGAAAAATATGGTTTTCCACAACAGGACCCTGTCAGGACCCCATCATCAGGATGTTGTTAGGTAGGGAACACTTCCACAAATTAAAATCTCTCTGGATTCAGAATAAACAATGTCTATCAGAGCAAGAAGCAGAATGAGAGCGAGGTTATGTAACAGAGAAACAGGAATCAACCAGTTCTACTGTTCCAACATTTATTTGGCAAGTAAGTAAATTATACTACAGATTATGTGTGTTATAGAAAATTAGTAGCACTGCTACTGTAAATGACACTTACTTTGGTCTATGATGATGATGATGATGAAGATATGTCAAACTTATGTCACACTGGTCAGCTAAAGCAAAGCGGTGGTTTTTTAAACTGCGATGGTGTTGCATGTTTTTAACGCACCCAGCGAACCTTAACACACACACACACACTCACCCACACTAACCGCCTGGCATGCCTCATCTCCTCTTTCTGACATTTTCTCCTTTCGTTTAGTCTCTTTTTACATCTTCATCACTCTCATCTGTCTGGTTAGTGTTTTACCGGGAGGGATATTTGAATATTAATTGCCTGACCGTGATCCGAGGTTTTAATCTGTCTGCTGTGGCAGAGGAACTCTATTAAATAAATGCAGAACTGCAGAAGAGAGCTGCAGTCATTTGCCCCTCCATCTACTGGGTCGTCTGTTCGTTGTCCTGAACGCTGGCCTCGTACCAGGAAATAATCCATCATCCTTTAAGACTGATGGAGAACTGACCCGTACGGTCCAATAACAACACAATTAACATTTACAATCTGCTCGGAATGCCACGGAACAATACAGAATGTCACGGAACCACATGCAAGGCAATGGGCTTAGCAAATTACAGGGGTAAACCAGGACAGAAGTAAGAAATAGACAGGATGTGTCTAAAAAATGACAGCATGACATCTTCGAGACTACATGAGTCTTGTCCATGTCTAAGTGATTATAAAAAGGGTCAGAGCACTGATCTGGAATCAGTTTTGTGGACAGAATGGAGACTGATAGTTTAAGTTGAACATAATATTAAAATACATTTTGATAACATTTCCAGTCCTCAAATCTGATTGGACAGGTTTTAAGAGTGCTGACATAGGCCGAGAACAGCACTGGGATGCACTCTTACTGATATGATATTACTTTATTATCTTACACAATTTCCAGTCAAATAAACATATTTTGATTTAAGGATGCTTAGACATTTATAATGGAAAATAAGGCTTATGATTTTTCTTATTCTAACTGGTATAATCATAAAAAAGACAGCATAAGAGAGTGAGAAAGAGAAGTGTGACCAGAGAGAAAGAGAGGCAGGAAGATGGAAAAGGGAGAAGAACAAGAACAATGAGAAAGACCAAAACAAGGAGAGATATAAAGATAGAGAGAGAGGGACAATCAGAGAAAGATTGTTTACAACAGTACAGCAGCCGCCCTCAGCTATGTAACTGCAATGTATCAGAGAGAAATACTGAAGACTTTATCATGCTTTGGTATCAGTGCCAGGCTCCTGAGAAACAGGCCTGGAGAAGACTTTACATTTAATACATGCCATTAGACACACCCCCATATCGCAAAAGCCATCTGGCTCTCTGAAAACCACAACATCAGGACCCTGATAAACTGTTTTTGTGACTCACCACACATCCTCTGAATCCTCGTCACACTCTGCCCCGAACTGACAAATGTCACATGTTGACGTCTCCTTCTGACTGATCTCTGCAGAACCTTCCTTAACTAACAAGCAAGAGAGAGAGAGAAAGAGAGAGATGTGGTTAAGTGGGTCATATCGTGAGAAATCAAATGGGCTTTTTACATTTAAAATTGTTAACCCTGGGCCATTCTGTTAAAAGAGTTTTATTAGTCTGGTGAAAAGGAGGCTTTACATTGCTAAAGCATAGTTACATTAAATATACATACACAATTACAAATATAGACAAGGACAAAAACATCTATTAAATTAAAATGCTAATAAAAATGTAAGCAGAAATGATAAAAATGTTAATAAAAATGTAAGCAGAGATTAAAGCCACTTATGTTGGCACAATGTTTTGATTGTCCTCTGGTCATGGTTCGTCTAGTCATTTTGTCATGCGAGACTGGAGAGTGTTGAGGTTTCTTCAAATAGATATGAAAGTGTGTTTTCTGTTGTATCCGAGTTTTGGTGGTGATTTGTGGTAACTGTGCTCAGGTATTCTGGCAACTTATTTTCGCTGTTCAGAGACAAAAATCTTCCCTTCAAACTCTAACTAAATGTAAGTCAGGGTTGTAGTGTCTCATGTTCTGGGTTAGTAATTAGTCTCGGCTATTCAGGATGTCACACTGTACACTTGTAAACTCTGGGTTAATGTTCTCATTTGCATATTTATGAGGTCATTAACATTGATTGGATATATACGGCTTGTGAGGGGCACGCAACCTGTTTAATAAAAGTTCACCTGTGAAAATGTCGCCATGTGTTTCTACTCTCGCTCTCTCTCTCTTCTGGAACCATAGGAAAGCTCTATCAGTTGTTTCTCTCTAGTTGTTTACTGTTCACTATTCCTCAGATGCTAGAACTGAACACTGTTTTAGCAAAGCATATTTAATGAAGTAAACACTGCCTAGTTTGGATTGGTTATCTGTTGCTAAACTACTTATAAAGATGATAACTCATTGGTAAGCACTGTAACAAGCCCTGTGATTTCAAAGTTTGTGTTTAAATTTATTTATAATTATTGCAAGTCAAAACAGTTCAATGTACTACAGAAATATTCTGTAACTTTCAGAATTCAAAGCTTACGAGGTAAAGAAGCAGTTTACACAGCACTCTTTAGTACATAGCAAAATGGCCTTTTTAATTCTAAGGCCAAGAGAAAGGGAGGAAATTGATAATATAAAATTAAATGATGACTGTTTTTGGCTTAAGAAGGTCCTGTGTGGAGAAATTATGTAATTAAAGGAGCAACCTTTGCAAAAAGTGATTTGTAATGGGTTGTTGATGGCAGGCAGCCAGAGACACTTAATGATATAATGCTAAAACAAGGCAATTATTTCACTGCGTGTATTTCTAATGTAATCTAAGCTTACAAAGGATCATGGGGTTGGGGTGCTAATTGCAAATTTGTAGAGCAATTTCCTTTAAAATCCACAGGACACAACCCAGACCAGTTACAACTCAACACTGCTAGAACAAATGTGCTAACAGCTAATGCTATGATTTATCAAAGCTAATTTTGACATCCATTAGCATACGTTGCTTTTCTCTAAAATAGAATCATTGTTTATTATTCTCTGTTTCTGTGAGGGCAACACTGGTGCCGAAAGATGTCCACAGCAGAACATGTGAGATCTCTTCCCTTTGTATTCATGAGGCAGTTAAAGTGAGATATCTGTTATATCAGTAGAAGTATTTATACTCATATGTTTTGAAACAAACATTTTCAGACAAATCGACTTGTCTTTTGTTTAAACAGCAACTGCCAAAAAGCTATATGTACAAATTAAAGCCTTATAACTAAACCGGCAATTCAGCTATGAGCACAAAAACAGTCTGGTTCCAGAAATAAAAATCCACTTCACTTTCTCCATAAAAAATGTCATTTTATGTTTACGTTAGTGCCACAAATTGATGTTACATATTGTAGCGAAGTGAATCATGTAAAGAAACAACGAATGTGAGGGGGTGCCAAACTCAGCCAATCATAAGAGACAGGCTCGGGTGTTTGGTTATATAATGGGTTGTTGATTGCAGAGGAACAGACCATTGGCAGCAAAATAATCTGAAATATTGTCTTGAGCAGCTACTGGCGAATGTGAGGAGATCCGAGGACCATGCGAGACTTCCTGGAAGCTAATACTGGTCAAGCAGCAGCTCTTATCCTGAAAAGGCTGGTTGGCATGAATGTCAGATACGGGTCTGATCTTCCTCACAATGGTGGAGTATGAGGCATCAGGCCAGAGCAGCTGGGCACATGAGTCAGGGACTGTATCACTGCTAACCTTGAGGTAGACAAAGCATGGCTTTCAAAATAGACCTTTAAGCATAAATGGGGTTTGTGGTGAATTCGATCTTTTGTTGTTTGAAATCACATGCCCATGACCTTGGTGTTGCTAGCATTACATTAGAGCGGTATAAGTATGCAACATACATAAACACATACCGCGCACACTGGCGACACAAAGCCTAGGTTACACATCAAGCATTAGTGCACAGGATGTGTTGAACAGATTTGTGTGATTTTGAACGTAGGAGCCCAGAAGCATCAAGGATTTAAACTCCCACATTAAAACATGTTTGATCCTTTTAGAGGTAGAGAAAAGCTTTCTTTAAATTGAACGCCTCTTTACACCCATTTCATTTATCTGCTTTCATCTTACATTCTCTCCTCTTTCCTTCTCATCTTCCACTTCCTGTACTTTGATGTTTTCCTTCCTCTTTATTATTAGCTCCTCTGATCTCCTCATCTGAACTGCTGACTTCCTGCATTTATCTCACTCAGCGTCCACCTCTCTCTGTTTGGAATATCATACTACAGCTATAATACTGCAAGTATTATGCAAGTAATGTCATACTACTCTTCTATACGAATAAAACTACTACGCTATGCCGAAGACAGACACAAATATTCAAGGTCTTACTAGGCAGATTAGAAACTTCCAGGCTGGTGTTTTGAGGCAAAGTTGGAGCTACACTCTGCAGGACACTGGCCTACCAAGAGCAGGTTTAGGCACACCTGGTTTAAAGCACAGAAAGTCATATCCCACAATGCAATGCTGGACTTGACCTTCCATTTTAGCATTTTGTACTTGGTAATGTAGGACTTTGAACACACACAACTGAAATAAAACAATTTAAATAATCATTTTATTACTGTGATTATAACTGGACACCACTCGCTGAACATCTGTAAAAGCTTCATTTCTCTTCTTATCACATCTGGAGTTGCAGAAGCTGATCGTACAGCGTCTTTACACTGTTGTCCTGTCATATCAATTGTGTAATTATGGATAAATGGATTAAGACTGCCTCGATGTGGCATTTAAGGGTCTATGTAAATACTCGATATATTTGGAGTAAATATGTTCTCAAACTCCTCATTTAGGTGAAATAAAATCTCTCTAAATAGACTAAATTAAAATAGTCGTCTCGCAACATCGTGAGGCCTGCCTGCACTGTGGAGAATGACCCACACACTAGCAAACATACAGTGTGAGAATCATTAAATAATAAGATAGCATTCCATTTCAAACATGGCCTCCGTCTGTGTGACACAAAATCATTCCATGACTCCCCATTCCCAGTTGATTATCTTTCAGAGTAGATCATTCATCCCTCACTCTGTTTGTTTCTGTGTCTTCTCTCTCTCTTCCTGCTCCATCAGACCATTCTGTGCCTCTTTTTAATTAGACAAACTCTAGAGTAAAATTCCTCATCCTGGATTCAGTTCATAAGTACCACTGGCATAGTCACATCTATCAGGAGAGGCAGACAGAAGCTGCAGTGGCTCTAAACAGTATGAGCATCAGAGAGGGAGAGAGTGTGTGTGCGTGTGTGAGAACATGCAAACCAGAAGAGATGAGATCATTGTAATGCTCTGTATTAATTAGCGACAAGATGAAAATACTCACCATCATCCCCCGATCCAGAGCCAGCGTCTACAAAACACAAAAACAGATGGTCAGGCAAACAAAGCATCAGTAGAACTCCACAGAGGATTTATCCAGACAGCTCCTCCACAGTGGTTAATAACTCTATAATAACTCCACTTTCAGCCAAACATTACACAATACATGCAATAAAATCACCCCGTTAATGAATAACGTTGATGAATTTTTTGCAACACCAATTGGTATAAATGACTAAAGCTGTCTGATATTTCATGTTGTACCAGAAATACCAAAAACTGGCCGAAATCCCCCATTTTGATCAGATCGGCACACATCCAGGGGTCATGATATAGCCACACTTTAATCGCCATGACTGGTAAGGGTCATGACTGGTTAGCATGGTGTAGGTTAGCTGGCACAGTAGATGCTATAACTCTATTATTCTGCTGTAAAAAGGCCAACAGACAATTAAAAGTAGCTCTGTATTCTGTCAAAATAGATTTTTTTGCAAGCTAATATTTCATTATAGTATGGTATGCTTTTACAGTTACCTCATTTTCATGAAAGGGATTTTAATAGCGTGAAATAGACTTATATTTTTCCCTGACTGCTGCATTTGATGTCACAGCTCTGTATAATCACTAGTAAAAGGTTTCAGACTGCCTGCCCTTTTCATTTCAGTTCCTCTCCCTATCTGACTCTCTCACAGCGACTACATTTGTTCGCATGTTTCATGCTTCCCCCTCCTACAGCTCTCATATAAGGGTTACATTCAGAATTGAACCGAGGTAGCAAACAGGATGCACTGTGCAGCTACTTCAGCCAATCAGCGGTGCCATTTTCCTGCAGCTTCAAAGCAATTGGTCACGTGACATTTACAGCTCAAGTAAATGTGTCCCAGAGCCAAGATGGCAGCCAGCAAGTTGTATCCTTCTGGGGGGTCACATGGCATTAAAAATGGCATTTCAAATTTGGACTGTTTCCAGTTAGAAATAGCTGTTTCCAGTTATTATAGATCAACCCATACACCCTACCCCTGATAATCAATCAGTATGAAAATCAGTAGCAGTCAATCAGTATGAAAATTCGGTTACAATCTCAAGCATGCAGGTTCTGTTCTGTGTCATGACTGTTGTCTTAGATTCACGTTTACCTCCATCCACTATGAAGCCTAATAAGGGTCATTGAATCTAGAGCTTTTCATCTTAAAGCAGAGAACAGTAACTAAAACAATATTCATTTTGTGACATCACACAAAATGGACGTTCTTCTGTACAGAGACATGCCAAGGTGACACAACATTCCCTGCAGACGATCTTCCCGGTGCTACTTACAAAAGGCATTTCTGGAACGCTCACGGACACCAGAGGCGTCTAATTCTAGAACATTCCCAGCCTCAGGAGTGAGACACAGAGCTTTCATCTCAGTGGAGATGAAAAACTAAATACAAAAATGACTTATGAGAATGGTAAAATAAGAAAATTGGGACTTAAATTGAGCTTTTACGAGCCCTAGCACACAGCACCGGAAAGCAGTGAGTGAGGTGCGCTATAGAGGGAAATGTATACATTAGAGAGAAAGGAGGGGTGGAGGAGAGAGAGGCGGGCTGTCACCTTATTTCCAATTTTTAAAACTTATAAATCTGCCCTATGGCTGCATCTGTACCCTTCAGATTATAAATAATGGACTTCCAGTGGTTTCATTTGAGGTGAAGAGAAAAAAATGGCCCCAGATAACCCCACTTTCTCTCTCTTTCAGAAGTTCAAGGGCGCAACCATTATGACTCGACCGTACTGCGGTTCTCTGCTCGCTCGCTCTCTGTCTTTCTCACCATCCGCCCCTGGGCTCAACGGCAGCTTTGGGAAAATCTGACATTCATCAATTTGTTATGATGGAGAGGAGCAGCTTATAGCCCTGTGCCCTCATTCAAACCCCTCCCATCAATCACTCCACCAATTACTCCCCGCCCAGAACAAATATAAATCTTAGTTTGAGACGGCCACGGGAAAGGGACGCCCTAATGTGTTGTTCCCTTAATTCCGGAGCGCTTCTCTCCTGCACAGCCAAACATCCTTCACTTAATCAGTGATGTGTCTCGTTTTCCAGTAAAAATACCAAGAATTGATTCATCCAATAAAAACTGTTCTGCCATCATTTACTCATTAATGCTCACCTGCTTGTGTTGTTCCAAATCGGACTTTCTTCATGGAACACAAATGTGGAAAACTTTGGGGAAAAAGCATTTGCATTGAATGACGACTATAAAGCTTCGATTAAGGACACAACAGCAACGTACAGGTTTTATAAAAGTAATCTCTATGACTTATGAACTCTAGGAATCTCTATGACTTACTTTCCTCCTCTGAAGCCATAAAATAGGAGCAAACTTATTTTGTGAGGAGCAAACCTTTACAAAGATGTTGCTGAAAATCTTGACATTCATCTTAACTCATTGCCACATTCTTGTGAGATTCTGATTTCTCACCAAATGGAGTCACTGAATCAGTTAAATGAATTTAATCAGATTGATCTGGTTCTAAAATTCAGAATACTGTTTCAGTGATCCTTTATGTATTTATACATAAATTCAGGTAATTCAACTATTAAACTAATAACAATATTTAAAAGAAAATTGCAGTGTCCTTCTCAGCCTATCAGTATGTATCTCTCTCTCTCTTCTCTCCTTTCCAAACTTCGCTGTCCCCTGCTGGGTCACAGGTAACGCAAACAGTGCGAGGTATGCAAATGAGGGTGAACTCGTTCATATTCATGAGCTTGTTTTTAATGAGGGAACTGAATTACAGGTCGACATTATTGTGAACTGTGACACGTTGGCTGTCTGAAGCACTGTGCATTCATCACCTCATTTCTTCATCTTCAAACTGCTTTTTCATTCTCATGATCAATGCTTTCCCCCTGTGGATCAGACCAATCCCTGCTGCAGTCAGACTCTACTGTAATTAGCCAAATTATTTGTCTGGATCTGTCCTGCTGGTATTACATCAGACTGTCGCTGCCTGTCTCTCTCCCTGACCGTCTCTCTCTCTTTTTCTCCCCGTCTTTCCTTCCCCCCCTCTTGCTCTCTGCATATCACTATCTGCCTGTCTCTCTTTCTACCATTTTTATTTTCCCCATCTCTCTCTACAAAACTGTATGTCAACCATCTCTCCCTCTTTTTCCCTGTCTCTCTTTTTCCCTGTCTCTCTTTTTCCCTGTCTCTCTCTGCACATCTCTGTTTCTGTCTGTCTATCTCTCTCTCTCTCTATCTGACTGTTTCTCTGTATGATGCTCTACAGTAACTAAGCTTTCTCCTTCTCCGTTTCACCCTCTACCCCCCCTCCTCTCTCTCTCTCTCTGCCCACCCATCTCTCTCTCTCCAGCTGCTCTGTGGGGACCGTCTAGATGTTCTGATGGATTATTCTAATGATGACTTTTCCGATTCCATCTTTCCCCAGCACACACACACACACACACGCACAGTCTGATTAATAAGGACTTCCTCCTATCTTTCTCCTCTTTACAAGTAAAGGGTGATCAATTGGAGAACAGTGTGACCTGTGTTTATTCTGTCTCCCAACACACACTCAGATTTGTGTGAATATAACACAGCAGTGATTTGTGGCCTGTGAGGAAATGTGACCCACTTTACTAGACACTGATTACTGCCTCTGAACAACCTCACATTTCACACACACCTACTGTCATGGCGAGGACTCTCCATTGACTTTTATTGTTTTTATACTGAGCTAGTTAGCGGTGCTTGCTAAGGCAAACATTACTGTTACTGTTGCTCATAGTTTCTGAATGATCCCTGAAATCACGCGACTTGTTGACGTGTGTTATTGCTTTTCTAAGTGATGAGACATTGTTGCCTGCTGGACAATAACAAAGGCACTGCAGGAGAATGCGGCACCATATTTAGAAACATCTCTCGGTTATGTTTGTAACCGCGGTTACATGAGGCACTGCGTCTGGTTTAACACCTTCAGCGTGACCAGTGTCTGAATCTGTAACCCACAACACCCTAGAATCCACCTAGCAACACCCTAGTAACCACCCAGAAAACTAATGTAAAGTAGATGTGTCTTTTGTGTGGACAAAAATGACTTAATTTTCTATATAAACCTAGTTATATTTTTCTAGTTATATATACTGTGTATATCTTTACCCAAATCATACCCTCTAAACCCATCAAAGAAATCATTTGCTAGCTGTTCATTAGGACATTTTCAGTTGGTCCACACATATATGGCAAAACCTGACAAACACACACACTCTGAAAACACTTTATCTACATACTAATAAAGCTGCAATCTATTTATCTTTGTTCCAGACTTGAATCTATCTGTTTCTCCTTCTCTTGATAAAGATGACCAAAAGTAGGCTAATCTAGAGGACTGCAGGAGGACACAGGAACTGGACCAGAATGCTTTGTGTGTGTCCTCACAAGAGGTCACCTCTAATGAGCAACAATCCTTGTGTATGTGTGTGTGTGTGAGAAACGCAGAGGTGACAACATATCATCTGCCAATTAAAAGATGAACAAGCCAAAATGTGAGTCCCCAGAGCTTCACTCGCAGACTGTTCCTCTATTCTTAACTGATCAAATAAGAAAGCAAATAAGAAAAAAAGAGACTGAAATGAGAGAAAATAAAAATGGTAGTAAGAGAAAAGAATTGTTTCCAGAATTAAATGTTATTTAAAGATTTCTTTTCAGGGAATGTGAGAATGAATGTTTGTATGCTGGTGACTGTCACGATTTCAGTCACATATAAAAGCATCTGTTACTTGCACTAAAAGTCTTTGTAAAATGTACATCCTTTAAAATACAAACGCTTCTCTTTACAGTAACAAATTGAGCTTTTACTTTAACTCTGTAATGCTGCTATGAGCATTTCCTATGAGAATATATCAAATATATAAAAATACATCAGAACTTTTTCAGATCTTTATGCTTCTCCTAAACAGCAGTGAGATTAAATAGGGAGCAAATCCAGATCTCTGCTCCTGTCTCCTCCTTTTCTCCCAAGAAAGAGACTCTAGTGTGGGAATATTTTAAAAAATGTATATTTCATTTTTGTAGCTTCTGTATTATAAATGTAAAGTGGATGGGAAGCAAGAGGTCAGAGTCAGGAAATGACTCAAGCACCACCCACTGGGCATAAAGTAAGATTTCTTCAAATCTGGCCTAAGGCCTTAATGACTTTGACACCTCTGCTCCAGAAGGTATGTTAACAATGTCTGTAGTTAGAAGTTTCAATATGAAACTAGATTTCGATATGAACTCAAGCATCAAATTATCAAAGGTCAGCACATATCCGAGTGCACCTATGCCCACTAATTTAAAGTTAACGGAGGCAATTTTGTAGAGACTAGCAATGGCAACCTAGCTTTAACATCCTGCCCTCCCTTCAGGGCCCTCTTTAAAGCCACGCCTCCATCCAACACATGAACGAATACATTGACAGGCAAGTAGAACATCCAATCATTGCATTCGGACTGAATGAAATGATTGAGCAAACATTTTATGGTTCTGCACCTTCCACAGAAAATATATAGTTATAGAAATATATATTTAGACCAGCTTTCTTAGTAATTGCTATCAGAATGTCAAGAGACACCTACCCTGGCTTTAATAGCTCTATGCCCTTACTGTATGTCAACAATTACATGTTTAAAAATAATATCTAAACGTACTTGAGACCTCCATTAATTCTCCCAAGCTATGAGCACTAATGTGATCCTGTGGGTTTGTGTAGAGATGATGTCATCCCAGTTCTAAAACTCTCATTATCACTGGTAACATTTAGCAGCAACTGTGTGTGGTGTATTTCACCGGCTCCAGGTGCAGTCGTCACTCTCGGGGTAATTAGCTGTTAGTGAATGATCATTACTTCAGCTCTTAAGTGTTGTTATCACCTACTCAGTGTGGCTCTAGTAACCCGAGTAGCAGCGCTCGGAGGGTCGGCATCCCTCAGATTGAGTCCACGCGGAATGTTACGCCTGTGAAAGTTCAGCATGTCACAGCCTGCTGCTAATGAAAGCTCACAGTTATATTTATCTTTAAACGTGTCACAGCTTACTGGCGGAAATTAGCGCCTACTACTGCTTGTCTTAGAATGGAGCGCTTCTGAGCCGAAGAGCTGATGACAAACAATCATCATGATCAAAAATCTTCCGACGTCATCATATTTGTCAAAATAGTATTTTGAAAATTCAAGTTCATAAATGTTCCCGGCAAACACATTTATGTTCATAAAGGTTTTTTTTCAAAGAATCAACACTGGAAAACAGTGTTTACTTGTGTTTACTTGTTTAACCAATAGAAAAGAACACACAACCCCTGAACAAACCTGAACTGAAGACTTGACTGAAAGTTAAAAACATTAAATATAGAATGTCATTTATTTTGTGCCAAAACAATTTTTTTTAAATGGAGCTGATATTGCAAAAGCTAAAGTTCATTAGTTTGAAGCGTGTGCTGCACACAATCATTGTTTTATTATCAATGATTGTATGTATCAGTATTTTTGTAAATAAATATGTTCTTGTTTTAAGTATAAACAAAACATCACTTTTGTTAGAATCATATTCAAAAGAAAAACAAGAAAAAATATGAAAAAAACAAACTGCCAATAGTGTAAGTAAACAACCTAATTAAAGATATATATATATTCTCAGAAAATATTCTCTTGTTTTCTTGTACGATTTTGCATCGCTAGTAAATTGGCCTTGTTTCAGAGCTGTTCTATATATTGTACTGCAAAACAAGACAAAAACAATGATTAAGAACATGACTTTCGTTGTGCGTAATTGTGTTGGTGGAGTTCAGTACACACACAATCACAGGTAAAACAGTCACATCCAGACAGAGACATACCGACAGGGCAGCCACCCTCTGACACCACCAGCACCTCCGTCTGGAGCTTACAGGCGTCTTTGCGCAGAAGACAGTGGTTCTCATAGCTCTCCCCGTTCGAACCGCAGACCGGAGCGTAGTCACTGCTGCACTGTAAAACAGAGGAACACGGCTATCACAGATGTTGTTACTGCTGTAAATATTTCATACGGAAGATCAGATAAGGACAAACTTTAATTACACCAGCGCTCAGAAAAACGAGACACCTGTTCAGGTGTGCCAGCATGCAAGCAGAGAAGAGTGGAGGAGTGGCTGGTGCTGCACCTGACCGTGACACCGAAATGGGGGACAAACACGGACGGCAGTTTTGTTAGTGCCAGCTGTGGTGTGGCGTCTGGAGGAAGCAGGTGACCCAGCGGCAAGATCAGAGAAGGTGAACTAGTTTCAGACTCATATATCAAACCCACAGAAGCAGAGAGAGGTCATTTACATCACCCGGTAGAGACACGGTCATTCATCTATCATGCGGTAAAGACGCGGTCATTCATCTATCTGTGATACACGCGCACACACAACTGACACACGAAAACACACAGATAATCACTAAAACACACACACCAAACACAGAACTGCTGACTAATGACCTGCGGGGACAGGAGAGCAAAAGTGAGAAAGACAGAAAGAGAAAGCAGGGGGGGGGCAGTGACTCTTTAAAAGTTCTTTGCAGTGATGTATAAATCACACTACTAAGTGAAAGCAGTCACACACTAAAGAGGGTGATTTGTTAAATAAGAGCAGACTGAATTTGTCCCCTCTGCCCACTGAAATGGTTGTCTGTGTTTGACATAAACACACACACACACTTGTGTATACAGTAAGCGTGTAAGCTGTCAGTCATAAACCAGCGGGGAAAATGACTACAAATATTTAAGATTTATCTACATCTAGCTTCCATCTAAGACAGCATCCTAACCACCATGAACGTCTTATGTCACTTATTTGGAAAACTACAAGGGAAGCAACTCTGTGTCACACAGTTAGCCCTCTGCAGGGATAAACTGCACATCTTACATGTACACATGTATACATACCAACCAAAGCAACTAGGTAGATAATTATAACTCAGATTCTAAACTCAATGTGAACTCAACACATTTCAGGCAAACAAAAGCATGAAGATAGCGAACTGAAGAAAAACAGAGAATTAATGGATTAAGGGATTCCGGTCTGCTGAAGGTGGAGTGACTGACACAGTGTAATGATTGAGAACTGAGTATGATGAAAAGAATTCAGGAATGCTGAAATAAGGAGAGATGAAAACTGCTGTTTCCTCACGCGTCTTCAGCCAGCAGTCGACAGGTTATTAAAACCTTTTTTTCATCGTAATATTTCTCGTTTATAGCTCATATTTTCATGAACTTAAAAAAGAAAAAGCAGACGACTTTCACAAAGCAGCTGTAATTACTGCACAAACTCTTTGAGTCACACTGAAATCAAAATCACATGAAGCTACTCAAAATAAATGCATAACATTAGAAAACCAGCTTATTTTAGCTGGACCTGTGAGTTATTGTTTAGTGCCCTCATTTTCTGCTCCTGTTTCCCTTTAATAATAATAATTTCCTGTTTCCCTTTAATAATAATAATTTCTTGTTTCTCTTTAATAATAGAAATGTTCTATTATTAAACAGGTGTGTTGTGCTGACAGTCACACAGGCACATGGGTTGTAGTGATAATGATGTGTACTGTATTTTGTTACATTTCTGTTATTTTAGATAGAATTGTCTGCCTGATGCATAAATATAAGCTAATATAAATATAAGCATATATATTAAAAAAGTATATTATAAAATACTTTTTTATATTTTGTTATATAATATTAGAAGGAGCCCTTGTTGGGGACCCATGTTGAACAAAGTGCGGTGCCTATAGTTCCCTAAAGGGGTCACTGTATCTCCTAAATAAAAGATATTAAAGTAATACTGTATGAAATCCAAGCCTGTTGAATGTCTTTAACACATTAGAAATGAGTGTGAGGAAATATAAATGTCCACATGGCTTTTAGGAAAAAGCTGTACACAAACCCTCACACACGCCCACACGTGACGAACCACACACAGTAACTGACTGTACACTGAATTAATAAGAGCATCTAGATACAGTACAGGATGGGTAGATAGAAGCATAAGTGTGTGTGTGGAGGTCAAGTGATTCTTGTTAGTAGCTCCTACTGGAGGATGTTTCTGGTACTATTGAGATAAAACACTCAGTCCTTCATATCATCTTATTAAGACACTGTCAAGGCAATGACCTCTGTTTTAATAATGTGTGTATGTGTGTGTGTGGGGGGGGTTCTGGCCAAATGTCCCCACAAATGTAATAATATCAGTAAAGGTGAGTGTGTAATTTATGCACCATTAGCAGCAGCAAACCTATTGTCTGGGAGTTGTAAAGTGCATGTATAGGATCGAATGGCTTTCTATCTCGAGTTCGTCCTACAGGCCATGTGCACAAAGTGTAAATATAGACAAAAATGATGCCTGCTTTTAAATAAGTTTCATACACTCTGCTATTGTCCGACACAAACCCGTGACCCACACTGTTATGTCTGGCCCAGAACAGACCTTAACTTTAAGTGTGACCTCTGGTGGTCATGTGACCGTTTCTGCTCAGAAACAGTTCACACTGTATGTCTGGAATAAGACAGAGAGAGAGAGAGAGAGACAGAGAGAGGGAGGGACAGAAATGGAAGGCGGTCAGTCTGAGTATGAGATCAATAGCATCTCAGTAAGTGAACTTACCAATTGCATCCATTCATCTTTCTCTACTTCTTACACACACACACACATACACACACAGACACACACACACAGACAAATACGCATGCACACACACACAAACACACACACACTCACACACACGCACACAAACACATACACACACTCACACACACAAACACAAACACACACGCACACACACTTCCCATTCGGCTCCCAAACTGGTAATTCAGGGCAGGGCTTTGAGGAGCAGCAGCATCAGACCGCAGGAACAGGGCATCCCCACATGTGCTTTGACTCTCACTGTGTCTGATACTTAACCAATAAACCCCCCCTCCCCCATCAACACAGCCAGAAGCACTCACATGGCCCCAGACTAGCGTTAGCGGCGCTCAATTGTATTAAGGGCAGAAATGAAAGCAGCGTGACCCTTCTTAAGTGCACAAGGCAGCATTGTGCCGAGCGAGTCAGGGCGATCGAGCAGATGTATCAAAGGCAAATCCCCCCCGCGCGGCGCGAGCAGACAGCTAATGCTATTTACCTGAGTGATGCAGCTCGGACGGCAATGAGGCACAGATGCACAATGTCTGAGCGGACTGAAGCACTCTGACCTAACCAGAGATTGTGTGTGTGTGTGTGTGTATGTGTGTGTGTGAGGAGGCATGTGGAGGTGTATGGTAATTTGCGACAGTTTGTTTACTCGCTAATTTGTCCGATGCATTTGCACGCTTAACATGTTGTGCCGCTAAACAAAATTTTAGTGTTTCAGTGAGGTGTGTCAATTCCTACCTTGAAATTACAGATGCAGGTCACAGTGTCCCCGATTCGCAAACACTCTCCGTCGAACTTGCACGTGTTTGTGTCACAGAGGAAAAGATCCGTGTCTTGCTCTTCGAACCCTGTGGTGAAACATACACAAATATAGATTTTCAACACTATAGTGTAATCTACAGTAGAAACCATAATAATAAAAAATAACTGTTGAGATCTCTTTATTATCTCAATAGTTTCTCCTGAATCTCAGCAATGAGACTAAATAGAGAGCAAATGGAAACTTCTTTTGTGTCAATTTTATCAAAGACTTCAAGTTAAACGCAAACACTTCTCATGAAATGCATCCTAAAGCGGACCATCTATTACCTATACAACATACATTCATTTACAAGCTCCGATCTCCTAATGCATTTCAACAAACATCTCATTTCTCCTAAGCAAGTTTAAGAGAAACATCTGAGACCATCTGAGATCATCTGAGAAGGTCCTTAAATGAAGCACACCTCAGAATCTTCTGAGCTATAGAAATGAAACCTCTGAGCAATGAAGTTCTCCTCTGGGAAGGTCAAAATCATGAAGACACTGAACACACTTCATGTCAAAACCATTAACAGGTGATGCTATAACAGCTTGCCACTAGATATTCTGCCATTCAGTCACAAGAGCGTCAGTGAGTTCAGGCTCTGATGGTGTGTGATGAGGCTCTGCCTCACAGCCTCCATTTCAGTTCATCTCAAAGATATTTAGTAGTGCTCAGTTCTGGGCTTTGTGCAGGCCAGTCAAGACTCAGTAAGACTCACCAGACTCAATAAACCTTTTCTTTATGGACCTCGCGTTGTGCGCGGAGCATTGTCAAGCTGAAGAGAAAGGTCAGCCCCACTGTACTAAAAGTGTGGAGTATGTGCAGTATAGATTCTGGCTTATAAACGACAAAGAAAGATTTCTGTTCATGTTCTAATCGTAAAATAACTAAGTTAACACACAGAACTCAAAGTTTAACCATTGGTCAGGTCTGTTTCGAGCACAAGTATAGTCTGGTAATATCCATTCAGATCTTTTAAATGAAAATGCCTCAGTGTCACTGCTATTGGTTCTGCACAGCTGACAAACTCATCTTTAGTTGCACCAATAATCACCTGAAGCATTTTGTTTCATTATAACTGAGTAAACACATCACTGGGGTGAAATTACCTCACAGAATCGCTTCCTCAGGACAAAAGGATTTGTGGTTCAAAGTTCTGGATGGAGAGTGTAAAAGCTGAAGTGTGTTATGACTGCAATAGCGAATGACTCTGGTTTAAAAGCTGCTTTGATAAGAGAGGTCGTGTCCCTGGTTTGGGGTCATAGCAGCCCGGGGTTTGAAGCTTACAGACCTCTGCTGAGAGTGTGGGCAGGATGTCTCTTAATGGACTGAGGTTTTGTGCTTGGCAGCAAGAACGAGGAGTCCATGCAGACATACAATACAGATAACAGCCCGGCTAAGAGAGAATAAGTTATTTACATTATGGTTAAATACTATTGGTTTCAAGGATGCTCTCTCGCTCTCGCTCTCTCTCACAGCAGATTCACTAATACCGTTAAACTTGATCACAAAGAAGCAACAATCCAAATTCCTTATGAGTGTGACACCTCTGTGCACACACACCTGAACGCAACACAACATTCATGTCTCACCATAACATCAAGGTATTGCATCATTACAATTTCATTGAGTTGAATTGAGAATGACTTTTAAATTGTAATTGTTTTCCTTCATTTGAATTATGGAAACAACAGAATGTACAATAGCAATTCCAATGTGAATTCAAGCATGTAGAATTAAATTTGATTAAAATTCAAAATAAACCAATAAAATTCCACTAATATATTAACTAGAAATAAAAAACAACACATTTGTTTTTTAGGACAGAATCTTAAGGTGTTTTGCATTGAAGTTTACCAAAAGTTCTGTGTTTAAAGGTTTCATAAAAATGCAAACAGACAGATTAATAATCTGTTGAAATGATTAGAATTTTAATTCCACTTCCTGACATTCCAGTTCATCTTCCTGTGGGTGTGGTCAACTCAATTTAAATTCACACTTGAAATTTTTCCCAGTGCTGCACTACTTTGAATTCTGCCATGAAAACAGGTCAACAGTGAACTCAGTTCTCCCTGTAAACACACAGACATATAGAGCATGATGAATATTTCATAAACTCAAGCAAGTGAAAGAGCTGAAATGACCTATGTCACAGTGTAATGTTACATGGAACCACAATGATGGTTCTGACGATGTGTGAGATGATGGTTCTCTGTTATTCTTCAGTAAATTCCAGCACTGCTTTTAAAATCATGTACTCAAATGTTCATCTTTAAAAGTTATTTTTCAGGTTAACATTTAACAAAAGAATGTACGCCCTATCATACAGTACTAAAGCACCGTTGAAAAATACAGTATGTTGTTAATTTTAAGCATGTTATTATTATATATTATATGCTTCTTTTTACTTTATAGAGGTACACCTAAATGAATGCACTGTCGAGCATATTAAAGCATAGTTAACTGAAAATGTATGTCTTAGCATTTGAACTCTATTTCTAGAAAAATCACTGTTTGATTGTAACATGTTTTGCTTTTTTCATTTTAAATTGCATTCATTATGGTTTCAAAAATACTTCCATGACATTATTTCATAACACTGTTTACTGTACCAACAAAATTAAATTTCCTCCTGTTCTTGCTGTATAATAAGTAACATGCACCTGATGATGTTGATTATTATCTCCAGTGACTAAGTGATGTTGGGTCAGAAGAGCTGGTTCTTTGACTTGAGGTCATACAGTGAATTGATATAATAAATAAGTCTTCTTTAAGGAGATTTGAGGGGTTTGACTGATTTCACTTGTGTATGCTCATAGTGTATGCACTATGAAAACTGTGCAATGTTCAAAAAATGCAGTGTCGGGCTGGCTGGCTGGCTGGGCAGAATTATTGAGGTTTGGCCGTTAGCTTTTGATAAACAAAAAACTACAGCTAGAAAACTCTGTCAAAGATGAATGATATCATTACATGAGCAAGAGTTATGAGTTATGGCCGTACATCAGCCTGGCTGTGACTGGACCTGAGGTGTGACGCTGCAAAGGTTCCAGATGGTTCTATCTGAAGGTTCCAAATAAGCAAAAGTCCAAGCCATTGTAAACACACCTGTGACCACACATTCTAAAACAATGCGCCAAGATAATAAACTAGATTTATTTGAAAGATGACCTTTTAATCCAATAATAAAGCACAGCCTTATTAAAACTTCAAATGTCCAATGATCCAAAACAGGTCTGCAGTAATAAACGAGTGAATTTACCACTTAAAAACTGAATGTGAAGCCAATGACACACATTCACCAGCTCACCTGTGCTCAGCTGAATGTGAACAGGAACGAGAGACAGAGCGACACAAGAGGGGGAAGTAAGTGAGAGAGCAGATGGATGATATGATTTCTCTCGCTGAGACGGGACAAGCATAAAATTTAAATATTGTCGAATCAGTTGTGTCTGGCTGTGCGGTCCATCGCCTTTAGCGATGGTGCGCACTACTTAGCCGAGACAAATGAGTGTGCATGCATGTGTGTGTGGTCTATATGTTTGTAGCCTTTCAGAAAGCGAGATACATGCTGTTAAACTGCTCATCAAGACAGAAATGAATGGAGAGAGAGAGGGAGGGAGAGCAGCAAAACTCTCAGGATAAGCAAATCTGTGTGGAATGATAATGAAGCAGAGGCAGCTGACACACACCATATGAAACTTATATTATAACACAATAGAAACATCAGCGCAGGACCTGCAGAGCTCAGTGCTGTCACCTTTAGAGGATTCCTTTATTAATATATATATTATACACAAACACACACACACACACACACAAGAAATCTGCGCTGGCATGCGCTGTGCTAATAAACTCGGGGCAAAGTTTCTTTGAACTACAACATCTGCTAGCTGAATAAATGAATATGCAAATGGGGGAGTGTCGTTAACCCACAGGGTGTAAAAGCTAGCCAGCATCTGCAGCAGTATTACCTAAAGCTCACATTAATGTCTCTTATTACTGCCAGCCAGCAGTTGTATTCATGTACATGAGAACATCACACTGCATAATCTCTAATAGTTTTAGGATTTGGGGATAAAAGCAGCATTAATGAAAGAATTTCTTTTTTATCTAGAAATACGTGTGCGGATCAGAGATTTGTGTCGCTCCAGATGACATCATCTTTTTCCATTATCCAGTTTCAGTCAATTCTGAAAAGCAGTGAATATGCCTAATGTTTATTTATCTTGGGGTTTTTTGGCAAAAAACACAGTTTTGTGGAAGACCTTGCTCTACAAACTTGCTCTACAAACAAAAAGTTTACCCCAAAATATAACCTGTCATCATTTGCTCACCCTTCTGCCTCTTGAAAGTCACATGACTTACTATGTCTACACATTCCATATATCCATTACATACAGTAAAAGAATGGTAATTACTCTGTTATTCATTAAAATTAATAGAATTAATTAATTAATTAATAGAATTAATAATAAATAAGAGTGAATAACTAAATATAAAAAATAGAGTGAATACTTCTGTTTCAGTCTCTTTCTCTCCCAAAGGTGTTCCACAGAGAAAGAAAATCATACAGAGTCGGAAATGACACGAGGATATGTACATGGTAATCAGTTTATTTCCGGGTGCACTGTCCCTTTAAATGACTGCACAGCTTTTAGTGTAAACCTCTCCACAACAATGGTCTTAACCAGCAAAAACAAGGGTCAAAAAACACACAGCTGGGCACCACTCACTATTATAACACCAATGTACAGTGAAATTTCAGTTTCGCTGCCTCACACCTCCTGGATCCAGTCACAGAAGGTTTTCCTGTTGAGGAACAACAAATGCATGTAAGTGAGCACTGCCCAGTCTCTAATAACAGATGGTCCAGTAAGAATAGCCTGGTCATTAGTGTAGTATTTATACACACATCATTAATCTACCATAGAGCTCTTTGGCTTTCATTTTCAAAAATAGACAAGCAGGAACACAACCCATGTTAAATGAAGGTTGCAGCCTTGTCTGTGCATTTTGTGGAGGTACCCTTGAAAAATTGGTACGTTTGTGTGCAAGAGGTTAATAAACAGTGAACCTCACACCTTCTGGCACACCTGTGGAGGAGCGACTCAAAGCCCCCGGGAGACGAGTTCAGTTTCATCGCCATATGGCTGCGTGCGACAACTGCTCATAAGTACTGATCGAGGGGCAGTGTTTCCTGTCTGCCTCGTGTAGCCAGACAAATCACATTCTCTCAAGATTGTATCGGCAGAGTCAAGTCACAATGTGAGTCTGGATGGTGGAGAGCACCGACTGACAAAGACACTCATTAATAACTGAACATTTTCAAGGACACTCTCCCAGAATGCACGGAATTCTGTTGCTGTAACCAATTAGGAAGCTCGCACAAATATCACACTTGTTAATGCACAACAATCCTTCTGAAAATAGTCACATATCAGCTGATCCATGCAGAATTTATGAACATAGAACTGTAGGCATGTTTTCGGCTACCTTAATCCATCCCACAGATGCTAGATAATGTCCAGCAGTCAAAAAACTTCACAACCATCAATGAGCCACGACTGAAATAAACTACCTAGAAATCTTCCTTTCTCAAGTCAAGTCAACTTTATTTATATAGCGCTTTTTACAAATTGTCATTGTTTCAAAGCAGCTGTACATGAATCTTTAAAATGTTAAAAGATTAATTAATCTTTAAAGGATTTCTGTGTGAAATCTTAATTTACTTCAAAAACACTTCTGTCAATAGCGTGAGCTTTTGAGAACGTTACACAAAGTTTATTGCATTTTTATTTCTAACAAAAGTTTATTAACAACTATTTCTATAAACAAAATTCATGTTCTGTTCAAAGTTTCTGCTGGCAAAGAAAGCATTTATGAGGAAATTAAAAACTTAAAAAGTTGGCGCTGTGCACACGACACAGGCTAGTCACAACAACATCCTGCAGTCCATCTGGAAAACGCTGTTTGTTATTATTGCTTGTTGTGCGCAGAGATCATGTTTAAACATTCAATTTGATGTTTGTTTCTGTGCAGCTGGCCAAACCAGACCCATCCAAAATCTGTGCTGCATCTCAAATCTTGTGCACCCTTGGGCTACACCGCATAACTGCCTACTGTTGTCAAATTGCGGAAATACGTCAAATATTTTTATTTGAAGAACAAAACTGTTGCTTTAGCTTCAAACAGGCTGAGATCAAAAGAAGCATCTGGTGCTAAAAATATAATGTTTTTTCAAAGATTTGGTGGAAATATTTTCATTGGAAACATCTTGTATGCTTCATGCTCAGTTTGGTAACCTGGGCTTACTGAAAATAACTGCCTTTGAAGTTTTGAACTCAGTACTGTACATACAACGGGGTTCAAAGATCTGAGACCACAGTACAACATTTTAATTCTGCAATTTTAATAATGTAATTTAATATATTTTTGTTTTCTCGTTACAAATAATATAATCAGCATAACACTTTCGGTGAAACGTTAAATAATAAACTACCATGAATTTTAGATCTTTCTTCAATGACAGAATACAGTAAATACAGATTTATACAGTGAATACAGAATAAGTGTCTTAAACCCCAAACTTTGTTTATTTCCAGATTCAATACAGAATTTAATCCCAGTTTTTCGATGTGTTCTCAGACTTTCAGACCACACGGTGTATGTGCTTGTTTGTGCTGGTATGTTTGTATGTATGTTGATCAGATGTGTGAGTTCTACCCTCCTCAAATGTCCATCCATCGTGCGACACAGGAAATAACAGCGTTCTGAATGAAAAACAGAAACATCTGCCATCATGCATATTTTAACACGGTGCTCTTTCTAAGCACTCAGCTTTATGAGTGCGCACTCTGGGAGATGTCTCCAATTACTGTCCTTTATTTCTCCTGCTCACCTCTAGATACACAACTCACACTCCAGCATCCGATACCGGCTCGTTCTTTCTCGCTGAACGAGCCACTGGCATTATTATTTTAACACAAACACTCTTGCGCTGGCCATTCAATTAGCCCTGAAACGTCTTTCTGGTGGCTTGCATTAGTCATGGCTCCTCTGAGCCAACTAAGGATGGCAGAAACGGGAACAGAACAGGACGGTACTCTCTTTCTCCTCGTTTCTCTCCACTGAGTACCGACATTCTTCTTGTTTTTTTGTATTAAATCTCAATAATGGCATTTAAGTCAGGATAAAACAGTGAGAGCCGAACAGAAAACCCAAAGAAAGCTAAAATAGGGCACTGCAACTTCCTCATTAGCCCAGGAGCTCAGACAAGCTCTCCCAGAAGACCTTCTACACTCTAGACTTCATTTCTCTCTCTTTCTCTCTCTCTCTCTCTCTCTCTCTCTCTCTTGCACACTCACACTCTACCGTCAAAATAGGTTCTGGCGTTCAGAGTGTCTGAGGAACAGGAAATAAAGAGCTGAGGTGAGGGATTAGAATAATCCCTGTGGTCCTTTACAGTCTGAGGGAGGGAGAAATTTGCAGATGATGGGCTCTGACAGGCTGGTGCTCTCCGTTTGTGTTCAAGTTAACCAGACCTGCTACAATCAGTCTGTGAGCATCACGCAAGCTTTTACCGGCCATTTAAACCATACCAATCTCAGTAGTCAACCAGTGGTATAACTTGTCTAAACTGTGATACATGACTGTGTCAGGTGAACAAAGAGAAAAACAGGCTGGGGCTAACAATAGACAGAATTATAGTGTAGCACACGCATTAGCATAATGGACATTGCAATATATTCAAGCCGGCCATCTGACACCTTGTCTATCCGACAGCTTATTTTATCAAGCTGTGCTTCCAACAACTGTGTCTGCGCCGCGGTGGGGTTACAAGGTCGATACTACACAGCACAACACAGACACAGAATCAGAGAGGACAGGAAGAACATGTCAACAGTACATTCTCCACCCTGCTGTACATTAATGTATGATTTCCCTCACTTTATTATATTTTCTACTGCCTTTCTCCAATAGAGAGTGAAATGTTTAAGGAAGAATATTTAGCTGTGAATCATCTCTCATAGGTCACTGTAGCACTGTGCAACAGATACATTTCTTACACCCTTGAAACTATTTAAGAGACCATATAATTGCACAGCAGGGCCCTTTATTCCCAAAGTGTCTCTATGGGAAAAGGTCTTCCACAGGGCTACATTTATCTTACTAAAACAAAGTAAAGTAGCACTAGATGATTCTCTGAACAGGTCTCTCATGCACAGTGCTTACATCCGGTCTAGCCTAGTGGTTCTGAAATCTGGTCTGGTAACTCACAGACTGCACGTTTAAAAACCACTTGGCGTGATCTATGACCTGGCTTGACCAAGACACTTGACCTGAGGTTACTCAGGGGCTCTGAACCTCTCATGTGCGTAATGCAAGTTACTTGGAATAAAAGCATTACTTCACTAATTAGACTAACGGCTAACATTATTCATAACAGAAACGCCAGAACTGTAAGACGTGCAAAGGCATACGTGGGTCGGGAGGTGTTACAAACAGTGCGTCTCTTACCGGAGCAGTTCCACCCGGTAGGTGTTTGACAGTCGCTCAGCGAAGAAGGAAACGCGCAAAGTTGTTTTAATGGTAATATACAAAAAAAGCAATAGGTCGCGATTACAACTACATGTGTCCAACTCCCCTGCCGCGGTCTGCGTGTTTGTCGCACCCCCGCGCAAAAAGCCATGTCAGTTCATACGGGGCGCAGAGCGCAGACATGAACCGAGGGGTTCGATCCCACGATGAGCGCAGGCGAGGCAGATCTCAGCTGCGAAGCTGCGAAGCACATCTTCTGGGCAATGCCGCGATGATCCCCATGTGCTCTCTCTGATGCCGGTGCGACTTGGTCTTGAAGTGTCCGGCTGCCGAAAACCAGAATGATGAAACTCAAAGCTTATAAATAAACACATCCAAACATGAATTTGACAGGCTGTCCGGATCCACTAGTTGATCATGTTCTCACTACCGTCCTGTCTGGAAAATGTCTCTTGATCTCGCTTTGTTTCTTTTATAAGCTCTGTCTGAGAGTGTCTTTCTGGGCTGGTGTCTGGCTCTGACTGTGAGGATTCTGATGATGATGGTGATGATGATGAAGAAGAGAGGTGGGCACACACTTTTTTGGCGACGCGGATTGGCTATAGCGGGCGCATTACCAACACACCCGACCCCGGGTACCGAGAGAGCCGCGTATTACAGCATCTCAGGCGGAGATAAAGACCGCAAGTCAGTCTCCCACACCCGTAAGAGGAAACCATAAAGATTCACTCATTAAAGTCATTACACGTAACCAAACAGTAGTGGAAAAAACTGAAGCATACTTTAAGGATATTTCTAAGTGAATCCTAATTTCTGAACCCTTACAATCTGCCCCCGCTTGTTCCGGCGTCTACAGCGAAGAGGCGCAGAGCTCCGCGCGTTACTTTCACACCCTCGCCGCGGGTGTTCCGGGCGAACAGACGGTCTCTTGTTGAGTTCGGATCAGAGCTACGTCACACAAACTTTCGAGCGTCAAACACTGAATTAATCACCGCCGCGTGAGTTCGCGCGTCTCCGTGCGTTGCGTTGCAGTAGCGCGCGGCGAGCGAAGCACGCGTCATTCATTAAATCTGTCCGTCAGCGTGAGAGCGCTTATAGCGAAGCTCAAGCCTCGCTACTGTCACACCCAAAGAGTGTGTGTTCAGTTCAAGCGTTCAGTGATTCCCATCGATTCAGCCCTAAGCTGCGCCATGAGCCGCCTACAAGCTGTCACATTTAAACACACTTTACTTCTACATAACAGTTCTGTTCCCCAAAACAGTGGTTTGATACCTTAAAGGTTGTCACGTTTTTTACCCAGCTTAATTTGCGCTTGCAATTGTTTTATTTTTAAAATCAAAAGGTTATAAATACCAACATATCACAATTGTCTTTTTATAGGTGGGTTCCTATGTGTAAAATTATTCTGTATAGAGAAAACATGTGCACGGGTCAATGGCTGTTTTTTCATCTGGGCATTAACAGTGCGAGTATTTAACAGTCTTTTGCTGTAGCGATGACTTTAGTGTATGTGTACAGAGTTTAACTATCAGAAATAAATCGGTATTCAGCAGCGTGAAAAATGTGGCAACCAGCCCTGATCATCATTATCCTGGAACAATTATAACATGGGATTGTGCCAAACACACATATTTGAGATTAAATCATTTAAGATTAAATCTAGTCACATAAATCATGTACCTCAAACACATTTAATGTGCATTGTCTCAGCCCGAACTTAAATCCACAAGAGCAGTCCAGCAGATTTCCACTGGATTCCTTTAAGCCGTTTTCCTAAATCCAAGATTAAGTTTTACATACATCGAACCCATGGCCTTTGTGTTGCTAACACAATGCTTTACCAACTGAGCTACAGCAACACACTGGTTTTAGTGTAAGTTTAATTGTTATAGAAAAACACAAGACTGATCTGAGATCAGTGGAGGCGAACCGTTTGCGCAGAACAGAACAGAGGCCCGTTGCATGAGTTTATGGGGCTCTTGATGTGATCGTAACAATGGGCCTCACTGATGTAAAAACCGTAGAATAGTTAATAGACAATAATACTGTCACAGAGCGTGTGCTACATGAGATCCCAGCAATGTAAATGAGGAGAATTATTCTGAGAATTATATTGTGCTACTGTTTATTGCTGCCTTTTTATATCCTGATTGTTGTCATTTGGTGATTATTCACAGCCCATCTTAAGTTGTGGTCCTTCCGTAATCACTGTTTTCAAGGTTTGTGTATTAAATGTTGATCTCCATGGACATCTGGCTAAAAACCTTAATTTGGAAATGATTTAATTTCCAAACCCTAATTTTGGAAGCGAGCAATGTCATGGCACATCACAAAGCCATAAAACAAGACTGGTCCCATTCAATGAACGTAATGGAACAGATCTAATTATGTTGCAATGCGCCATTTGCTATTAGTGCAGATTGAGCATTGAGCGCCGTTGCATCGGAAGTTTAGATCTGTTCATTTATTACAGGCCCCCCACGACCACCTATACAGAATTCAGGACCCCATGTGATCACAGACAGTATATCAAAAATAGATCCAGTGTAAAGCTGTCATTGCTTTATCAGATTAAGTTCTATTTTATTTGACTTTTTTTGCAATTATTTTAACAGCAGTCAATGGATAAATGTAATCTTTCATCTGCATTATTGCTCAGACTTATCTTCTTCCTCATCGTCTCCCTCTGTTCTTTTCACAGATGTTTTGACTGGCTCACAGCTCAGACTGGGTCGAGCGCACGTCCCCTGACAGCACTCATGGTGCCCGGCTCTCCATCCAGCTGTGCTGTAATGCGCTCCAGCAGCCGCTCTGATCTGGTGGGATTGGACGGAAGCTCTGCTCAATAGCAGCAGGATTTCTGGGGTTTTACGCGGATCTCAATGAGAACCGGAATCTGCTGTGTAGCTCGGAGGAAACGGGGGGCAGATGTGCGAGCATGCGAGCGATGTGATTGAGAAAGAGGAGAGTTTTTCCTTTTCTTCTCTTGGCTAATCCACAGACTTAACTCTCTACTGTCTAATGCTGCCAGCTGCCCATTACAGAGCATTGCAGTGCATCAATTCCTGGTCATTTTGCTTAACACAGTCAGAATAGTGATTGTCTTTGTGATGGCACTAATGTGACTGCGAGCAGGAGAATTTACTCTGTTCAGAAATTCTTCTCCATGAATTCCCCAAGAAGGCCACATCCAAAGTGTGAGTCCAAAGACCTCTTGTTCTCATCTCACACTGTCAGCGCACCTATTGTGCTCTTCTATAATTGAGCTTTTCTTTTCCATCTGTTTAATTTAAATGGAAAGATGTTCTTTTAATTAGCCGAATGAGTTCTGAGCTCTGGCTGAACTTGACCTTTGAAGTCCTTACAGTAATATTGTATGAAGAGCTGTGTAGCGTTAATTGAAAACTTTTGTGCAGCGGGAGAAATATTCATCAGGAAACACAGTGGTTTTCAGCACAGAGAGGAAGATTAGAGTTATCTGAAGGAATTCAATGAATGTTTTGAGTAAGTGTTGAGTAAACACCAGCGTTGAATAAATTGTTTGACATCGGACGCATCTCTTCTAAAAGAAACGTTTCATAAGTGCAACATAGAAACTAAATAATTCACAGAAACATGTTTAGATGAAAGAAAGAGTTCCTTCATAAATGAAAATTCTGTCATTACTTACTGTATGCTGTTATTTTTTCTTTCGAGTCGCACAGCTCTTCTCCATCCGACGACAGTTCATGGCAACCGCATCTGTCAAAATACAAAGAAAAATAAAGCAATATAAAACATCATAAATGTGGTTTATTTGATTTGTGCACGATGTCCCGAGTAATCGTACAGATTTGTGTACGGAACAGACTGAAATTTAAATTATGAAAACGCTTCCTTCTGCTGTAGCTGTCAAATAAAATCAGGTGACAGGCATCAAGCTTGAGGTCAAATACAGCTAAAAAACAGCCAAAGATGTGATATTTTTGACGACTAATGTGTTGTGGGGATGGTTTTAAGGAAATTAATGATTTAAATGTAAAATATATGGATAAATGTAGTGTATAAGTTATACAGACTTTAATTTGCGTGTGTATTTATTGATTGTCCTTTTTAGAGCCTGACTGAAATGAACTATGTTGTATAAAAAAGAACGAGTTTGAAAAACAGTTTTAAAGAACAACAATAATGACAGAACGGCTCTGTTTCAGTGAAAATTTGGAATTCTCTTCAACCCCGTCACTGTGTTTTAAATTGTATTGCAGTTTGTATAGACGGGCCATGCACCTCCAAACCACAAGAGTGCATCTGTGGTTTGTCCCGGCTGAGATTGTATTCAGAGCTGCAATAAAAGACAAACCGATCCAATGACTCCCTTAAGGTATATCTAACCTGATTGTGTGTGTGTGTGTTTTCTCATCTGTCAGCTTGACCTGACTCTGGCTCTTGAGCTTTATATAGCGCTTGTACAGCTATAACTCCTGACTTCATCACGCCTGTAGACCTCAGGGTTTGTCTTTATCTGTCTATCTCTGCCTTCCGTTCTCTCTTTAGGACAAAATATGAATGACTAAAGGGAAGGAAATGATTCAGGCAAGGACACAACCCAGAAGAGTGTGCATTGAACTCCCACGGCTCATAAACAAACTCGTGGAAGTATGGATGATAATCAAGGACATATGATTCAGAAGGTCATTCAATTCTTTTTAGTTACATCTGTTTCATATCTTAAATAATCTGGTTTTGGTAAGGGAACAATAGACACACACGCTGTTGTAGCTGAAACCTCCTCACCATCTTCTGTTGGAGGTCTGCCACTCTCACTTACTGATTATGAATGGAAGAGATTCAGTGGCTTCCTCTGACATTTCATCACATATGATGATGTGTGATGCGCAGTGTTTCGTGTGAAGCAAATGAATGCGAAGCTGAAATAAAAACAGAAGTAGCATGCAAACAAAAATGTTAAGAGACCAAATTAGGATGTAATTCATGGAGTAACGTCACACGGTGAATGTGTGTGATGACGCGATTGACGTTTGCAATTATGTGATTTTGTGAGGAATAAACGTTGGATCAGTGAGAAGATTTTGAAGAGCACAGTAGATTTCACAGCTACTTGCCAAAGTTAAATGCAAACCCAGATCGCTGGAGCTCCGGCATTAAAGGCAGACAGAGGGAGGAAGCCGAGCAGTCATAGCAGGTGACAGAATATGCCGCACATTTAAGATGAGCTCATGACTGCTCATGATTTTGCCCAGGAATAAACCAAAGAGAAATACAAGAGAGACACAGAGAGGAACATAAAGAAATACTGTTGTGTACAAAGACAACGCGGTTGAGTGCAAATCTGAGTGAATCAGAGTCAGTTCAGGGAGGTGGGACAGATTAGAGCTGGTGAGACACAGTCCAAGAGCAAATAATCTCAGGCAGTTTGAGAGAGAAGGGGGGACGCTTCATATTGATGTCTCTGATAAGGGAATTATGCTCATGTAATGGATGAAAAACATTTTTCATTGTGTTCCATGTAATATAGGCAATACTGTATGTTTATTGATTGGATCAGAGAAAATGAAAATATATTGGTCACCTCCGTATGAAAAGGACAGTTTTAGGACAGGTCTAGAAATTGTAGTTGGTAATTTAATATGAAGTTATATTTTCTCAGCCGAATGTGAGCTCATGTTGCGTATCTACCAAACCAATCGATTGATTAATTGATGAAAATCATGTGTTTTCTAACCACAGTTACAAAATATATTACAGAGCAACTGCAATTGAATAGAAAACATGATTTCAAATGGATTTAGTTAAACATTTGTTTTATTTTTTCATTTTATATCCTGTTTGTACAGACAGTATAGAATATAATATCCCAACAACAGTAATAATGAAACTAAATCTTGTGAGTTCTATCATGCGATTTAATTCTACTGATGTTAAATCTCCTGTATACTTCACACACCACATATAATAAACACACAAATGCTGCCAAGTCACCTGTTGAAGACATTATCTGCAAAGCACAACTGCACATTCTAATTATTGTGTGAAATAATCATCACAAACATGTCAGTTGATTCACCTTCGTCACACAGCTTATATTCCTCTTGATAAACTTCACCAAACATCTGCTGTGTGTCATTCCAACCTCGGACAGGAATGTTTCGGCAATGAGCAAACACTCTATAAATGACATCTTCCAGATGAAATCAACATCAAACAGACACCCGAATGTAAACAGGCATCAGTGATCTCCTCCTTACTGAAGACCTAATGGTTTTAACTGTATGTTCATCCTAAAGGTTTTGGTGTTTGTAGTATGATTCCTTGCAGGTGTCAGAAAACAGCACAACACACAGCGACTGCAGACTGATGGATCCGCCTAGGTTCCCAAATGTGAGATAAGCAACCTGAAAAATCCTTCGTTCATTTGCCTGTGTGATGGCTAACAACTAACAAAAAATAATAAAGCTAACAAACAAGTGCTAAGGATGTTAAAAATAATGACAGAAAAACATTTTCTCGTTGTGTGTGTGTGTTTTGCTGCTTAGACAGTGAAATTGTAATTAGCCCTACAAAAAGTCTTTAAATTAGAAGCGAAAATGTCAAGGAACCCGCACCATCTTACACTTTGTTGCCATGGCTGCCAGATTCTCTCTCTTTTGCGTTTCACTTTCTGATAGTTTTAACATTCCTCTGTGCCTCCTGAGATGTGTGCTTAATAATGTAAAATAAATTACCTCTCTGGAGAATTTTAAAAGGAGGGATGCTATGATTTCTTTGCTATTTTTTGTGATTAACTTTTTTAAACTCCTTCTTTTTCTTTGAGACAGACACAACACAAGCTAGATTTAAACCTGTGTAAGTGTTTGTGGTCAACATTACATCAACGTTGCGCTAAACAGCAAAGGTTTTAGATACACTCTGCAGAGTTCGCATTGAGAACTTCCTGCATAGACAGGAAGAGACTGTCAAACCAACATGTAAAGCGACCAATCACAGTTGACTTTTTCCTAGTGCCATTTGGGGCTGGATTATTTAAAAAAAAATAATTGAACGATAATAGAAAACAAACAGCGAAATAATGCTGGAATATTCTTTATAACAGTTCAGAAAACACTACAAAAATAGCAGAAAATGTATGTAGATTATTTAAACAACATTTCTGCTCATTCAGAAATACAGACTATATCCCAGGCGGAAAACTCAGAGAACAGAATTCTGCTTGTGAATATAAGATCTAACAAACCTGCTACTAAATACCTCAAACAAACTCTTAACATCTTTTAAACATTTGCCACTGCTAACGTTAACATCCGAGAATGATTTTATCTTCAGAAGCTCTGTAAGCATTATGAGAATGATCTCATTAACATAACATCACAGTAACTCATTAACTTTGCATTTCCGTATTCTGTTTACTTGAGTTCCAACTTAATTGCAGACGTGCCTTTATCATATCACCAGGGTGTAAACAAACCCTGTGACACCTACTGTAAAAACATCAGCACGCTGACTTAGCATACATAAAAAGCATGTGTTAGCAACTTAGCACAAGGGTTCAAATGTTCATTTTGGAAACAGTGTGTCTTTAAAATAAAAAACAAAAAACGACAACATTGTTTGTTGTCAAAACAATATTTGAATAGCCAAAGAGAGAGCAAAAGCCTATATTGTTGTCTTCAACTTGAGAAATGTCAGTCCTGTGACTGTCTTTGATCTGTGTATTTTAAACTGAGGATGCGCATGTGTGTCGGAACTGTATTAACTTAAGATGCTGTTTCTGTGCCCCTTAAACAGTAATAGTTGTTGTGATAGATGTGGTCAATCATGTGATGTGCTTAACTGGAAGAGGTGTTTGATGGGAGATCTCTTTGGGCTATAGAGAAGTCTGTTCCAGTCTGTAGAAGCACTGCTGGTCTCCTTCACTCCCAGGAAGTGCGTATAAAGATCAGCTCTGTGGCTTCTGAGTTTGCCGGCTCTATTCTTAGACATCTTTTAGAGTCTGGGAGAAAACTGTTGTTTTTGATTGTGGAGTAATTCTTCTCCTAAATTTGAGTATTTCATTCGGGAGTTCTTATGATGGAGGAGAACAATAGTCGTCTGTATCAAACAAATTTCAAAAACAAAAAAAAATTGGTATCTGTTCCCCCTCTAGTGGCCCAAGCTGCAGTCTTTATATCTATGTTTATGACTGCCACATATTTTTGTATATGTGATATATACTTTATATTCACAACGTTTGTGATGATTTTGCTGCCTTCTCATCCATTTTGATGGCATTTACTTCTTATTTACATTTCAGTCGACAAATGTTAAATAAAAAATAGGCAAATATTGAAGTTAATCCTGTATTATATATAGGCACATGTAAATAGCATAAAACAATGTTTTATGTTTTAAATGTTACTTGCTGCATTAAATATTTTATATTTAGTTGGCGAGAATGACTGTCTATTTGCACCTCATCAGTGTTGTTCTCTGGATGCAGATGAGGCCTAAAAGATAATTAAACCACAGTGTTTCAGCTGTGTTCACTGCGTTCAACTCTGTTACTAATTTGTTTGTGTTGTAGAAGTTACTATATTTTGAAGACGAAGGCCCTTCCACAGCTCAGTCACCGCAAACGTCATTTCCACAGCACTTCTCCACTCTTTTCACTGTAAGACACTTCAGTCAGGAGATTAACACATTCTTTCATGGAAACTCTATTACTGCGACTTAATTGAGTTTATAATTGCATTAGCTCGCTTCGCTTACCAGCGGCGCTCGCTGGACGAGGATCAAGTCTCCTTCGGCTCAACAGCTTAAGTATTATGGTGAAAAAGGGCCAAGTACATTAAATTGATACTATCTAGTTTGTACTTGGCGGGATAACCTTAATGGAAAGCTAACCTAAGTGTCTCCTCTGCTCTGATACTGCCATTCTACACAGAGTAGCTTAGTCATCAGCCAATTAAACCAGCGCAAACGTAATGGTATTAGTGTCACGACACTTCAGTGTACATCAGTGTACTACGACACTTTCTTTTTTGATTGCGCGCACAGGATCAAAGCCCCAGTCCAGGCTTGTTGCGGTAATGATGTGATGAAAGTTTACGCGACCTACGGCCTTCCTTTGTTACACAAGCTAGCATCATTACCTGTAACGTTTCATGGTTTCCTTCCTGAGGTTGTCCTGGGTGACCTAATCACCCAGTCTTCCTCAGTCAGATTCAGCAGTGTTTCCATTAGCTCTGAATCACAAATGCCAACTTGATATCGAGCTCATAGCTGAGATCACCATTAGGGCTGTGATCCATTGACGAGTTCCCTGAAAGCGATGCTCTGCGATTGGTGAAATAGATGGCTCCTGTCTTTTGTTGTCAACGCTAATGGAACGATAGCGCTGGCCAATGATTGTCAGGGTGATATCGTCAGCTCAATAATATGTCTTTATTTAGACCTACGCACGGACAAGCAGGATAAGGGGCTTGAGTGAAGAGAAGTGCATTAGCAGGCATTAGCGAGCATGCTAATCATCACTCAAGGGAGGAAAGAGGTGGCCAGGAGAGAATACACTGAAGAGAATGCATTCACTCCTTTCAAACACCAAAGAGCACATTTATGCTAACATAGAGATGCTCCAGATCATCAGATTCGAGTGTTTATGGACTTTTCATAGAATCAATATCGAATTCAAAAGTGCAACATGCTTTTCTCACCCACTCACAGCAAGCTATTCTTCACCAAATGGCTACAGAAGGACTATTGGAGAAACAGAAGAGACCATAAAATCTGTTGTTTGTCAGTCATAGGGAAATGCAAAACACAATCCAGCTCATTTCAGTGACAAGTGAGAGTTGAAAGAGATGCTGAAACCACATACTGCGTGACTCCGGATTGCCATTGTGACTCCAGATTGCCATTGTGACTCCGGATTGCCATTGTGACTCCGGATTGCCATTGTGACTCCGGATTGCCATTGTGACTCCAAATTGCCATTGTGACTCCAGATTGTCATTGTGACTCCAGATTGCCATTGTGACTCCAGATTGTCATTGTGACTCCGGATTGCCATTGTGACTCCGGATTGTCATTGTGACTCCGGATTGCCATTGTGACTTCGGACTGGCATAGTGACATAATTGGGACATTCTGCTTGAAATGTCATTTGTAGTAAAGTCATTCAGAATATATTTAGAAGAACCAACGTTTTTTTTTTTTTTTACTTTATTTATAGGCAGTAACACACTGACACAGAACAAATGGAGGGAGTAAGAGATATGTGATGTAGTCAATCAAAGAAAGCTCCTTTCAAAGTAACATCGCGACAAGAGACGCGTTTGAGTTCCAGTCTGTCTGAGCTGACCACGTGTGATTGGATCACCTGAGGTGAATATTAATACCAGGTGTAAAAGAACCTTTGTCCAGATAAACAGTACTGCAGCACTGCAGTCTTGTAATTGTTAAAGAGACTGGCTATACACTATAAAGGCAGGCAGAGCCAGATGGGCTGTGATTGATTCAGACGAATACATGTTTGTGTTGGAAAGAAGACAAATCTGCACACAGTGGTGACCCTGATTCTTACCTGCTGACTCTTGCTACATTGTCAAGAAAGTCTTTTGCTGAACCGAGGTCAGTGCTCGAGGGAAATATATCATTCAAAAAGTTAAAGCCAGTATTGATGAGAGCAGATGCCTGTGTTTGTCAGGAGCCCAGATGTGAGAGGGCTGCAGTCAGATTGTGAGGTGGACGAATGTGCCAGGCGTTCCTGTCGCAAGTTCTTCTCTCCAAATACACACTTTGAATTATTAAAGGACCATCTGCCAAGCAGTTGACCCCAGAACACAGGCGATATATAAAAGGCGCCTCGTATTCTTCATTTCATGTCTTGTCATGTGATTTTGTCATTGAAGCAGAATTTTCTCTTTGATTGGAAACACCATGACGTTCATCGTGAACAACGAGTCTTTTTATCTGAATGTCAGTCTGTTCTACTGTAAAGTACGTTGACTTTTGAATGTGACACTCGTGGAAACTGACACATTTTAAAGTTCAAGGGCCAAACGATCTCACGCTTTCCCGCTGTCGTTTAAAAGACTGATCCGTTTATTATTAATACAAAATGAATTCGATAACAGCACTGCTATTGTAGATTATGACCGTTTCATTGAAATGCTGGCGCCAAAATGGAATAATACATGATATTTAAATTGTCTTACTTTTAAAGTCTTGCCAATATTTTTTCTTTTTATTTCTAAAAGATTGAGAGATTTTATCTGAATAAAATAACAGATATTTGGCTTTTAGAGGCAAAAGCTTCCCTCTTTCTGCCTCTCTCTATCTCTCTCTCTCTCTCTCCCTCTCTCTCTCTCTCTCTCTCTCTCTCTCTCTCACTGTGCCAAGCATTGTTTATAGCCAAACAGATAGCCATAATCAATACAGGCCTCAGATTCATCACGCATTTGGATGCTGTCATTTCCTATTTAAACTGAAGCTGGACCAAAATCAACACAATTTGCTTTTGTTTTCTTATTTCTACAAAGTGTGCACTGGAAAGCTACATACGGGATGAATAGAGTGATTTACATGTTGTCTATCTTATTTACAGACAGACAGAAAGACAGATCCTTTGTGCTACATTTAAAATGTATGAATCCTGTCGCATCAGATAAACTATTACGCTGTGTGAAATCTGCAATCAGATTATCACAAATAACATCACACGTGTGTATGTGTGTGTGCTTGTGTTATACTTTCATGTAGGTTGATATTTTGTCATATAATGCAATAACTTTCATACAGTACTTAAACAGTTTTTGGGACCAGTATTTATATGGTCCACTATCTACATAGCTACAAATTCTTCCACAAAATATATTTTCTTAAAACAACTGTCCTGCTTTCATACTTGTAACACAAGGCTCCAGATCTGAATAGAGATGATCTATTTCTTCTAGATCTGAATATTCTGGCAGTTTAGCAAGTGCACATAAGAGATTTCCACAGGCAGTTACGTCACCTTTGTACCTTAAGTATCGCACAGTGTGATCATCCTGTTCAGATAAACAGACAGTGGGAGAAAATCTTTTTATGCCGCTTTCAAGCGCAGAATCTCTTCTCATCATGACCAACTCTCAGATGAACCGAAGATGAACCAAACAGCCCCTATTTGCCAGATTTTGAAAAGGCACTTCAAACACATGTACAACCATCCTGGATGTCTCCTGTGAGGCCAGCTGACAGGTATTATGAATGATCTAGCTCTCCATTAAGAGCACCTGAGAACCCTTGTGCTGCATCTGGAGAACATGGAAGCTCTTGAGTAGAACAAGAAAGTGCTCCTCTCTCTCTGTGGAAACACAATAGAAGAACAGAAAACCACTGAATAGAGACATGGGAAAAACACAGCTGTGTTGGGCTGTTGTCTCTGTAAAGCTTCACATTTATGCATTTGGCAGATGCATTTATGCAAACAATTTTAGGGTATATATGTTTTACCAGTTCCCCCAGTATTCAAGTGTTACTGTCACAATGCACTGCCAGTTGCGCTAGAAGAACTGTTGTTGAGTTAGCGTTATGAGACCATTAAGCTACAAGATGCTTGTATGTGTTTTACCGTGAATGTACCACAGTTATGGGACACAGTTACCTGTGGTAAAATCCCTGTAACACATGACCTTCTGTGACTTACTGTAAGTCTAATGTATAATCTGACTAGTCTCTTAATCATTTCATTTTGAAATACTGCTTTAATTTTCAGTTTGACAGTTTGTACGCCTCACAAATAGAGATCAATGCAATTAAAGACAACAATATTCTAGCAGCTGGATGGTTTACTTTCTGTTTGAATTATATCTGCAAAATAATCGGGACTTTCCAGCATGCAGTAATGGAACCAAAAACTGAACTAACTGGTCAGACAGTCTGATGCTGAGTAGTGTGTGTGTGTGTGTGTGTGTAAAAAACAGAGTAAATAAAAACTACTACTTAAACTGAATTTCTGTTCCTGTAATTAACACATGTGAGATATGTAAAGAGCATATCAAAGCTGGAGAGTCAGTGCTCAAATCATGCCAAAGTATCTGTTAAAGCACTTTCTTAAAGCACTTTCTAATAATGTGAGCCAGTGGCTCAGCGGCCTCTGCTTTATAACAGCACAGAACATCCCAACACTTCGAAGGAAAACTTGTAAGCAGGAAGCCAGGGAAATAATTTTGATAGCATTTTAAATGATTAAACCATCCTACTGATGCTGATGCGGCGTGCCTCGAGCGAACAGAAAAACAACCCCGAGACATTCATATAATCATGTACTTGAAATGCATTTAGCACAAGATATTCAGTCATTTACAAATGTATTAAAAACTAACATGGTGCGGTCAATAATCAAATTAACATGTTCAAGAAGCACAAACTGTCCAAACACAAACTTCCACAGTCCCCAAATCCCAGACCTGTACAGTATATTTGGAAGAGAGGCGTACCACAGGGCTACATCTGAGGTCCAACACTACTCAATATTTACTCTGGCAAGTTAGTTGTGCAACTGGCACCAACTGTTGATCCTGGCCGCATTCCTCAAGAAACACAAATTAAATTCTTGCCTGGCATCAGCACAGTCTGTGGTTAAAAAAGCCCTGCTGGCTATCTCTTTCTTCAGTTCCTCGTGAAACCAACTAACAACTTCTACTCAGTTCTGAGGGACACTGCCTCACGGCCTCCGAGCTTAACTTCAGAGTGAATCAGAATGAGCTCCACTGGGGTGATTCTGAGACCTTAGAGATCACAGTTATTAAAAAAAGGTACGAAAAGAACCGCTTGTAAGGTCTATGCTGTCTCCATGCAAACAGTAACTAGCTTCACTTTAGCTTCTGAAACAAAGTTTTTATAATAAGCCTCATTTTATTTTTTTATTACATTTTTAGAGTTAAAGTAACCTCTGTAACCTTCCTAATGTTGAACGTGCACACAGTTTGACTGTTTGGAATAAGAGCTTCTGCACACTACACACAAACACAAGCTGGCTGGACAGTGGGACGCTGACTGACCGCCTGACCACATCCAAACTGTACTATTGTAAAACCTCCAGAGTTGAGAAATACTTTTAACTTATGAAACAAGAGACCAGAGATGGACATGCATCCTAAGTGTAGCTGTAGAGAAGAAAACAGCTAATTATAAGACAAAAATGTGTTACATTTAAGCTACTTAATATTTTTATAAAAATGAAATATTAAGCAAAATCGGCCGTGATTAGATCAAATACATGACTATTATAAAATCAAAAAGACTACAAAATTGTCTTTGCTTAGATTGTGAATATCAAATTTGAGATTTTACGAGGACAATCAAATTTGGGGACAATTACAGCTGCCGATTAATAAAAAGATAACGTTGCCAACAAAAAGACTTACTAAATACAGTTAAATATATTCCCGCACCATGATATGTACACTGTAGACTTAATACTGTAATGTTGTATTCTGAGGTACAAAAAACCTGTTGGTGCTGTTAGTGTTTCATGTTTGGAAATGTCTTTACCTGCAGTGATGTTGTTTACAACCAGCACTTGCAGTTGTTTATTTGAAATAAAATGTTCTTCACTGACAAACGATAAGATACATTTTCAACCATTACAGGTAAATAATCGAGTTCATCCGGCGTTCCTGTTTATTCCTCTCTGGGTTTTAACGAATCACGATATTGTTATTCCGCTTATTCAGTGAGTGTTGGAATGATTCACTCTGGATCCCGGATCGATTCAGACCATTTAAGGTGCGTTCACACTACACTTTTTACTCCACTGACTCACACGCATGCTAACCTGACTCAATCATTTAAAAGAATCACTAGCCAGTGCGAACCGCTCAGTTTTAAAACTTCAGACAGAAACGGGGACACATGATATGAACGCTAAAATATTGTCAGAACCGCTGAATGAAGGACAACTAGATGTAGGAACACTGTTCACTGGTAATGGTGCCATTGCTTAATAAACATAAGAACCATAGCATTCCTTTATTTTAAGAAGAATAAGGAAGAAACTTCCGTTATCAAGACAACTGAAAAAGTGGGCAGCACTATGGCACTCTACTGAGGCAACATCTAGTGCATACTTCTGAGGTGAATGTACGAGCTAAGCAACTGCCATTGAGATGAATGGAAACAGTAATGTGTAGCTCTCTTCAGGTGGGATGTGTTGGAATTCTTGATGTAAACAGGTGCCTGCTTCACTTCTGTCAAATCTTGCAGCATTCCCTCCTGCATCCTAATTCCTGTGTTTCTCTCCTTCACATCAGCTCCTGATTTCTGCAACATGTGCAGCAAACCAAACGAGTTTGTCCTTTTTACTACCTTCTTATATATGAAATAAAAACCAATAAACTGCAATTTTATGCTCAGACAATGTTGTTATCACTACCTGTTTGAAAAGACCCATATAGCTGTATTGTATTTCGGATGCTGGTCTCCAGTCTAAGATGTTAGTTTTACGGTGTGTCCATAAGATTAACTAGCCTATTCAGCAAGACTATCTTGGTCAATCAGATTTGCATCAGATTTACAGTAAGGTTTTACTAACTAATAGTTGGACTATATGATAGATTGGCACCCAACCAACATGGTAGTTAAAAACAATTAACATCCACATTTACGCAAGTGAAACCTACTAAAAAGACAGAAAAGAAAGAATCGCGATGAGAAAACGAGAGGATAGCCTGAAATTCAGTGTGAGTTTGTCAAATGAGGGGATAATGTCTTCATTTATCTTCTGTTTGGGGTGCAAATAACACCATTCATCATTTTTTGGTATATTTCATAAAACAGATATATATTGATTGGTACAAAGGCAATGAAATAAAATAATATCTGTCACTGCAGTATTAAGTTATCCTTGTCTAAATGTGAAGGTCTGTGTTATTTGATTTGGAGGATTTATGTCCATTCTGTATCTGTGATGAACATGCCTTCTGGCAAAATCTGTACGCGTGATGAATGATTTACTGAGAGGTTTCAAGAGTGCACACACACTCACACACACACACACACACACACACACAGTGAACCTGTATGTGTGTGAACCATGTATGAACACAAACTGCACTCCTGATGCTGTCAGGTGAGTTAATATTGACAACGTTTTCTTTGTGGGTGAGTTTGTTCTCTAATACATCTATAACGGCAGTAATGCTAATCAAAATGTTGATATGTGGTTTGCTCTTATTTACATTTTTTATGACCATTAGGGCCATAGCTAGGAATTGTGGGTCCTTACATCAATACTAACTGAATAGTTGTGGGCACCCCTTTACCTACCTGACCCATCCACATTTACCCCACCACTGCTGAACATCTAAAGTTTATTTATGCCTCAGATTCACCCTCGGAGCCTCATCTAATGCAGAATGTGCTCAATAAACCATGTTGGTAAAGCATCATATGTTCCTGGTGCCCATTTGCAGAACTGAGCTTTATTTGGCTTTCATATTTTACTCGACTCTGACAAGCTCGCTGTCTCCTTTGATTGTTTGTATTTCCTCATGGTGAAGGACACAGTGGTGTACATACGTTCAGTTTATTTCTATAACCCTATCACCACGTCCCTCATTCTCTCCATCTCTGTGGTTCTCTGGCTGAGGGTTCGGGGCTGTGCTGGATGTTAGATCACGTACTTGTGCTGCAGGGCAGAATGATTTTCTGATGGATTTTCAGGGCAGTTCATAATTCCATCATTCTCAAATGCGGTTGCTGTCACATCTTCAAGCTTGACCTGAAATAGCTAGAGAAGAGAGAGAGAGAGAGACAGAGAGAGAGACACAGAGAGAGAAGCCCTTAACCACTTCATTTAGCAAAAACACTGCTGCTACACTAAGCAACACTAATCATTTCACAAACATTTTCAGTAACTCTTCCTCTGAAGAGTGTGTTATATTTAGGCAGCCATTCATTTAATGAGCTGTTTTTAAGAGCAATAGTTTTATTAATGCTGCTTTAAAACATGCCACTATCAGGATAGTTTAGCTCGGAGCTAGTCACATTAAAACATTATTCATCAGGTATTATTGATATGCTATAACAGGTCTGCATTTCTTAAACTCAGAATTACAATAAATCAACTGAATTAAAAGAAATAAAAAACAACACACTGCCTGTTGTCACAGTGGTGTATATAATCTAAGGAGGTGCACAAAGAAGGTAATAGCAAAAAGTTTTGAATAGACAAACTCAGGAACAATAGAAAAACCTCAATAGCATACACACGAAAACAAAGACCAGAACCAACAAAGGTATAAACAGAACAGAGAGCTTAAATACACAAAGAACTGAGCAAAACACTGATGGGAACTGATCAGTAACTAAGGAAACTATGATCAACTCAAATGAACAAGCGGAACACAAGGAACAGAAAGCACACACAAGAACAGCACCTGAACGTCACGCTTAGTATGTAGTTAGTAGTGGCTAGTTAGTTTGGGATTACATTTTGATATGTTACAATGACTAGCAGGTTTAACAGAGTTGAATGGTTGACTTCAGTGATGGCATTATCTGAATGCCATCAGTGCTACAACTTAAGAATATAAAATGAGATGATGTTTTATTGGAGATAAAGTGCCTCTAAGGGTTTGTGCCTCTGATGAAGTGCCTCTTGTATTTAATGTACTACATGTGCCATACAGTTCAAGAGTCTGAGAACAGATGAGACAATCTGAGACAACCAAATGGTTCTCTGCTCACCTCACTCTCCTGCAGTTCTGAAGGTGGCTCTCTTCAACAGAACATGTACCATAGATATGATAATTGAGGTGAAGGGGTTTAATATGATAGTCCACAACACTTTATCTCATTGAAGGTCTGTATTAGCCATTCCATTCATGAATGCATGTACCTCACCCCCAGTGTGTGTGTGTCTGTGTGTGTGTGTGTGTGTGTGTGTGTGTGTGTGTGTGTGTGTGTGTGTGTGTGTGTGTGTGTAATTACTGAAAGTCGCACTGCATTGACAAACTTCACAGTTGTGCTGCAGTGACAGTGTATGTTACCTCAGCAGTATTTATTGTGCTCAAACACACTGAATCATTCTTACACACACACACACACACCCTTCACCTCCATCAGCACGTAATTTGACAGATAAATGGCCTCTAAAACACGGCCTGACAGCTTGTTGAGGGAATAAACTGTGAAAGAAATTGTTGTTGAGCTAGTTTTGATTCACTTCCATTTTAAACACATTTAACATGCTCAGCAAGCCGAGTTCTGTTTTTTTTACATTAACTTCTAAATGTCGTTTCATCAGGTCAAGGTGCCGAGAAGTGCAGATATAAAAAGTCGTACAAAGGAAAGAGCAACTCATCAGAACATAGACTCGTTTCAGATGGTGTGATTGTATCTTTTTGTTCTCCTCTTTTAGTGTCCATTGGTCAAATTACAGTCGCAAGTGAACTATTCCCTACTCACTAAGAAGAGACTCTTAATGTGTGCAGTCTGGGAGAAAGAGCTATTATTATGTTACTGTTATTATCTGTGACAACTTTTCGTGTGGCATTCCCTTTACGAAGTGCCCTTCAAGGGTGCAAAAATGCCATTTGGAATTTGCCGATTATCTCTCTCTGAAACATCTACTTGCAATGCTTCTCATCAACGCGCGCGCGTGTGTGTGTGTGTGTGTGTGTGTTTGGCAGTGATTAAGAGGGCCTCAGGGCATCACAAACCCAATCAGGACCCGTCTGGTTTAAAGAGCACTACACACTTGACAATTAAAACATTGGTCTGAGTGTTCTTTTCCTGCAGGCATAAGTGAGGGAAGACCGGCAGAACTGCACAGCAGGTGCACAAAAACAAGAAAATGTGAAGCTCTGACAATTGTCCTGATTTTACAGTACGTGAGGTGCGACAAACTCTCATTGCATGCAAAATACTCGTGAATATATATGAAAACTCATGAATAGTTTCTAAATGAGGTTCACGCACTATTTTGATGGTCCTGAAAAATGAAAAAAACATTTGAAATGTTCATGATGTCATTTGGGGCTCACTAAGTATTTCATTAAGGAAGGATATGACATCCATTTAGAAATCAGAAATTAAACAGCCAATCACTGACATGCAGGAATGGAGAGGTGATTGTAATTGATATTTATTAATGTATGCCATCTGTGCTTGTGAATTCAAAGCACCGATTGACCCTTAAGCGTCTGTGAAACACTCGCATGTGTCGCGTGCATGTGTACCTGACACCACAACAGGCTCAGTTATTCCATTGAACTTGAAAATAACAGGAACCCTTAACAAAGGTTAACCAATGGCTAACGGGCCATTGACCACTCCATGCTACAACATTAAGTGATCTTCTATTCATTATGATTCATCTTTATCAACATGAAAATGAGCACCTGACTCTCTGGCCGGCCTGTTCGCCAGTTCTAAACTCCACTTGGAGCGGTTCTGCTAGAACCCGAGGCAGTGATGCCGTGACCAGGGTGGGAGTGAGCATGTCTGAGTGAGAACAATAACAAAGACGCTTGTTAAGGGTCAAGTCTTATTCCTTCCAGTATGTTCCAGTGCATGAGCGTCAACAATCAACTTTTCCTGATGTTGCAGGAGTAATACATAAAGAACTGAGTCATGAGTCCTGTTTAAATACATTTATGCTATACCATTTTATAGTGTGTATGTCACTTGTGACTTATTTTGGTCATATTTGCCATGTGAACAGAGATTACATTAAACTATCATGACCGTTTGTCAGCTAACATTCGTTTCTCTTTGAATCTGCTTAAGCAAGCTAACCTCCCCGCGCGGCAGCACTTTTGAAATAGCTGCTATGCCTCTTTGAAGTCCTTCTTAATATAGCAAATCTTTAATTCTCTGAGTAAAATGACATTATAATGTCCACAAGATCTGTTGCTGTCTGTACCACTTCTGGCATTTATTTCCAGTCTAAATACGGACCAATGACCAGGTTCAGCTCTGAGCAAGCTATCACGGTATATTATTTGGGACTTCATTCTGTGTTGTTGCTTAGTGACGTTAGCTTCCATGCAGAGAAAAGAAGAAAGAACTGAGAGGAGCTTAGGAAAAGAGAACTGAAGGGACTGCTTCATATAAATGCAGAGAACTCATTGTTGTGTAGAGGAACTTCAGATGTGGCCATCAGGTGAACTGGTGAGGCTTTATAGAACAGATGAGAGATGTATCACATGTCTCAGAGTCTGACAGCAGAAGGTTTGAATGAAGTTAGCAGCTTCACTTTCTTTGCCTTAAGCTGATAAGAAGTTTGGAACAAGCTGAAGAAGAGAGTGAGTTTGAGTCATATGGAGTGTTTTAATCATCACAGTTGGCTATCATTATCTATAATTTCCAGTATGTGTGCTATGTAGATAATAACTGCTAGCTGTGTTTGCAGAAAAATAATGAGTTTTGACTGTGAGTTTAACATTGATAGCGTCACACTGTAGTGAGCTACAGAAATGAAATGTGTTTAATGTTTCTATATCAAAAACATTGTTAATATAACAAAATTCAGCACATGTTCAGGAGAACTGCCAGCTGTCATTGACCAGGTAAGTTTATGTCCCTCTCAGCCACTGTAAAACCAGGACTTAAGTCTTTACTGGGATCAACACAAAACTGGAAGCTCTCAGCCAAACAGAAGAAACAACAGAAGTTCCCACAGCACAACTAACTAACTAACTAACTAACTAACTAACTAACTAAACTAACTAACTAACTTAACCAACTAACTTAACCAACTAACTTAACTAACTAAATTCTATAAAACGTCATGGCCATGCCCTGTGAATCACTGCCAACACATCCGGGGCTTCATTACAGAGACTGGAGACTGAGACTGAGGCTGCATTAAATCTTTATGGGTGTCTTACCTACTGATGGGTTTATGGTCAGTGGCAATAACACAAAGAGAATCAGACCTGCTGCCTCACTGCTGAAATGAGATCTGACTGATGGAATAGTGATAGAAGAAACAACAGGTAAAGATGCCATAGCATCAGATTATGACCTGCTGATGCTTTCCTGTGTTTCCTGTGTTTCCTGTGATTTCTGTGTTTCCTGTGTTTCCTGTGATTCCTGTGTTTCCTGTGTTTCCTGTGATTTCTGTGTTTCCTGTGATTCCTGTGATTTCTGTGATTTCTGTGTTTCCTGTGTTTCCTGTGATTCCTGTGATTTCTGTGTTTCCTGTGTTTCCTGTGTTTCCTGTGTTTCCTGTGATTTCTGTGTTTCCTGTGATTCCTGTGATTTCTGTGTTTCCTGTGATACCTGTGTTTCCTGTGATTCCTGTGTTTCCTGTGTTTCCTGTGTTTCCTGTGATTTCTGTGTTTCCTGTGTTTCCTGTGTTTCCTGTGATTCCTGTGTTTCCTGTGTTTCCTGTGATTCCTGTGTTTCCTGTGTTTCCTGTGTTTCCTGTGTTTCCTGTGATTCCTGTGTGTCCTGTGTTTCCTGTGTTTCCTGTGATTTCTGTGTTTCCTGTGTTTCCTGTGATTTCTGTGTTTCCTGTGATTCCTGTGTTTCCTGTGTTTCCTGTGATTTCTGTGATTCCTGTGTTTCCTGTGATTCCTGTGATTTGGGAGGGGGGGCGTGGACAGGGGAGTTAGTTGGCAAGTTAGTTTAGATAAATCATCAAACCTCTTCGTTCAGTTCCTAACTGGCTTCACAATATTTAAGTACTTTCATGTACTCGGGAAGGCTTGTGGCAGGATTTGTTCAGCATCATTAGGAGCTGCTGTTAAATTGCAGTGTTGTCTGAGGCTGCAGACTGAGCCGAGCTTATTGTTGATATAACTGCACTGAGAGTTCAGCCTCAACACACCAGCCTCTAGCTGTGCTAACCAGCCCACACACACTGCAGGGCTGCTTGATACAATGAGATCAAACCGTCATCAAGTCTGCACATGTAATCAGGGTGAATGCCCATGTGTGGGTATGTGCACGTTTTGTCTCGCTGCAATTTGAATTTTTGATTGGTTTCATTTTGGATTAAAAGAGTATTCATACAGACTGATGTCAACTGTTGTGCTTCTGCTCTGAGCTAGTTAACCTGTACCAACGATATCTTATAGCATTCACAGGCTTTCATGTTTACAGTGTAATTATAACACACACTAAGATCACATTGCACGTTACATGCATGTCAAACTAAAAAGAAAATAGATGCAAGAGAAATGAAACACAATTGAAATAAGTCGCCCTCACTCTTCCTTCACTTTTGGCTATTGCAGGTTCTAAGCAGAGCAGTGATGTTGCTGGTCAGGATGTTCTCCACAAGCCCCTGCAGAAATCAATGAGGATTTGGGTGTCCATGCTGGTTTCAGAGCTTCCTTTAGGAGCGAAGTTGTTTCTTTCTTCCTGAAGAGGGGGTGTTTGAGTTCCAGGAGAAATCTGCTGTAATTCTGAAGCTGTTGACTGGTTCCACCTCCACCCCGCTGGCATGCAGAAGGCAGTGGGCTGCAGAAGATTTCCTGAGATCAGTGATGATCTCGTTTGTCTTGTTGACGTTCAGAGATGTGGCGCGCTTCTAAACCTCTCACCTCTTCCCTGCGAGCTGTCTCATCATCGCTAATGACCTCTACCCACTGTGGTGTCTTCTGTAAACCTGATGACATGTTTTCTGAACTGTTAGTTCTCGTGTTTGATGTCTCAGCCGTAATATAACATCATCATGAAGCACATCATAAAACATCATCTGCTGTAATCAATGGCAATCATTTTCTAAGGTTTATAACTCTTCAGTCTACTTTGTGAGGAAGAAAATAATTCTCATTGTTTGTGTTTACTGCAAAGGCTCCTGGGAGTTTGAGGCTGGTGAAATCGTCTCTCTTTGTTCATTGTTTTTCTTTAGAGCTGTCCTGAAGGCACCATTCTGATCTGATAATTTCTCAGTTTTATGTCTTCGTCATCATCTCTGTTCTAGCTGACTGTAGCTTAAAATCTCAGCCTGCAGTCACTAAAATATGCATCCAGCTGCATTTCTAAATGCATCCAGCTGCATTTCTAAAAGCATCAAAATGCACAGGTGTTTCATATCCTATTGTTTTCCTTAAAGGAATACATCAGTACATCAGTACATTTTAAAGACTCGTCGTGCGTCTTTTCCTCCTCCATCGAAGCTCTGAAATCTCAGTTCACAGTCGTGTTCAGATTTAAAAGTGGTGCATCACTGACGCTCAATCCCATCATCTCTTTCATGTGTACCAGTCAAATATGCTGAATTCAGAATGAGATTTGAGATTTTCTGTGAATTTCAGTTTTGTTTATTTTTTTATTTTTTTGCTTGTTTGTTGTTGTCGTTGTGTTGTGGTTGTGTTGTTGTTGTTGTGGTTGTCCTTGTGTTGTTGTTGTTGTTGTGGTTGCTGTGGTTGTCGTTGTGTTGTTGTTGTTGTGGTTGTCCTTGTGTTGTTGTTGTGGTTGCTGTGGTTGTCGTTGTGTTGTTGTTGTTGTTGTGGTTGTGTTGTTGTTGTTGTTGTTGTGGTTGTTGTTGTTGTCCTTGTGTTATGGTGTGGTTGTCGTTGTGTTGTGTTTTGTCAGAGAAGGCGGTTCAGCTCTTTTCAGGACCACGGACAGTGACGCATCACTATAAGCTGAATACGGCCATTTGCACTGTGACATGAATGTCTCTCACATCAACAGCAGCTCATCATTGCTGAGCAGAAGAAAATCTGCAGGCGTATTAATGCACTGACAACTTCACATAGTCTGTAATGATAGCAATCAGAGTTCCCATCTCTCTCTCTCTTTATGAGGGAACTTGGGTTTTAATTGTCAGTTCTATCTATATCTTTCTTTCTTCTCTCTCTTGCCCAATGACAGATTTGATTAAATACTGATGTTTTTAGCTTTTGTTTTTTTGGCCTCTTCCTCCATGTCTGTTGGCATAATGAAGGGAAAAGGATGCAACAGAAAAGAATTGAGAAGAAAACTTTCTGTTAGCAAAGAGGAGAGAGCTTTCTTGATCAAAGTTCAACGCAGCTTATGTCATTAAAGGTGTTTTGATGATGTCTTTTAAACACTGAAGTGTTTTGAGAGCTCTGAAGTCATTTTCTTTCATGTCTACCAAAACGGTATCTAATGAACTTGTTACACGTTTGAAACAAGCAATGCTGCTGGTTTTGTGTTGTAAAATAAAAAATAATACTAGGAAGGTTTGGAGGGGTAGATAAAGCAAAATGTGGAATCAATATATATATTTACAGGTACTCAACACTGATAATCCCCAGTCAGGGACAAATATAATGGGCTATGAAGTGAGCTGAAAGCCCCGGTCTTTGATCTTCTCAGAAAAGGGAAAGAGGAAAACAAAAAGATAGAGAGACACAAACACACACACACACACACAACTAGTCATTTTCATAAAATCTGTTTTTTGGGGGGGGGGTATAAATCTTATAAAGGGAATATAAAAGGAAGCGTGTACTTCAGAATATGGTGAGTTAGGGGCAGCACGGGCAGATAGATATTTTAGATAAAACAAATGCATTCACATCAAAACACACCCTCAGTCTCTTTTCAGAAAACCCTCTAACCAAAAAACAAGAATCCTGCATGCAGCTTCTTTCTGTTATTGATTCATAAGCTTTAGGCAACATCGCTTTGCAGATCTTTGCCGCATTTCAATGATTTAGTTTATCAGAAAAAGAAACAAAGAGATGTTTTTGTAAAGCACTCAGTTTTAACTTGCTGAAAGTTATCTTTGCATACAACTCGACAAAAATCTCCCATTGTGTGTGTATCAAGAATGAGCTTTAAACACGGGTCACAATACACGCGAAAAGTAAACAAGTCAGATTCTGCACCATACATTCATCATGACTTTTAAACCTTCAGTTGGAGACCACACCCACCTAAAGACAGAAACACACACTTTGTGCCCACCACCATCTTACTAAAGTATATAGATATAGTGAAGATATACAATAGGGTAAAAATACAAAAACAAAATTAGTATATATAATATTTTTCACTCCATTTTAACCTATAAATACTTTGCCCTCACTTCTCATTAGCTGTATCCGCAAGTTTAGATCAAATTCTGTCAAATTTAATCTTTTGTCATTGCACACAATGAAATCTTGAGCACATGTTGTGCGTAACGAAACACAGGGGTTTAGAGAAGTACTCTGATGTTTTTCTGTTGCTATTTAGTGTTTTGAAAAAATGAAATCAAAAGGGTCCATACCCTCGAGGCCTTTACACTCGTACTCTAATAATAAAACAAACCGAACTAATTAGCCAAACAAACGCACAAGCACAGTAAAGTATATAAACGTAATATTTGTGTGAGAATTTTTCTTTATCTGAATAACAGAAAGTTTTAATAGAGGTTTAAGTTTAGTTTTAGCTGAACTTTTCTTTGTGACGGTGTAGCACAGACGTGCGTACAGGTTTAACACCACAACTAAACCCTTGGCATTTAAATAATTCACATTCCTCTCATCCACTGAGGCCAATATACAAACAAATAAAAAAACATTTTATTCTAAAGCTTTCGCAATCTTGGAATTTTTCATGTTCTGTCCCAAAAACTGTCTTGTTGTCTGCTGCCTACATAGGCTGCTGCCTGCTAAGGCAACATCTGAACATCATGACTGAAACGTCATGACTGAGTTGGAATGCTGTATAGGCAATAATGTTAGCACGCAAATGACACGACAAATAACTTCAATAAGTTCAAGTCAACTTATTTTACTAATTTCACCCTTATTTCACCCTTATTTCACCCTTATTTTACCGTCATCATGTGGCTTCCAATGTAAGCATAAAAACAGCACAAGCATACATTCACATTTACATTTAGTCATTTAGCTGACGCTTTTATCCAAAGCGACTTACAAATGATGTTCACACAGCATACACTGTGCGAAATAATCACTTACTGTGCTACGTGCATTGTGGGACAAAAGATACATGCATTGCCTACACAGGCAGCTCATTAGGTCTTCGATAATGTCCTGGCCTGCTAACAAATGAACATTAAGCGATTTGACTTTTAACTGACCTTAAAACTTGCAAAGACCATTCTCAGTCTCCGAGGGGAACTAAGGTCAAAGAGCATGAGAGGAAAGAGAGAGATCTCCATCCCATCAGCACTCTCCTACAGTCCTCTGGAAATACATACACAACCAGCATTAAAAACAGAGCATTGAAATGCATGACCTTTCAGGGCTGAATACATTAACAGAATCGAGTATTATTATCTAAAAAGTGAATGCCAGAAAAACGAAAGTATTTTCCATGCTATAGTCCTCGCTCTCTCACATCTCTAAAAAAACAAGACATTTCTCTCCCTCAGTTCTCGTCTGTTGAAAAGAGGTGCGTATGTTTGCGTGTGCTTATAAAAAGGAAAAACTAGAATAAGTGTCTTATTGCTCTGTTTAAATGCCATTTTACTGGAGGGTAAAAGCAGAATAAAACAGCGAGCAGTTATCAGTGAGAAAGGTTTGTTTTAATCTGCAATAAATCTCGCTGTTGCTTTGAGACGACTCGCCGTTAAATGACAGGTCTTTCAGCGGCTGTTGCACTGTGCGGCTGTTAAACGCAAACCTTTATAATGCGGAGACAGAATTTCACAATCCTTCCACAGTGATAAAACAAACGCATCATCCAAAACATGCAGAAGAAAACAGAAGCGTTTACTGTAGTTTACAAAAAAAATACTGCTGAGACGCCTGTCACATCGCAAACGTTTGAAAACATATATTCATTATATAGCCAGAAAAGAGAGAGTGTGGAAAAAACAGATGTGGAGATAATTTCTCTGTCTGTCTCCATCTGTGGTAGAATCAAATCTGCAAATGATCTTACTTCCACTGCAGCTGAGGTTGTTATGTTCAGTTCTGGAGATTCAAACGCATCCATTTTATAGCTTTTTCAGAGCATGTTGAGGATAACAGCATTGTATCTAATGCAGAAGCTTACAATCAACAGAATGACTCCTGAGAAGACATTAGATCTCTATCGAGAAAGAACGACAGTCTTTGTAGGAGTTGGTTGTTGCCTTTATTTGATGAATACACACAAACACGCATAACCACGTTGCTTCCATACAAAAGTTTTTGTATTTTGACAGTTGTGTTTTGCTGTCCTTGCCAAGTTTATGAAGCATAAAACAAGAAATTAAAGCTGGAACAGGAAATTAAAAATTTTGCACATTACAGTGGAAAGCTACTTTTTTCATAGACAAGTAATTGGTAGGTGAACTGATCCGCTGGTCTTTGTTGTAAAAACCATAACCAACCATAACCAAATCCCAGTTTAGAGACACAACTTCACTGGAGGCTGTTTTTAACTTGCTGAAAGTCTAACAGTTACTGCTATAAACTTTAACTAAACCAGACAAAATGTCAGAACATCCTTAAGCATGAAACTCAACTCGAACAAATCTTACAACCAGCAGTATAAATGTCGCGACAATTTCAGGAATTGTAGCCCTGTAGTCATGGTGACATCAGATTGGGCTGTACATTTGGGTGTATGAGGGGGTGTGGCCGGCTCGTATGTCACCATCTCCTCCGCTGTGATTGGCAGAGGTCGCTCGCTGCTGGCCTCATTAAGATTTAATGGTTGTATGAAAGGAGATCACATCACCAGCTTGAGGATGGACACATCAGCGGGGAAATCAGATATCGCAATCAAAACTCTCCCTCAATACAGGGAAAGAGATGTTATACGACCCTTATTGATGCTACTGTAAGTTGATCACTTTTATTGTGTTTTTGTTTTTTGCGCAAACAGAATTCAAATTGCGCTTTTGATCACTTGATCCCTAAAGCTTAGTCAACACATTGCAAGCATGCGCTCGCATCGCACGTACACGCGCTTTAACATTATCATATCTGGCCTTGTTTTTTCCTACAGTTAACTTATAATGTTAGTAAAGTTTCTTTGTGATTTAAGTTTCTCATATTCCACCAACTTTAAAGGTCAGACTGAAGGAATCAGGGACCTTATTTAAAAACATTAGCCACTTGTTTCTAATAATAATTATACCTGTCAGACGCATATGTAGAGCGGAAGACACAACACACAGAACAGAACAGCACAATAATTGCATTTATCTTGCAGTTCTTATCATTATTATTATTATTATTTCACTGCGACTAGACAGGTCACGTTCTAGATCATTCATGTGTAAATGTAGATGGTTATGCATGGATACAATCTTCAAAACAATTTCCAAATTATTTTACAACTTAATTTTATTAAGAAAGGCACGACGTTGCCTTCTTTGGTGCCACTAAACTGGATGTTAGTCAGGTACCTTTGAACATGTCGACAGTTTAACAACAGTAACCTTCACTAACCTACTCTGGAAGATTCACTTCAAACTGTTGCTCCACCATAAAATGAGTTACCCATGACAGTTGCTAACACACCTTGCGACAACGCGTACTTGTGCTGCGCTACAAATTGCCTTCTGAAGCGCAACGCATTCATGTTGAAACACAACAATGGGTGAAATCAAGCGAAGCTAAAAGCTCTTAGGTTCAGATACTTCCAAAACCACATTAAAACACATCCTCTCCTTCTGTCTGAGGACAACTGGCTAATGCTTGACACTTACAACTGCATGAAAAAACATACGTCAAGGTGGGAAACGTGTCTGCCAGTATATGTTCATTCTTCTTCACTCGCTGCTCTTCTCCAGCGAGAGATGTTCCTGGTGTTCCTTTGTTCTGTTCTTCCTCACTGTTAGATGGTTCTGCTGCTCAGTGGGGTGTGAAAAACCTTCTCTGCCTCTCTCCTCACCACTATTAGTTCTAATTAGCACAAAGTTGCAGCTATTATGGCCAGATTGACTCTCCGAGCGGCTGTGTGTTCTTTATTTAGGCTATTAAAAACCCCAGCACCTCATCTCTCACACCCAAAGAGCACCATCACTCAGGATGAGCGGGGAAAAGGATAAGGAACGAGAGGATTAATCTGGGTGCTCAAGAAACTATTGCAGTTACCACAATACGAAGTTTACATGCCAATGAGGCTGTTTAGATTTGAAGACGAGGAAGAGGATGGATGGAAATGCAAGCTGCAAATCAGACTGTTTTCTCTGCAACCTCCCCTCCTTCCCTACTGACTCTCTCTCTCTCTCTCTCTGTCTCTCTGTCTCTGTCTCTCTCTCTGTCTCTCTGTGTGTCTCTGGGCTGAAAGAGAAGATCAAAGCTTTAAGTTTCACTCAGTGTTGAGGCGCTCTGCTTCAAAACAGAAATGTCTAAAATGAGCCAGGAAGCTGTGTGTGTGTGTGTGTGTGTGTGTGTGTGATGGGTGAACTTTGCTCATGTCTCCACACCTAAAATTGCCTCAAAACACACACACACACACCACAAATATCGGTTATTGTCCCCTGTTGCCATCTTAAAAGCTCTGATTTCTTTTACCATCCAGCAGGTTATGACATTGTCTTAAAGGCTCTGCTTCAAAACATAGTGATTTTTCTTGCTCTGTTCTGCCTTTATGCCATTTGAGGTACCATACTAACAGTTGTGGAGTCTTGTAAGTGATTGCTTTGAATTGCTATACAGAGGCAACACATAATACAGGTTTTCCTGTTCAGTCAGATAACACTTGTTTTTGCATGCCAATTGCCTACAGCTACATGCAGGAACAAAGATGGCCGCCAAGTGAACTGACTTGCATTTGGGGTAAGGTATAGCTTATGTTATATTGTACTGTATATTGAACTGTTTTATTTAAAATACTTTTTAAATGAAATTATACATTTCATATTAGGTCGTTTCTTCACTGAGCTTCACGCAGTGCATTGTGGGATTCCCCTTTCTGTAAAGTGCATCGCAGATTTTGCCAAGGGGAAGCATCTTAGATGGCAGCATAATCCGCTGCCTACCTTTAAAAACAACCCTCATGTCAGGGATGCACCTACAATGCCTTAAAATGTCACCTAAGTAGGCAGCTCACCAGGTTTTGGAAGAGGTGGTGTGTGGGGTGATACTGACAGGGTTGTAGATAAATTTGGATTCACTTTGGGTTCATTTTAGGCTCAGGCCCTTTCTAATGTGCTTACTTCACTCGTGACTTTTCCCTATGACAGCCTCCCTCTCTTTCATTCCCCTCTTTCTGAGGAAAATGTGATTTGTTTGAAGCCGCCTGACAGAGTTCATATGACTCGTACCTCAGGCAGCACAGCTGTGAGAGGAGCCACAGGAACAGTCCTGCTGTTCTCTCTCATCTCAGCTCAGCTCTGATGAGACATCATGTGGTTGACATGAGTCCCATCAACAGCCTGTGTGTGCGATTCTAATCAAGGAGCTGATTGATCCAAATGAATAAAACTGGCTGATAAAATAACATTCTGACATTTATGGGGGTTACAGAATCTTTCTGAAAATAGATGAATATATGAATGAATTACAAAAAGGATTTAAAATCAAAACCTATTTTTTCTCAATGGATTTATTTATCGACAGTTAAGGGTAAAGTTTTCTGCTCTTTTATGTCTGGTGTCTTCTAGTCTCACACTGACAGACCTTCAGACTGACGAGAGAAGGTCTTGACTGTATAGCAGCTTTTAGTGGCAAAGAACTGCCCAATAGGTCATCTGACTGACATCTTAAAAAACCAACCACAGTTTGTTTTTTCAGCATTAATTAACATGACACGCATCTTCTGAAAATCCTGTAAAATTCAACCATTCAGATGACCACTTTTAAATGACTCCTGAAGTGTCTGCAATTTTGTATGCCTTATGCATGAGGCGTTTAGCCAACGGTCCATGGGTGTGATGTCTGAGACTCGGACTAGGAGTGTGCTAAGATATATAAGAATATCTTATCTATAACATAGATAGATAGACAGACAGACAGACAGACAGATAAAAAAATATTTAAACATGATTAATCAAATAAACTACATCAAAGTAACAGGAAACAAATCCACTGCCAAGAGGAGAAAATAACCGGCTTATGTGTCATTATTAGGTTCAGTAATTTGTGTGGGTGACACTAATACTGTAGCTTATGTAAAAGTTCTGCTCCTTTCACGCACACAGAAAACAACATGTTTATATTCTCAAGTGTGTAAGTGTGAATTTAGTCATACATGTGTAAAGATGCAGGTCTATAAGTAACGGTAAGTGACGAAAACGTTATGTATCGTCACTTGTGGGCAGTACTTTACTTGATAAGCTTTAATGATGATTAAAATACAACATAACTTGACTTCTGTTTAAAAATAAATGACCTGTGAGTTGTCTTCCTTCATCTTTTGCCAAATGAGCTTGTTAACTGTGTTTCTCTATAGTTACTTCTGTATGTTTGTGTGTATGTGTGCTGTTATTATGTTGAATTGAATAAATGCAATAATGCTGTTCAAAAATGAATGGCTTTAAACATGTTTAATTAATTACAGACATTAATGCATTACCTTTGACAGCCCCAGTTAAAAATCCCACAAAATCCCCGTCCCACTTAGGGTGCAGAGACAGCTAGTGGTACATTATCAGGGACTGTGGCACGATTACATTTCCAAAACATTGTTTTGTTTGTCTGAGTGGTCTGACATGTCAATTTATGGCTCAACCAATGTAATGAGTCAGAGGGCGGGACAATCTGTTTTGCAACCAATAGATGATGGTGGTGTAAGGTGGGGCTGGTAAGGCACAACCAGAAAACCACCCAATGGCGAGGTCCAGTTTCTGTGCATTCAGCCTTTCCTGCTGTGCTGTATTAATACCTTTATATTACGCGTTATATATCTGACTCCAATTCTGAAAGGTTTTAACATTATTTATTAGATTATCACTAATAATCATGAAATCTATGTGAATGTTTGAATATCCTGTTTTAACTTCTTTAAATTATATTGTTCATTTAGATTCCACTGTTGCTCCTAAAACAACATTACTTTAGTCTGTTACTAACCTGGTCGCAGGTTTGCAGTAACATGGACTTAATGTAATCTACTAAAGTCAATCATTTACAATAAGTCCGAATAACTTCAAACATAATTTAATTGTCAGGTAAATGTTTAATGCCAATTACATAATAAATGCAGAGACTGTAAAAACAAACCCTCATTTAAGAGGGTCGCACTATGAGGTTCATCTGCCTACAGAACCCCCCTAAACCTTCTGCCAGTTTAACTTTAACATCAAGACACTTCCTTCACATACAAACGCAATATAAATTAAATAGATTGAAATATCGTATATATTTAAAAAAGGACCCTAGACTTTTTCAGAGCACAGATGGGCATTTACACCCAAATTAGACCCAATATAGGGCACACCCTTAACAGTAAGCAGATTATTTTGAAACTCTCAAATCTTTGTCATGATATGTCCTAGTGTTATAGACATGAGACCACTGAGCATCTCACATGAGTGTTCAGATGTTCTTGTGTGTATAAGATATGCTGCTGAACACAGTCGCTGGGTGAGCTTCAGAGAGGGAAAGAATGAGAAGAATAGTGAGGTGTGAATTCATTGAGATTTGCTGTCTGAGATGTAGATGTTTATTGTGTCCCATTAAATGATGCGCTTTAACAATCATTATAATAACAATCATTATTTGTACAAATGTGATGCAGAGATTACACACATCTTGAAATATATATATTGAAATATATATTTTATCGCAGATTCTATTTAATATTTAAAGCCCCGTTGTAGAGCTTTAATCTTACTGCACCTTGTAATGTCTCATTCACTTCCAGAGTTAGAATATTCATTTCATAACAATAAACCTGACAGCTGGAAATATGCTGAAGTGATTCTTAATGGTCTTTTAGGTCTTTAGCTTCGTCCTATGGGCTGAAGCTGATTAACAAATAACTTGGGATGGAAGTAATCTTGTTACTGAATAAACAGAAGTGTGTGTGAGTCTGTTCCATGCCATGTTCAAATAATAGAAGGACAATAACAAGCACTCATTAAGCTCTATTTGGATGGAAATTGTAGCATATAAGGATATGATGTCATTTTAGTGCTGTCTGAGTAAAAATTTTGGGTTTTTTTCCATCAAAAAGGATAAAATTCCTGACTTACTGCTTTTGACAAACACCTGGGTCATGTGTAAATTTACTTTCAGTCAGAATTGTGCAGCTCTAAGCTTCTCTCTGGATGTATTGACCCATGAGTCGTTGCGAAAATCTTTTTGATCACTGATATGCACCGTACGGCTGCTATTTGACACGTTTGCAGATAATGAGCGGTTAAGTGTTCCTGACTGCCACCTTGGACAATTTTCCCATAATTCAACTCACTCTGTCTGCTGTGTTTTAAAGCTATTTAAAAGTAGTTCATTGCTGCGCTCCTGGTGAGCGAAGTGAACAAGAGCAGGCACTGTGCTCTCCAGTGCACCATTATAGAGAATACGAGCGCTGGAGATGAGGTGGGTTTATGCCACGCTCAGCACAGTCCGGAGACAGACACGTTTAACGAGCTCATTTGCATGTCCTTACATGGCCACTCCTGGGGCCTGAACCAGGAGAGGGAGCCCAAAAACAGTTCTATTCAGAAAACTTTAAACTTGAAAATTCACCAATGAGCTCTGTGGTGAACTCAACTGCTTCCTCGCCCACTCAAACTGTTAATTAAACTCAGATCGACTCTTATTTTAACCTTCAAAGCAATGAAATCACTTTTCTACATAAAACATAACATTAAAGTATTAGAGATTCTGCATTTAGTTTGGTAAACACATCGAGTGTAAGTTTAGCTTTCATGTGATTTCATCAAAAAAAGAAAAACTCCCTCTAATCAAGTTAAATTTACATGGTATAAACATCCTGTTTCTTAAATAAACACACAATATTTTGTGCATATAATCAGGTATTTAGTAAAAATTCACGTGGAAATCCCTGCATCTTTAAAAACATTATGTTTGGTTTATGTTTTGTTGGATTATGTTGTATGCTTTACTAGTTGTGCTAGTTGACTTAAACTGACACCTATCTGTATGGCAGCATAAGGTTTGTGTTTACTGGATTTCTCTAGATAGAATAAAACCACTTTTCAAAGTCACTAATACTCGACATCACCTTAAACGTTTACATAAACATATACATATGTGTATGTATATATATATATATATATACAGTATGTGTTCATTCCCTTCCCTCAATTATTGTTAGTGAATTGACAATTGGGAGGAAACACACACACACATATATATATATATATATATGGTCACTCCTCTTAAACACACACTCACGCCTGCTGGTTTACAGCAAGCATCAGCCCCCCGGGAGATGCAGGTTGGACAGAATAACTGTTCTGCATTTACCTGCTGACTGCTCCTAAATGCCTCAGCAGGGCCTGAGATGCCCCAGAGCAACCGGAGATATGATACAGAGAAAAAATGAGCAATAAATAAACTCTATACGGATGAAGAGAAACCGATGAGAGAGGGATAGATATAACCACAAAGTTTTAAAGAGAGAAAGCAATACTGAGAGGAGATAAAGACTCAAGGGTTTGTATATTTTTGAATAGTTTGTATAGTTTGTAAAAAATGAAGCACTGTTCACACTTATATTAAAATATAATTAACAGTCTGCTGCTTGACCCTCTGAAAGGAACTCTTGGATTAGCTGCTGCTTGTTTTTTCAGACTTTACCATAAACACTGTTACGACTGGTGAACTATTTTGAATTAGAGTATTAACAGATCTATAAAACTAGAACACAGCCGTAGATGAGCCAGAGACTGATCCTGAATCAGTCAATTCATGGAATGCGGCAGCCTGTCTACACACTCGATAAACAATCCAGCCACTCGAAACTAATTTATAATGCAGAACAAACATAATCCTGCACATGCGAACAGGCACAATCCTGAAAACATCAGCCCATCTTTCTTAGCACTTAGATCCTGTAAGAATTGGTTAATTGTGAGTTTGTTTGCTTCTTACTGTTAGGTAAATAAGAGGTATGGTTGGGGTGTGATGATAATGGCTGTCCTACTCACTCTTCATCAAGTAACTGGATAGGGTGTGCATGTCTTCACAGTGTAGTAAATTGGGTCCTCAAACAGTAAGAGGCCATTTTCTGATGCTGTTGATGGGCTCTGATTAGTCTGATTTATGAAGCTCTCACACACAATGTTCTGTTTTGTTCTGTGTGAAATGTTCTGCCAGGTGCCATCGTCTTTAAATCCATTACAGTGGTGTTATTTTTGTATACAAAGGTCAGCCTACACACTCTGCTTCTGAAATGTAATAACACAGGAACACCTGGGGTCTGTTTTGGACCCTCGCGGAGCCCTCGTGTTGGAAGCAGAGAGAGCTGTTGATACTCACATACAAACAAGAGCTTGTACTCTGATTACAGATGAAATTAAAAGAGCTCTGTGTGCATGTGAAGGAAAATGGATTGGTTTGCTGGTTTTGTGGGCTGATTATCTAGTAATCTCACACAGCCAGACTACTAACTATTGGCATTAGACTAGTTCACACCGTAGCTCATTTTGGCCAAGAACTGCCCACTTAGGGTGTTTTTACACCTTTAAATCGATTGGGTTGTTCCGAAACCGCGTTGAGTCGCTACAATGTTGCAATTTCATCTTGGTTCAGTTCACATTCACAAGGAAATATTTCCAAACGGACCAAACTTGCTTAACACAAGTTACATGCGAGTTAACTCTTCTTTAATTGGTCAGAGTGCATCTGTTTATTCTCCTGTATTCCGCTCAAAGTTGTCATTTATCTGTCAGGATGCACAGACTGCACCTTCACGGGATTATTGCAGCTTTTTTGATAGCTGCTGTTGTACCTATTGTGCAGAAGAGCAATTAGAAGACATTTTAGGAAAAGATGCGCTTTGTTTTTGAATGGCATTGACGTGCTTATCAGAAGGCATCACCAAACAGCTATCAGGGATGTTCATGGTTAATAAAACAATAAGACCCAAGGGAAAAAATGGTTTAATGGTAGTTTATTAATAACAAATAATAAATCAAGCAATGTATTTCTTCATAAACAATGCAGCATACTAGATGCCAAGCAACACAACGATGCACGCTTCTTAGTAATACTGATATAATCATTTCACAGGTATAGTATATTAAGGTATATTTGCTTTTCTAAATTGCAGCGTGTGGATTATTTAAATGTGTTAAGTAAACATAATTTTTAGGTAAATCATTTTATGGTCATGAAAAAATATTTTTATGGGTATCATTGTGGAAAATGTGCACTTACGCATGCTGCTATTATATAAAGAAATATGGTTTGTTGGTCCGTTGTGTCGGATTGCTTTCACACTTATTGCGAACCGCTCCAGAGTTCGTTTGCAATCGAGCCGAGACCACCTCGTTCAGGCGGCTCGGAGCGATTGTTTTGGTGCGGAGCCGAGCGTGATTACCGTGTTCACATATGCCTAAACAAACGGAACCAAGAGGGAAAACGCACCAGGTTCCAAAACAAACGCTCAGGTGTAAAAACACGCTTACACAGGAAGCGTTTGCCTGACTGACATGTATAGGCACCAATTACAGTTTGTTTCTTATATTTGGGTGGAAGGTAAATCTGAAATCAGACATAACAGAAATTCACAAAATATACAGGTGTGTGCAGCGATGTCTCACTACACACCTCTATATTCTCCACTAGATTTAAAAGTATTCACACGTCTGTAATGTGCCAGATTTCTGAGTTAAACACATTATGCAGTGAGATGAAATGTTGGGCAAGGCTTGACTTTTTCCATCAGGAAGTAATTGGACTGGGAAAATAAGTGTTCCATTACATCCCAATGGTAACGTTACTTCCTGCTTCAAACTTATTTTACTGTAAAATTTTGAACGTCTGTCTGATCACAACGACAGCCCAGAACAGTGTAGAAAGGTGTATTATAAAGTACACAGAGCGAATTTCATACTGACACGTGTACATGTGTACGCACGTACACATACACATGTACACGTGTGATGCTGAGCTACAAGTCTCGACTGAGATCTTTGAAGCCAGAGTTTCTCTTTGAAGGGCCCATTCTCTCTCTCTTTCTCTCTCCCCCTCTCTCTCTCTCTCTCTCTCTCTCTTCATTAAGCCCATGTTCACTAGGAAGAGTAATAGGAACATCAAGAACGACGTGTTCTCAGCAGGAGAGAGGGGGAATCTGAGAGCCATTAGTGTGCAGGTAGGCAGGCTGTGTCAGTGTTCGTTTCGGCACATGTCTTCCCCATCAGTTGTCGTGGCTGTAAAACTATTTGCCTTTGAACGAGCCGCACCCCTGAGGAGAGGCCAGAGAGGCAAAATCGCACCTCGCTTCATTGCTTTAAGTCTACAACACATCTGTTAGAATAATCTCAGAGAGGTGGACAGGTGATGAACTGGCTTTCATTCTCTCCTGCTGTGTTATTGAAAAGTGCTCAATCTTTATGAATCAAAATGGGTCCCGATGCTCTTCTGAGGTCTCTCCTCTGAAGCGAGTCTGTTTATACGCTAATTTGGACTGTGTTCTGTGTCTCTGAAGGTGGTCTTTTCCACACTATATATGTGTATAAGAAGAAACACAGTACCGCCTCAGGTGGTGCGCCCACGGAATGTTCACGAACCGTCTGACGCATCTTGGACGCATCTGATTGGCTGGTTTTGAGATTTTCAGTTTAGCTATTGACTTAGTGGATGTAGTGGATGTTTCTAATGCAGTACCAAAGCTGCATCAGGATTGACTTCAAAGACCATAAACTAATCATTGTCTCTACAAAATAATTATTGTTCTTACAGTTTTAAACAATGCCTTAATTACATACTGAATAATGACATCATTTAATTCTTTCAGTGAACACATTAACACGTTTATAATGTGGGATTTTTTTTGCTACAGCTGAGCGGTTTGCTTATGAGGGCAACCGTAAGTATTGTAAAAAACGCTATATAAACAAAACTGATTTGTCTTGCAATACATTGAACTTCGGATCTGTACAGTTCTGCTGTCCAGGTCTTGTACTTCCTGATTAGCATGGCCCAGTTAGCTTCTGTGGATGTGGAACTACACCATCTCGTTCCAAAAATCGTTCACCTTTCATGGTCGAAAGTACCGTGTATTCTGACAAAATGAATTTTTGGTCAACTTTGGCGGTTTTTCTAGTGCTCTTAAAAGCATGAAATGGCTTCCCTCTCTCTGCTGACTCTGATGACACAGGTTACTGCCAGCATTCCTGTGCTGTCAATCAGCCAATCATGCTGTTATGATGTGATTTTCCGGTCTCCATAGTGATTAGTCACATGGCATTTATTGCTCAGTGATTGGCTAAAGATTATTTGTGCAAATGAGTGACCAGGATCAGAGAAACATTTTCTGGGGGTCTTGCAACCTCTCCAAACAATGTTGAGATGAATAGGAATGCTTACAAATGGACTTCTCCAGGTATAACAGACCTCCTTGATCCTATTGCCATTGCATTGCCAAAGCATCTGATAAAAGAGCACAAAACTACACAAAACCCTACATAGGTCTAAACACATCTAAACTGTACATGGTGCACTGTTCTCAGAGTTGTTTTTGTGATATTATCAATTCTATACTTTATACAGACATCCCATAATAATTCAAATCTGATAATCTCACGTGTTGGTTAGACAGCTTCTTTTTTGTCCTGGATGGTTCTGCCACTACAATGTGGGCCAGACTTTAAGCTTAAAGTTGAGAGGCTATGTGAGACTTAAAAGTATCCAACTTTCATTTTCTTTAAAGCTTCTATACTTTTGTATTTACCCCTCGGTCACACATATAAACACACATAGTTTATTCTCCCTCTCTGTGGACACCTGCAGATCGGCAGGTGTAAACAGAAAGCCTCTATATGCAGGTAATCAAGCCCCTGCAGCTCAGCGGTCAGTGAGGCCGCAGGGGTCCCAGCTGTTTAAAACAGCTACCATCTCCCATGATGCTCCACTGCGACTGATGCTGATTAAAACAAGCAGAGCTTTGAACAGACACATTCTGGCCATTTCGCCTCGCGGGGAGTGCGGAAAGCGTGGGTCAAAGGTGAGGTTTCAGTCAATTGTTCCTTTGAAAAAGAAAGACTTTAATCTTGACCGTAAAATGTATCATGTCTGTTCTTTACTTACCTTTACTCCTCTCACAGAAGCTTAGAGAGAAAGTCTTTGAAAGACAACAAGCCTATTTTTACACCTACAGTAAGTTGTTTTGTTTTATTGCATGACTCTCTAGAAACTTGATTCTGATTGGTCAAATGGAATACTTGATTCTGATTGGGCATTCAGCTGTCAAATATGTATTATTGTCATAACATACCCACACAATTTCTAGTTTTCTAGCTGTATGAATGTTCTGTCTCTCTTATCATACTGCAGTTTTAAGTCTCAAGCTCTAAATGAACCTCAAATCAATATTTCATGTCCCTGTATTTATTTATTTGGTAAGTAGCTGTTTATGTACATCAGAGTTTGTTGTTAGTTATGGCAAATATGAAAATATTCGTGTGGCTCATCGGGCTCAAGGCGCTCTGTGCCATTCCTTACACATCTCACACTCAAGCAGGAGGAACAGAAACTGTGAAAAAGAAATTGTGTTTGTTGCTCTAAAATTATAACATCCTCCAAAGAGAGTATATGTGTGTTTCCTTCATTTAGCTGAAAACAAGTTACAGAACTGCAATCTACAGCTGTAACTTTCCTCACATTAAACACTGAAACTGGAGCTCCTATCACATGCAGCATGAAGGTAAATCTATTTAACTCAAGGTTAGGGTCAATGAAACATCTTTAAATTCATTATTAATATTTCAGATGTTCAGATTTTGTATTTACTGGCTGTGTGTCTTCTGCGTCACACTTCACAGATTCTGCAGATGCTGAATTTTGGCTCAATCTTCAAACGCAGACGAGAGAGACGACAAAAATCACTTCTAAACATTTAATTAAACACCTGCCGCTTCGACTTTTATGCAAATTTCTACAAAGACAATAAACTTTCCTTCCAATCAGATAATAGAATCTAAATCAATGCCATACAAAACACTCCAGACAGCAACAAAAGTCACGAGGAACAAGAAGATATATTCAGATGTAAAGGTGCCTCATAACACTGAGAAGGTCAATTAACAGTGTGACCCGTTGTAAAATGATATTCTGTAACCAGCAGACCTTAAACTTTCCATAACCTCAGTCATTAAAGTTTAAGACCGACACTGATCAGTTTTAAAGGCCAAATGCACCAAACAGCTCCTCAGGAACGTTAAAGTGATAAAGTGGGGTTGTAAGTATGGGGCACGAGGAGGATTATTGAGGCTTGAATTCATGTATAATCCAGAGAGAATATGGTTTTAAAAGTGCTCAGACTCGTCACGCTGTAATGAAACACTCATCGTGGGATCACAGCGGAATCATTTGCTGCTGTGTGGCACGCTGGCGCTCTGCCGCGCTGGCACCTCCACTCCGCAGTTATTCGGTGCACTGAAACAGCCCCTCTCCAGCAGTTGTGCTTCCTGTGACCTGATTATGGCTGCAAAAATCTCACACCACCACAGTCCTTAATTGTAGTTTTGATGATTTCATAAAATCCTCCGCACAGCTGTGCAAAAATAGGCTCGTTAGTGCTACCATCATAAAATCAGATTAATTAGTCAGGCTAAGCATCTGTACGACGGGAGGCACAGCTAGTTCCAGTTCCTCCGTGACACCCAATCTGTTGATTTAAAAGAGACAGTGCTGGAATTTCACACTTTTGCTTACAGCCATGGATGATACATCTGATTTTGAATCATCTATATCAGAGATTTCTGAGTCTGAGTTTTAGAAAGCATGTACAGACCCTCACTGTCTGTTTATTGACTGTCAGACACACAATCCACACAAAAATTCCACATCCTTCCATTTTCTTTATTCATAGCTTCAATAGAAACGTTTATGAAAATTACATTTATTTTTAGACAATTTAGATTCAAATTTATTAAAAATTGTGATTTTGGTCCCGACAACCTACGTTTTATATTCTGATTAGGACGTTCATTCTGACAGACCGTTCTTAGCTCACCTAAAACATGTTCACACACTCTCCTGCTTCATGCCTGTTCCTCTTTCACACACACACACACACACACACACACACACACACACACACTGGAAACCCATTATCAATCCGGACACTGCGACGCATCAATGCGACAGGATTAGGATGCTGAGGCTGAATCAGTGAGGCATGATGGGAATTTTGAAACAACAGTCATCATGATAAGAATACAGAGTCACTCCAGTAACACACCTCTCCACCTGCTTCAAGAAGGTCCCCACAGGAAACAAGAGTTCTTCAGATCTTTCAGTTTATCAGACTATCATTGCCACAGCTTGTGCTTCTCATAAACAAATCACATAAAAATCACATAAATCTCTGTGATATGCTGGTTCTTTGTTCAGGTCCCTCAATAAATGCACCTTTGTGGGATTTTGTCACCTGTTTTATCGTCCACCAGTTGAAATCGTAAGTCCCACAGTACATCTCTCTTTTACAAGTACACAGGGAGTACACAAAACATTCATATGTTGGGCTAGAGGTTTAAATTTTAAGCAATATTCAATTATGAGTATACTCAATAAATACTTATGTTTACTTATGTTATGTTTAGTTCAGCAGGGACATCTAATAAATAGGACATTTTATGAACTTAAAACATTGTTTGTTTAATTGGTAGTCTATTAATGATCCATCTTTAGATTCGCAAAAAGTAAAAATGTAAGCATTTGGGAGATGCCTTTATCCGAAGCGTACATACATACAGTTATACACTTCATGAGTACAAGTGCTCCCTGGGATTCGAACCCACGACCTTTTGCGCTAACGCAAGGAACACCCTGTGTTACATGATGGCATTTAAAAAGAGAGACAAAAAGAAAAAGGTGTGATTATGAAATGCAGGGGCGCCGCTAAGGGGGGGAAGTTAGGAAAATTCTAAGGGCCCACGCCCTTTAGGGGCCCCCAGAGATCTGCTTTATTAGTAATAACACTACTAGGGAGGCCCAACCTCATATTTTGTCATAGGGCCCAAAAGTGCGAGCGGCGCCCCTGATGAAATGTATTCATAACCCCACTTTCAGACGCCCATAAATTAATTCAAACAAAGCCATGAAATATATGACCAATAATTTAATGAAAAATGTTATTAGGGGCAACATCCTAACAGTTTAATAATTGCCATACAGTATGTACAGTACAGAATGTACAGTACAGTATGTACAGTACATGATTAGCGTCACTGTTTTTTATGACATTTTCTTTAATCTTAAAGGGGCCCCACTCTACAGTAGAGTAGGGCCCCTTTAAGGTTAAAGAAAAAGTTATTGATTAACATTCTGTATTAATCAAGGTTTCTTGCTCCTTAAACCGTTTATTTTTTCACTTTCTCTAGTCTCTCAGATCTAGTTTAGCTATCGTACATTTAATAGCGTTGTATTTAAATGACCACTGTTATGATTGGCCAACCTCTTTGCACATGCCGAAAGCCATACATTAGAATAGTGAGGTGCTGCTATCTAAATGTCATAACTCAATGTGCTGCTAGTGATATCATAACCTTGACATTTAACATTCAAGAGGAATGATTCAATGTGATGTCCCCTTTAATTATAAATTAACAAAAAAACACTTTCGCTATTTACCAAAATTGCAAAACTGATATCCATTGCCAGAAGGTAAAACCTCACATCTGTCACTTTGTGGGCTCCAGAACAGACTCCTGCTGTGGGTCTCTTCTTACATTATCTCCATGTTTTAGTCATTTGTGGGGACGAGCATCTGCCAGAGAACTCCAAAATTGTTTGCTTAACGCCTGAGACCCTCCACAGAGATTCTGAGCTTCTTTTATCCTTCAATGCTGCTTACAGCAGCAATTCAGAGGAGAACATTGTTTTATAGTCATGTTGTACCAAGCAGAATGAATAAGAGGACATTTACACCCCCCTCCCTCCCATGCATACATTTGCTTTTGGGCAAACAAGAAGTAATAGCACGTGTAACCAATGCTGCAAAGATAGAGAGCGGACTTTTATAATCACATTAACAACAAAAATGAAAACAAAAATGATTCATGCGTTTTTTGGTACACCCACTTTTCCCTTTATTACTGTAACAGCCTGAAGATGCAATCACATCCCCTTTATCCAGACGCCATAATCATACATTCATCAGTCATTTATTCAGATGAAATACGCCAAGTTCCATCTTCCTTAAAAGATAATGAAGCTTGTCTGATTACACGTACCGAGACCAGTCGTCAAATTAGCATATCTGCCACAGACACCCAATGGAGTATCAAGGACCTTCCAGACTGACAAGGTTAATATTTTCTTGCTTTTGGCCAGTCACGCACACTTTCACAGGATGACTGAACTTATAAACCCGTCCATTAGAGGGCAGTGTTTCCCAGAAGAGTTATTACAGTGAGGTCACAGTGAGCATCTGTGTTTTTGGGACAAATGGCAGAACATCATATGATTTCTGGTTAAAATCATCATTTAAAACATGGTAACAGTGAAGGTGAGTGTATGAAAGCAGCTGTTCTGATGTTATTTCATCATTATATTGATGTGCCGTGCATGGTTTGTTGTTCCACACCCATGTGATGTTCTTTTGTCCATGAAACAAGAAAAATATTTGTAATAATGTTCTTGTAATAATGCTATTTTGTATCCTTGTGAAGCATGAAAGTTTTATGTTTATATGAACTGTTATTGCATGTAAAAAATGACTGGTGCATTTAGCATTTCACATAAGTTGTAATGTAGAATAACGTCACACAGGCTTAGAACATGAGAGGTGAGTAAATGATGACAGACTTTGATCAGAGTGATCAGGCTATTTGAGAACAGTTGCAATCAGTAAATGACACTGGAGCTTCTGTATATAATGCTTTAGTGCATGGCAGATTATTGTAGATGGCAACTGATTCTCTCAATATCCTGGTTTTTAGATTCAGAACAGAAAGGAAACAGAATCTGAATGTGTGACTTGTGTCTTCAGTGCATCACTGATGAGATGTCATTTCTGATCGATTTCACTTTTCTCCACAAATCATCTTTGTGGGACTGTCGTTATAAAGATCTTTTTACTCTTGTTTCCTTTGATTTGGAAAGACATCAATCTCTGCCCAACTGTTACACTCAGACATCAGATGTGCAGCACTAAAACCTACTAATGTTCCAATGGACGTTAGCATCAACAGACGCAAATTGTCATTAGCTGCTAGTTAGCAAAACCCATGCAGAAACTGCAGCCTTTCTGACGCATTTTCTGTGCTGATCTAAAGGTTTTTTAATATGGTAAAATGTACTGAGGAGAGCTGACGTTCTAAAACTCTGTTATTAGCTTAAAGCATTACTAATTTAGCTGAAATATTTTAAGTAATCCAAAAATGTACATTTTGTCATAATTTACACACACTCTCATATCCAGCCCTCTAAGATTTTCTCTCTCCTGTGAAAAGCAAAGGGACATGTCACACAGAATGGTGTCTGTTTTCTGTATAATTGGAGACAAAATGACAAAAAACGATGTTAAGAGGACAAGCGGCTGCAAAAGGGAATAATCTGTGAGTGCCTAAATTTGACAAAGAAACGAGAGGTAGGACGTTTAGACTTTTTCAAATATAGGATCCTAATTCTGCAAAAATCATCAGTTTTCTGCTGAATTCTGCGGCCGTACAGCTTATTGGTTTCTCATTTGTCTTGACAGGTTTCAGGAGAACAGAACCTGTGGGAATAATCTATGCCTTTGAGCTGTTTAAAAATAACACTGTTTGGGGACTGAAGGTTATACCAGCTCCCCATCCGAACAATTTCTCGTATAAAATTGACCTGTTGCACTGTTCACAGGGGTCAGAGGTCAGAGAAAACCAGTGATTGCATTTCCTGTACCTCTTTCTTTTGATTTCTCCTCCCCCTCAGCATCTCCCAAAAGATGGAGTCAAACATACAGTATGAACTTCTGCCTTGACATAAAAACCAAGTAAAACTGCCCCTCCGCTGACCAAACGGCCAGCACAGCTACAACTGAAAGTAACTGGGACAACATACAATGACCTCTGAAGTTACTCTTAAAAGTGGTAGACCTTTATTTTGACCTTAGAAGCACTGAGCTTCTGAGAACAGCAGACAAACCTGTTTCCTTAAGACGGTACAGCCAACACAAAATGAAAGTTTATGAGATTGACTGTTTTTATTTTTAGGGCATGTTTTAATGGTGGGTTTATATAACCACATCGCACATTCTTAGGTATCATGTTCCGTAAAATCATACTGAGGTGTAATATTGAACATACATTCATACATACACAAAATCTGCGAGATTGGCATCGCTCTCAAACCACCTTCAATGGAATTTATAAGCATGTTTGCAAAACTGAAGCAATATGCTGATTCGTTGGATTACACAAAGCTTCCCATAAAGCCTTAATCTGTCTGGAAATTTAATAAAGTCAACACTGCGCCGAGAATTTGCTCATGATTACAAGCTGCTGGTTGTGCAATTTGAATTTCTATCGAGTGCATCCTCCTCTCACATCCATTTGCATTTTGATTTCCATGCCAACAGATCAGCTCTTCTGATGAAAGCAAAATAATTCGCCTGGTTCCAAAAATGGAGAGAAAGAAACGATGCACAGAGAGATAGAGAGAGAGAGGGAAAGAGAGAGAGAGAGAGAGGAACTGAACGATTTACTTTGTTTCAAACTACATGCATTGTGACGCTCCTGGAAGTTTCGTGACACAGTAAGTATAATGCAGTGTTTGACAGTAGATCATGTATGTTTAGAAGGGTGTGATATAAAATTGGTTAAATGCAGCATAGTAATACAACACAGCCTTAAAATTGTGCACAGGCACAACTCAAGAAAATACTGAAATGTTATTATGCAGGTGAAGAAAGTAATTTGTCTGGCTGTGTCTGCTGCTTTAATCTAAAATGGCTTGCATTTATTAAAGGGCCGGTCTCTCTGGAGTAACCTGAGGTTAAACCAGTAATGGCCAGATTATTCCCAGAGATTTGTCATAATGAATTACTTGCACAATATTTCATATGAACATACTGCGTGCTTCTTCTGGAAACTTTAACTTTTAATACAGAATGGGGATTTAAAATACAGCAGCGGTGACTGGTGAGCACAAGATTGAGATAATAAGAGGTTTTGCATGAGTTTCTGTAGAATGACAGCATTAATCAGCTAGCCGTCAGCCGTCACCATATGCCACAAGCTAGTGCGTTTAGAGCACATATTCACGCTTAGCAATATTCACAGATAGACAAAGAACTTCAGTCATCCATAAGCAATCCTTCCTAAAGTTTCACAGAAATTTCTTACTGAACCTTTAATAGAAAGTAAATCTAGTTGCTTCATATGCTGTTTGACACTCTGAGGGACCAGTGGACTTTCATTCACTTCTAGCTTTCTCCTGATGACACTAAACAAACTGCTCAACTTGCCTTTTTCATGCATCCTTTGCTTAAATAGCAAACTGCTCTTTTAAAATAATTAAATGCCATTTAGTTTTGCTTTCCCATCTTTTCGAATGATTGTTCCTCGCCGTTATTGGTTGTCTGACCACACCTCATTCAATCCATTAACCAATCAGCTCATACAAACAAAACTCCACCCTTGAAAATGTTCGTCAGCACAGATCAGGACAAAATCTCAACCTTAGCTGCAAAATTAGCCCTGCACATGCAAGATGTATTATTTGTTAAAAATAATTTGATAAATATTCACATTTTTCACACTCTGGAGTTGTGCGCCTCCTCACAATCAATGAGAAGTTAAAAATAACGTGTTGCCATGTTGCTTTTGGCCATCTGAGAAGTCTTGAAGATTTTTCTGCAGTATATTTTGCAAAAGAACTGTGCAAACTCAGTACGAAGTGTTAAAAAAAGTACACCAGAGACAAAACAGCAAAGAACTGCTGATCCTGTTCTCCTGCTAGACCCGCGCTGAACCCGAGACTGCAGAAGAGTCTACAAAACACAGCAGTCATTATGACAGGTTCTTAACAACCCCCCGCCAAATCCCTCCAACCCACCCCATGGCTCCTCCTACTGAAGTTGCTGTGCGTTTGATGTTCTGCTTTCCTGACTACAGAGGCAGAGTTGATAAAGAGTGTAAGTGTGGTCCTCACTCTTCTATCCATAGCTTCAAGTACAGTATGTGTGAGTTACTGTATGAACAGTGTGTGTGAGTTAGCGTACACAGTGTGTGAGTTACTGTATGAACAGTGTGTGTGAGTTAGTGTATACAGTGTGTGAGTTACTGTATGTACAGAGTGTTTGTTAGTGTATACAGTGTGTGAGTTACTGTATGTACAGTGTGTGTGTGTTAGTGTATACAGTTTGTGTGAGTTATTGTACTGAACTGTACAGTGTGTGTGTTGGTTCTGTTGTACAAGCTTCAAAAGATCTGAACTATTGAAGTTCACCCAGTGTAAAGAATGTATTTAAGAATGTGGCTAAAATATGAAATGATCAAATTCTGTCTCAATCGTTTTAATACCACTAAAACCAAGGACACCAAAACAATAACATATGGGTCTTGTTCTGTGCCGGAAGTTGTACAAGAAAAATAGAATAAAGGTAAGAATTTCACGTAGTTCGTCTTTTGAGCCAATTACCAGATCCATAAAAGTCATGTGACTAATCACTCTGATGCTGCAGGGCAAAAGTTGGAGCTGTGAGGTTATAGAAAATGCAAATAGTGCTTCATTACATCATTATTATCTGTGACTTTCCTTCCCGTCTCCATCCGTCCACCACACAGATGCAATCATCCATAGTGTCCTTGTTTATCCTCCTCCTAATGACTCTTCTAAAGCCCTTCACCTCAATTAAAGTTATGTGTATAGCACATTCATACACAGTGGTAATTCAAAGTGCTTTACATAAATCATTTTAAATATAGTACAGAATAAAAAGGTCGAATAATTGTCAAATTTTGTGAGTATAAAATGTATTAAAACAGTTTTGAATTAAAAGTGAAGAGGATACATAAACAAAATGTTGAAACATATTAAATACATGCTGTGACATTCTTTACCAGCTATCAGCGTGAGAGAGGATGCAGACCACTGCCAGAACCATATCTACCCAGAGAACATCTGAACCAAATAACGCCTAAACCAGAGAACCATGTCTAACCAGAGAACATGTAAACCAAAGAACACCTAAACCAGAGAACCATGTCTAACCAGAGAACATGTAAACCAAAGAACACCTAAACCAGAGAACCATGTCTAACCAGAGAACATCTGAACCAAAGAACGCCTAAACCAGAGAACCATGTCTACCCAGAGAACATCTGAACCAAAGAACCATGTCTAACCAGACAACATCTAAACCAAAAAACCATGTCTAGCTAGAGAACATCTAAACCAAAGAACCATGTCTAACTAGAGAACATCTAAATCAAATAACACCTAAACCAGCGACTTCCCCAAATGAGTTAGTTAGGTTAGAGAAATGTCAAATCAGCTAGGAAAAAGCTTTTCTTAATATGAAGAAAAAGAATAAATAGGCATAATAAGTCAAAACAAGAATCATTTCTCTGTTTATTAAGATTATTGACATTTTAAATGTCAGAACATTTTGGTTCAGGTCAATTGCACTATGGCAGTGATTTCACAATATAACCCTTAGGGCCATTGAAATATTTTGTATTGAATAAATCTGAATAATATTGATGAGGAAATTGATGTCTGGAACTCAGAATCCACTGCTTAGATCTTCAGTTCATCACAGACTTCAGCTTTAACACCAGGGTCTCAGATGGATTTAAACAATCTTCCCTGTGAAGGCAAGGTGACTTCTGTGTGACCGGAGTTTGACTTTGTCACATTTTCTGTGCAATTGTATCTGTATGGTTTGATGAAGCCATTTTAAGGACGGTTACCATAGACGCTGTCATCGGTCTGAGTTTTAACCTCACTCGCTCTTGCTGAGACAGGACTGCCACAGAATCTGCCATATGGTTGCCTAAGCAACAGCTTCAAATGAGATTCTATTATTAATGACTCGAGAAGAAAGTCTCGCACGCTATTTATCGATTAGTCAAGCCCAGCCCCTGCGATCCAAATGTCACTTCGTATTTTTCTCTAGTCAATACAGCATGAGTTTCTGAGTCCATACAGGAAATCAAAAACTGAGATACATACTGTTGTCATAGATCATTTATTAGAGATGGTTTGTCTGACTGTCATGAACAGAAACTGGATAGATTAGAAAGAATTATAGAGAAAGAGAGAAAATGAAGGATAGCAATTGTTGTGAATATGTGAGAACAATATTTAATATTAGCTTTGTTCCAAAACCTAGTGAGCGGTCTACAGTACCTGTTTCAAGGTTGTACCAATACAATATTATAGCTTCTGATAAGATGCTTCGTTCTGCCAAAGAAATGTTATAAAATAAACTTACTCATGTCATAAAGAAATAAAAACAGTTTACTCCATTGTTACTCCACTATGTGTGAACCAAACTGAACAATTATGTAGCTTTATATTATCCTAATAAACTGTGGCTGTGTGGAAAACATCTATGTAAACATTCTTCTTTTGTGTTCCACAAAAATGATAACAGCACAGAGAAATGGCATTAGTTAATATAACAGTAAATATATTAGAATTTTTGGGTGGACTGTTCCTTTAAGAAAATACACACAAGCTTTTCAGGCTGTTATCTTCTCCCTTCTTCCATTAACTTGCTTTCTTTTTTCATTCTTTTCAATGTGTCTTTCTTCTTTTTTCTTTGTCATTTCTGTCATTTTCGACACTCTCCCGGAACATCTGGGCCCGTTTGGCTGTAATGGAACATTTATCCAAAAAGCACAGCTGAAACAGTCATATCTGCCCCGTGTGTCACACTGTGGCCGCTTAAACCCCAGCACCCCCCGTCTCTCTCTCCGTCTCTCTCTCCGTCTTACTTCTATGACCAGTAATAAGACTTTCGTTCCGTGTGAGTGAACATTTCATCTCCAAGAAAATGGGTTTCTGAATGAGCAGGACATTTCTGGCCCTTCCCAGCAGGTGAGCTCTTTGGTGGCAGGTGAATTCCTACATGTGTGGCAGGATTCACAAATCTGATGATGAAACACACTCATGCATATCCCGTCACACTGACTGCGGACCCCGAATTCCCACCCGCCATGAATCCGATGCATGTCACTGTCTGGTAGTTGCAGAGGAAATTGCCTGGTAAATAAGCTCTTTTCTGTATTTTTCGTATGTTTGGGTTTTGAATATATTATTTTAAAAAATGAAACCCCAGGACTGCATGATATTGCTATAGTGGCTGAGCAAAAAGCTTAGCTGTTCTCTGTGCACGTGCAAGACTGCCACTAGATGTAAGACTGTGACCCAGAGCATTTATTCCAGAAATAACTCCAGGGGGTTCAGGAGATCAACTGACCCCCAGTTCTGTGTGCGCATAATTCCGGATATGCATAAAATAAATTAATATTCATAAATCAGGACATTTAAAAGATATGATCTCTGACTTGGTTTTACCTGACCCCCATCGCCAGGAGGATCTGAGGTCATGGCCGTGAGAAACAGGTAAATTATTTGAATTATTCCGCATGTCTTAATGCAATTGAGGACGACATTTCCTTACACCAGAATGAGGCTGCATGATGTATCTTGTTGCAAAACCACAGGGAGCGCGTACATAACTAACAACTACGGTGAGCCTACGGCGAGCTGTCTAGACCTGTTTTGTCTGCACACCTGTTTGTTTAGATTTCATTTTGCCCTTGTTTTCCTTCCCATGTCGCAGACTGCAGCTGTTTTGCATGTATATCCCATTAGATTCATTGCACCTGTGCTTCAGGGCTTCAGGTGGACACCCGCTGCAGCACATCTCATGAAACTTTCATATGTGGCGGCGAGAAAAAAAGATGGGGAGAGAGAAAGAGGCTGTTCGATGAAACCGGTTACCATGGTGAGACTGTCAATGTCGATATCCGACGTGTCATCTTTTGGACTTTAATTGGGTACCCCAAGTGTTTTCTCTCTTCTTAGCCCCAGCCCCCTCGAACCTCCACCCACCCCCCACCCACCTCATTTGTGTGGATAGCACTGCAAAAGTTTATTCGAAGAATGACTCAACCTCAGCTCGTATTGAATCACCAGAGTGTCTCCCCAGCCATAAAATCACGGCACACTAACAATGCTCACTCACATTCCCGCGCTGTCACCAAATCATTTCTAACAAGGAGCCGTTTCCACAGCGGACAAAAGCACCTCGAAGTCTCCGATGACTTCAAACACAGTTAAAGGAGAAAGCGTGGAGAATGAGGTGGCTGCTTTTACCCGACGCCAATCTGAGACTGTCTGTGAAGTTTAGAAGAGACAGACGGACGTTTGGGTGACAGTGGCACCAGCTCCTGTCCCTCAATACACTTTAGCAATCTTAAACCTAATCTACAGCGGGCGATTGGAGTGAGAGCTGCTGATTAAGAGGGTATCTGTGGGTCTCTCCGCTCTGTTTTAACTCATGAAAATGATCTTTTCCTTCTCTCAAACACAGCGATGGGGAGCTTCAGGCACCTCATGGTTTGATTTGATTTCTTGGAGTCAAAATCTGATTCCAAGAAAATTCTTGACACATTTCGATTTTTCTGCAACAGTGTGGGGTGCAAATGTGTGGCTTGTTGCCCAATTAAGTATAAATTAAGTTTCACATAAAACATCAAATCGGTACTTAAATACATCTGTTCTGACCTACTAATACAAATAGAACAAACAAGTTTAATCACCTTGTATCAAAGTAGCTTTTTGTCGTAATCAGCGCATGTCTGTCTTACTGTGGTTGTGCAAGAATTATCACCTTTAAAGTGTGTGATACAGAACATTGTGATTCATTTATATTTATGCGTTTAAGACACTGTAAACGTTTCATCAGTTAATTTATTCCCTGAGAATCAAACTCATGCTGTTGGCAGTTGTTTCACTGTTTAAGATGCAGAAATATCAGTGTAAATACATGTAATACTTTTAAAAATACATCTGTATGCTAGTGTACTGTAAACACTGACATAATCCATTTTTAGCAGATATACACATTTAAAATGTACAGTCTCTCTGTTCTGGGACTAGATTAAATGACACTTATTCTGGCACCCCCAAACGAAGCTGTTTTAAATTAGCAGTACAGTATATTTAAATGCAACTGAAAATGGCTCTGTGTGCGGTGTGGGGGTTTGAAACAGTCCATTTTCAAGAGTGTTGGAGGTATGGACCGGTTAACATTTCCATCTGGAACACATTCTGGAACTTATGATAATTCACTGACACCGACGGCCGATCAGGACCCAGTCTCAGCACTGCCATGACACAAACAGGATTTTGTGATGGATATGGAAATTACCACCTTGCAATGCTAAAAATACATTGTTGAACTTATTTTGAATAACAGTTGATTTTTTTGTTGTTATTATTGCCGTTAAAATCTAAATAAACACAATAGGCTTTATTAACAAGAACAAATATTAAATAATGCATAACAGATTAATAAATCTGCAGCACTGCTCCATGTCGACACTAAAGCTACTTGTCTGATGTGGGATGTCACAAGAACATATTCAAACCGAGGAATACGGCACTTTAAGACAATTTATGGGGACCAAAATGTTGCTTCGCTGCATTTTTAAAGATGTTGTAAAATAAAATTTGTTTAGCCTTTTTTCTTACCAGAAGAACATTTGCTCTCCTCATAGCTGAAAAGATGTACTGAAGATGTCTCAGTTGTGTTTTATTTAAGTTTGTCTCAGAATTTTCTCCTAAATTTCATAAAGGGTAAAGTACATATGCCTTACACATGCCTTACATATGCTATTAACAACCAATATTATTAATTAAAAACAAAACTGAGTTTCACGGATTCGAGAAAGAACCCACATGGTATCTGTAAATTAATTTATTATTTTTTTTACTCCAACTTACTCTCTGTTCTTGCTCGATGACATCATCACTCACCATTGTTTAACACCCAGACAACCCACCAATCCGCACGCAGGAACATCTGTCCCATTATCTCCACGTTTATCAACTCTGACAACATGTCATATTTAGCAGCCACCTGTAGCTCAGGCCGCTATGTGGACACGCAGAGCCAGGGCACATGTGAATGATACGGGCGATCTGTCTTCAGGGTCCATCTGTTCGGTACACTCACTATAACAAATCACCTCATACAGATTTCTCTTTACGCTCTGATTTATGTTCACATTTCAAATTAGTTCAACTTCTCTCAGCAGTGTTGGTACGTGTTAGACAATGAAATATGAAGCGCCTGCTGTGTTCTTAAAAGCTATCAGACATTCAGAAGATTCAGAGCCCCAGCAGACAAAACAACAGCCGAGTAGCCAGATGTCAAAGTGTGAGTTGCTGAGTTCATGGTAATTAAACACATGACGAGGAGGGGTGGGTGTCAGGGAGAGCGGCAATTAAGACAGGAATGGAAGACTACAGGTGTGCTAAACTAAAGCCAAATGGTCTTTCATGACTATATTCATGAAATAAGATTGGTTCAGATTGGCGTCTCTCTGCCAATCCGAACAGTCCTTTTCTCTCACTGGTGAAATAAGCAAATGTTGGCTGGTTTTGGAGATATTTTTAACCAATAAACTTTGGCCACTCTTTCCTAACATTGGCAACAACAGGCACTGTGCACACAACCATGACCAACACTAGATATGACAAGTTTCCTGCATATTATCGTTTGCCTTTTAGAAATAATATAGCGCTAATCATGATTTTTCGAGTTTCAGATCACCCAACAGGAGTCACTGCCATATAAATGTGGCCGGTTTGCATTTATGTTTTCATCTGTGTGATGTCACAAAGACGCAGAAGCTTAAATCAAGTTGTTTTCGTAGCGTAGGTTCAATTAATGCTCTTTTCAGGCTTTTGAGTACATTTACTGAACACCATTGTGCAACATCTTTGTATTGATATGACCCCTTTGCTGTTTTAATTCTGAAAATAATTACAACGCTTGTGTGTGTGGGATGCTAATCAATTCTACACATCGCTCGTGTCTGACACACTTTAGCATAGCTCTTTGGTTATGTGGCTAGTTTTAATTGTTTCCAAGAAGCATTGAGTATATGTTTACAGGGAGCTGATACGCCTCCAATAATCATCATTGATTTTTACAGGCAGGGTATTAGGTATGTCTACCTAATAAATGATTTAGAATGCAATTTTTACTGCTTCCTCCCAAACAGCAATCTCGTGTCTCCCAAACACACACACACAGCTGTACTAACACACACACACAGCTGTACTAACACACCTCTCTAATGGTATATTGACTGGACGTGAGTTTCAGGACACGCTTGGGAACAAAGTAATACTCAGTTATTACAGCCAACCCCAAAGCCGGCTGCTGAATTCATGGTATAATCAATATCACATTAATCGCCTTTCTCACTGCTCAAAACCCATGACGCCTTTATTGGATGGCACCAGCGCTCGCTGCGAAAGGGCGCAGGGGTAACAGAGCGCCGAACCCTGCGCCCGCAACAAGGTTTCGTCCCTCAGAACGCACAGCACTTCAGTCACCGTCTGGCAATCGCACACGATGTGCCTCGACTCCTTCAAAACAAGCCGCCGGGTGATGAGGTGGCCTTGGTTTGTCCAGCCACTGAGGATCGATCACTCAAAAATCTTCATGAATAATTTACTTGAATTCCCAGTTGACTATTTATGGAAAAACCTTGACTCAATGATAAGATATACGATCTGGGAGCGCGCGGCGCGGAGGAGAGTGTTCCATTTCACAGCTGAACAATAGCACAGATCAGAAATAAAAAACAACGTCCTGAATCTATTTATCTGTCATTCCCGTCACCCTGACAACTGTATTTTTGTACATTTTGTGGTCTACGATTATTTTTACATCGGTGCATCTGTGATTCCTGTGAGCAGGTGTGTCTATAAGAATACTTTCATGGTCATTAAAACGGTCGCAAACATGAAGATTCTGCATAAACTCTCGCATGAGCGCGGCCGCAAGGATTTTTAGGTAATAAGAAGATGAGTCACTGTAAAAATGCAGTTCATTTAAAAGCTACTACTGAAATATCAGGAATCATATTTCCCACTTAGCAAAAGTAATGGCCAGTTCTTTTAACATACACAATATGTGCTTACAGCCTTGCAACAGTAATGCAACAGTAATGTTTGGTACTAACCGTAAAGTGTGCAGAAAGTTTGGAATCAATTCAGGCCCATTTATAATTTCAATAACTAAATTGAGTATTAATCAGTAAGTGTCAATCTGACGTGTAATTAATGGTGGCGTTTGGAGGCATGAAACTTTTATTAATGTTCAGTGTTATGCAGAAGTTTGGAAAAAGAGTTAAATCTATTCAATAATGTGGCTATGTTTGTGATTATTGTGGTTAATGACATCATTAGCAAACCACGGGGAAACAAATGGCATCATTTCATAAACATGAGCTTTCTAATGGACTTGATCTGAAACAACTTAAAAACAAAATTATGACACACAAAAACAGTTTCAGTTCAGTGTTTCAATGCAGCAGCATTTAATGCGACAAAAAATAAAGGAAGAAAAGTAAACATTACAAAATATATATTTATGCATATTCATTTGTATGTAAATAAGGTTTATCCAAAAACACAATTCTGTCATGATTTCCCTTATGTTGTTCTTAACCTGAATGATTTTGTTTCTTTTGTGTAGACTGACATTTAGTGGAAACTGAGGCTTTTTTTCCTTAAGATCTCTGACCCTGTGACTGTGAAATGATGGAGATGATATCACAGCAACAAGCTTAAAAAGGGAGATTTCACCAACTGGACAACAATCTACTAACCTAAGACATTTAACCCTCTAAAAAAAGGGCGTAAAGAAGGGAAAAACTGGTAGTTAGACAGAAGCATAAATATAAAGGTGTGTTATCTTCAATGGGAGCAGACTGTTTGAATTTACCTTTTCAAGCAGCAGAGCAAAAAAGAGACACATCCATTATTTCTTCTGCAGAGAATTTTAATGGAATCACGTCCCCATGTGCAAACCTGTTTGACTATTCATAAAAATCTATTTTTTCCCCCACTGGTGTAAAAATATCTCTCCTACTGGAGTTTCTGTGAAATATTCCAATTAAAGCATTCCATGCATGCAGATACAATTATTTTGAGACTGGTGACATTAAATAATTGTTTTTAAGTTAAATGTGTCATTTCTGCACCACTAAAGTCACCAAGCAGCGTTTCAAAAACAATGACTGTTTTTAAACAGGTTTCCCAATCATTCCTCTGTCTGCCATTGGTCAAACAAACAGATGGTGCCACCTCAAACTAACACCATTGGTTGAGCCACTGTTGCTTAATGTTGTCCAGTATGTTCACTGTTTTTACCCCTTTATGAGTGGAATCAACTTATAACTATATCTACTTATATTTGCGAATTAAACAAGAATAAACTAAAATATTTTAACATAATGACACACTTCACTGACGGTAAATGCTTTTTGTTGTGTGTTAGGTGCAAATAAATCTTTTAATCTATGAAAAACACACACTTACCGATGGACAGAAGACACTTAAGCTTTTCTTTATGAGACAAAAACTGATGTCAGATCAGCATTTAATCCTAAAGTTTGTTAGTTACGATCAAAGCCCTATTAATGTTCTTTATCCAGCAGGCTAATGCCAACAGCGCTGGTCTGCAAAAGCAATAATCTCTGCTGGAAAGCCCACAAACAAACCTGAGACATCTATAATAAACAACAAACAAATACTTTACTGGGCAAACCAAACACAACTGTGACACAAATAGCATTTTCATCCTGCAAAGCAATTAGACAGGTCATTAGTAACCATTAATGGGCTTAACTGTGAGTAAACCCACAGCAGAGAAGAAAAGACTGTTTGAATGTTCTCATCATCTCTGTCCATTTGAATCTTTTACGCTCTCTCTAGTGTGAGGATTATTCCATTATACAGTCTGACCCACAGGTTACCAGAAGAAGACGATTTGTGCGATCAGACTTATATAGGTGTAAGTTTGTGTGTCTGTGTGTGCGTGGTAAAATGACCAGTATTTAACTGTACTTTTGCAACAAGGTCATGTATTTAAAATTTTACTGTAAAACCAATGTAGGCTTGGTCATTTTCTGTTGTAACACAACATATTACACGATAAAATTACAAATTAAATTTAAACTATGTGCATACAACAGACACACACATTTTAATCATTTAAATCCACTATAAATCATTACAAAATGAGTGAAAGTGGACAACAGAAAATCAATCAGCACACTGCTGCAATGCATTATGGGAAGCTAAACGTCAGAGAAGTACACTGCGGCCATCATGTTCCTTCAGTAACTGTTGTAACATACGAGAGATTACTGTAATGTAAACACAGAAACTCACGGTGATCCGCAACTGTCACCATTACGGTTGTTATTTCCTGGTTAAAAATGTTACCTCAGAAATGACTGTGAAAGTAATGCAAGTAGTAGCTTGGAAAATACAGTAAATGTACACAAAACAGATTTACAGTGTGTGTGTGGGGGAGAAGGAAAGCCACGGTGGAGAGTATCTTCCTCCTCAGGATCAAAGCATGCATGATGAGTAGGAGGCAGTGCTCTTCTGCTTATGACCTATCAACATGATTTCTGCTCAAGGCTAAGTGCTATTCAGTTCTGCTTTAAAGTAGATGAACTCTGTGGCACTGAAGCGATGAGCTTCATGAGGAATTATAATCATCTTTACACGCTGCTTATCTGTTGGCCAATCTACTGACATCAGTGTTACTCATTCTGTATTGCGCATGACTAACCCACTGATGCATTGTGGGAAACCAAAAATACAGGATTTGTGTGCTTTAAGGCATTATCTCTTTCACCCTCCCTTCAGCTGCCACCGAACTTTGGAGCTCCTTCACTTCGAATAATAAAAGTCATATTCGGAATAAAAAATTGGCTGTGAAATATAAAAGGATTGAAAAGTGTTTTTCAACTAATTAAATAAGAGGTTTATTAATAAAATGGCCCCTAAAAAGTGTTATTCTGTTATGTACCATCATGTACAAAGGCCAGAAATTTGTTTTACTTTAAATCAGGGTTAAGTAAATGTTTTTAAACCTGGCAGAATAAACATGATCTTTGACATTCAAAGTTATTCGATGCTCAGAGACCAAACCTGAAGTGTTTATGAATTTGACAGAATTGCAACAAAATTATTTGCAGTTTAGCAAATAATGCACATGTTAATGTAACCCAGAAAAACAGATGTTTCAGAAAGTTTATAGGAACTTTTAAATGTCCTGGTATTATTTGGTATGCCGTTTCTTGGTACTTGATGACAAGCATTGAGGAGCAATAATGTTAATCTGGATAATATGGCCTCAGACTCCTGGGCTGTATATTTCTGTTTTCAATTACAAAATGATTTCCTTTTTAACCAAAAACAGACTGGAACGCCTAATACACTTATTATATAGAGGAAACTAGTTAAATTCAACTAATTAAAGTTTGTCCAGCAAGACTAGAACAAGTCCATTCCAACTAATAGTGTTCTGCTAAATAAACATAATTAATTGATGTAGGCCACATACTGTACACAAGCTCTGCTCTTTAGTCACCACAAAAATACAATACTGTAATACAAACCCCTTAACATCTCCAACAGGAGTGAACGTTAAACATTTACAAGTCTTTCTCTTTGCTCAAAAACCAACCATGCAAGGCATGCTGGGAAGTGAACATTCACAGCCCAGTTTTAGCAGCACTTCTCTAACACAACAAAAATCATGAGGCCCATTAAAAACAAGGTGTGATAGGAATTGTATTAACTTCTTGTAATGTAAAAAATGCAAGAAAAAACATGCAATGTAATAGTTAAAATGTTTTTTGTTAAATATTTTAAAATGTTTTATTTAAAACTAAGTAAAGCCAGCAAATGACTTTTTATACATTATTGGTCTCCATGTTTCCTTAAACACATTATCGCCTCCTTGCCAAATCAATCTAATGTGCTGGTCTAATGCAGAGTGATATAAATGCAGGTGTTTGGTACAACACACCATGCCAGATAAACAAGACCAGCAAGCACATAAACCCAAAACTACTTTCAACCACTGCACACGGGCTGTAAAGTCTCATTAATGGAGCGATCTGTAGTCGCTTCACTTCTGAAAGCTGATGCATGTTCACACCAGGATAACGTGATTGCCACACCGACCACACATCCTGCAGTCCATGTAATCTTTCAGCCCGTCTCGGAAATGGACGGAAAATTTTCCCGTGATCCATTAAGGTCTTCTCGGCTCATTTAAGCACAGACACACATATCTGGAACATATTTGATTCCTTTCAAAAATTAGTCATATTTAAAGGCTGCCTAACCCTCAAACAGACTGTCTGATGATCTACAGAAGCACAACTGTTGTCTTTTTAAACCCACAATGCCGAACGCCGGTAATCCGTTGATTAGCAATGACAGGATTCCTCTCTCTCCCTGATGGAAATTCCTCGGAATGGCCCAAAGCTCTTTACTGGCCAGGAGCAAATTGACTGGGATATTTATTACTCCGGCGATAACATTTGTTTCCTCGGACATCTGGGTCATTACAAGAAGCGGAGGTTTGGACTCGACCGGCCCATTATGACCCTGATGTGTTTCGCAATGTCATTACGAGCGGATTAATGCCGGCCATCAGAGCGGCTGTATCACACTTTAATCTGAGAAGGAAACCAGAATGATGAAGCTCACTCTGGATCCAAATTCAATCATTCGCCATTCTCTCATGTTCGGGATAATGATCGTAACACTTTAGTTTTTTTCTAGAAATATATAAACTAATTACGATTATGGAGAGTCATTTATCTCCAGCTGAACAGCTGTACTCTGTGAGTTACCTCAGATGATGATCTGCGCAGAGAATGTGCCGAGGTTTCGAGCGTCTGGATTTTAATTACCTTATTCCTAATGTAATATTGTTCTGCAGGTCTTTTGCACTTGTTACTTATGGCGTACAGTAAATATACAGTAAATCCCAAATGTTTCAATGATAAATGATGGTAGTCGGAGGCCTGTCTCCAGGACCTCAAAAACTGCGTCAGTTCTAGGTGAAGGACGAGGTGATTATGAAAGCTCCATTAAGATGCATCAGTGGTCGTCCCCACAGGACAGACAAAGCAATTCTGAACACAATTAGCATGTGAAAGATGAACTATAAGTCACATTTAATTAAATGCAGGGACAGTTTTCAAAAGCAGAGGCTGATGTTGACGGGAAGTTTTGACGTGGGGGCACAGATAAAATTGTTGCTCTAGACTCAAATGTATTTCTTTTTCTTTGAAACATAAAATTATAAAAAAGCCAAACAAAGTTTTAAAAATAATAAAAACAATTGAAAATAATAATAAATGTCAGCAATAAAGTGCCGCTCGCTCATCAGATGACTAAAGATGATTTATTTATAAAGTTTCTGATGTTAATGTATTTAAACTAGCCATTGAACAACAGACCACAACCCTGACTTTGCTGATGTCATGCTCTATAATCTGAGCTGCAGGAACAGCTAAACACATGACCATTCACCTTGTCCTCTTGCTTTTCCTCAGAGGTAAAGCTCTGCTGAAGTTAGTGAACAGGAAGCACTGAGCGTAGCGGTTTGAGAAGGGAGCTCTGTGGTGTTGTGGAGCAGAAGCTATCGCAGATGTTTTCTTCATGCTCTGAAGGCTCCTTCTATTAAATGACCGGTCAATTAATGTGGGTGGAAGGATTCGTTAAGCTGCTGTGATCCCAGTGAAAGCTTTCATTCATTTCCAGTCCTGCAGGCCGATGTGCCATTAGACTGGATCATAAAACTGAATTAGCACAAAACACACAGCCAGTGCAAAAAGGGGTGTGTTGCCTAAACTCTGTTTGTAATCCAGGTGTATGGAAGCTTTGATGTATAACACATTATGTGTTAATAAGTTTAAGCTAGTTTTTGTGTGTCTGTGTTCAGAAACTAAAACAAACTACTTTTGCAACTTTACACAATCAAATAAATGTTATTCATTAGAGGGCAGTCAGAGTTCCCTGAGAAAAAGGATCATGTCAATTTATTTTGGCCCACTGGTGCACCTGTGAGTGTATTAAGTCACTTGTAGAGTGTCTTCATCTCACTCCATCCTTACTAGTCTGTCGTGTAGTGCTGCGTAACCCTTAAACAGGTCCTGATTATTGAACAAGTGATGGTTAGAGCTGCCTATTTAAAAGCTTTGTCATGCTCACGGTTCAGCGAGGACTTGCTCACTGAACAGTGATCAGCTCATTGTTACAAGCAGCTTGTTGGGTTGCGTCTCTATATTAGAGCTGTGACATCATGACAGGCCTGTGGTGTGAGGCGGTTATACATCATAATGAGACTGAGAGATTTGGGTTTGAGCCCCACCGCACACACTTTAAGTACAGGCCGTTCCAGATCCAGATCCTGTTTTTGGTTCAAACTCCCCTCGAGGATTGCTTTGGTGTCTGTTTTACACCATCCATGTGTTATTAGAGTTTCCGGATCCTCGTGAGATCATAGGAGGAACCATTTCTGCTGTTCCTTTACTTCCCTCAAGGAAGAGTTTTCTTGCCAGTCGGTTTCTCATCCCTCCTCGTTGTAATGTTATCATATTTTGAGTGAGAAAAGGCACATAAAAGATGAGATTGTTTTTGTAGCTCTCACAGTAAAAGCAAAAATTTCAGTGTGAAAGCTAAAACTGAAAGACTGTCCATTCCATTAGTCGTGGTGCAATAAGGAACACTTTTAAACATGAACAATAGTTCGTTTGGCTGTTCATTCCACTTACATTTTTAACAAACAATGTTTTCTGCTTGGCCCCAGAGCAAACCACTCGGGCCCAGTTAGGATGTATCAGCATTTATGGATTACACCATTAAAGAAAGTCTCTAAAACATCCCAGAAGGGGATGCAGTTTCGTGCGCAGGGCTCATCAAGGCCCTCGCTGATGGCTCTTTCGCTCTCCTTGATGTCCACTCTCAGCTCAGATCATTTATAAACAAAATGGAGCCTGCCAGATGCAGAGAGCTTCAAAATGGCTGTCCCTCCTTCTGATTGAGATTAATGTTCCCACCCCATCGCGGATTAGAGGAGTGAAATAAGCATCTCTGATTTCAGCTCAAGCCAGGATTTATGATGGAGAAACACAGAGATGAGGTTACGCCTGTCATTGATCCGACTCTGGCTCGGATAGGTCCGGGAGAGGCGATGGTGATGTTACTATTGATAACTGATACACAACACCTGTCAGATGTGTTTGACTGACAGCCGATGGTTTAAGTCTGTGTCACACTGTACGCATAAAATGCGCCAGCAGGATTGCGCTGCTTTTTTGCGGCGAAACAGAATTGCAGGTCTGCACAGAAAAAAAAGTGATTTTGGGGATTTTATCTAAGAAACCACAATACGGTTTAGGACAGAATTTACATATGTCCAAATCTTTAAATATAGCTATGTGCTAAATAGGGTCAAATGGATTACGGTAATACCCAACAAAGAATTTAATAATAAAGAATGTAACCCAATAAAGAACAAATGTACAGCACAAACCGTTTATGCACAGAAACCAGTAACTAACATCTGCTGTGCTGTGCTGTGCTGTGCTGTGCTGTGCTGTGCTGTGCTGTACACACGGGCTGTGTGACGATTACAACCTGTCAATGGCTGCCAATGTAAAGATGCTCTACTAATGCATGGTGTGAAACAGCTTAACTATCTGGACATTTTAAGAGGTTACATAACATTCAAGAGTACATAATGTTTGTATTATGACGTATAACTGCCTTTTAGATAATGACAAGCCAACGTGTAGTGCTATTTACCAGTACATATGCTTTATAAATAATCATGCTATCCAGCAGGTATACAGAGAGCTCACTAGAGTAGCAAACAGCTCAAGAAACAGCTCAAGAAACAAGCTGTTATATTTTACATGGCAATAATCTCAGTTACCTGCTGCTCGTGGCTCCACATTTTAACATAAATTATACAGAAAAGAGGGAAAGAGTTTGTGTAGTAAAAATGTTGAAATATATCTCAGGTTTGGAGTCTAAAGGTCTTTTAAATGGCTTATCAAACATCAGATTTTATTAACATTGTGTTAATGTTAGTAGGAAACTGACATTCAAAATAAATAACAAACTTTCATCAGTTTAATTAACCCTTACACGTCAAAAAAAGTCAGTTACATGTGTTGTAATTACATTGGCCTAACAAAGTATCTGGACACTTAGAAACAGTTAAAAATACATCTGAATGGTATTGCATTTAATTTGAAGAGCAACCACACAAGAGAAAGACAAATACACAACAAAAACACAAACATATTGAACTCAATGGAACATATCCATAGTTCATGTGATTGATCACTGGGTGCTGTAGGACTTAAAGCAGTTATTTACTTATTTATCGATTTACTACTTATTCAAAATCATCAAAATCAAAAGATAAAATCATCTTGGGAGCAGTTGGTTATATGCAAAAAAATGCCAGTAAATTACCATTTTTTGGCAGGTGCCACTTGGCTCTGTATTTAAGTAATTAATGCTCATTCAAGTCTCCAAATATTTTAAACTGTACCAGTGTACTGTAAATTAATTAGGCTCAAAAATGCTCTTAAATTTTCTCAAATCTATTCCCACTCAAACCCTCTATTGATTTTTCCTTTGTTTCTCATGTTCTCAATGATCTGAAATCTGCCGCCTGCTTCCAGCATCAGCGCCAAAACCTGACTGGAGTTACTGCTGCTGTCTGTCTTACAGGCTTTCTTGTTTAATATGCTGTAATTATTGCTCGTTTTTTATGGATGGTGCAAAAACGTGTCTGGAAATTGGCAGTGAAATTAACAGGCTGTTGGATGATCGCACGGAACAATTATCTGCTGTGTGTGTGGGCGGACATAAAGCGCAGATATCACATAACAAAAAAAACAAAAACCTTTTAAAGGGTTTTACTGGCTTTCTGCGTTTTTGGGTTTTCACATCACATTGAATACCAAATGCTAAACGCTTTTTCTTTAACCAGCTGCTTTCTTCATTCGTCTCTTGAAACGACGGCTGAAAGCTCTCCTCACTGACTCGTCTGTGCTTCAGAGCTGTTCAGAGCGTCACTGCGTGCACTGGTTTTCAGTTAAAGCTGCATCTCGCAGGGTCTGGTTCATTTCTCCCAGCACTTAAACTTGTTCATTCTTACTTCAGATAACCTCTCAGTTTTTGGACGAACAGACGGGAAAAGCAGCTTTTACTGGCTGGCCACCTGTTCACTGCCTTTCCAAAAAGGAGAAAGAGAAGCGATTGTGTGTGTGTGTGTGTGTGTGTGTGTGTGTGTGTGTGTGTGTGTGTGTTTGAGAGAGATAGAGGGAGAGAAAGGAACAGAATGAAATGAAGAAGAAAGGACAGGGAACTCAATGTGAGAGAAGCATCTGCTTTTCTGTTATAAATGAGATACTGGCCTTTGAGAAACACAGCACTGAGTTACACACACATATAAGCTGTATTACATCACCTGAGGCCTTTACCAGCTCCAGTTTATCACGGAGGTCTATAATACCTCAGGAGAGCTCTTGTATCTGTTATTAGCTAACGACTGTTTTATTGAGTTTTCTTGTGTTATTTTTAAAGTCAACGAGAAACAAGAATACATTACACAAAGCAAACCTATCCCAGCCCCAATGAGAGCTACTATATCTGTTAGCAAAATTCACATGAATTCCCTTTTGCTCACATGCAAGCTGCCACTGCAGGCTTCTAGGCACTGATTTTTGGAAACTTTTCTGAGCGAATCACCTGTGCCATAAATGTCATGTGACTAAATACTTTGGAGTGGCAGGAAAATTACATTCTAAAATCTTACAGCTGACTGGCTGATGACATCACACTTGTCACTACCAAGCTATCCCAAGCTATGATGTCAAAGGCAGCAGACAGAAATAATGTATGTGTTTACAAATATGAAAAAGAAATGGTCACTAACAAAACATCTACAGTATACTGAAATATTTCGAGTTTATTTTGTGCTTGCATTAGCTTAAATTTCGTCAGAATACACGGCTACTATTGAACGGGTCGTCAATGAAGAAAGATGCTCTTTGCCCAAACTAACCAGTTTGTGTGAGTAGCAGGAAATTATTACATCCTGAGAAAACTGAGCAAACTGTGAAAGGAATGTCATGTAATGATGTATTTAGATGATCTGCAAGAAATATCACAGGCCTGGTTATTGTTATGGACGTAGCAATACTTCATAGATTTTAAAAAAGTAAATTCAATTGACAGAGTCCCATTGACTGAATCTCTGTTCCATGCCAAGGCTGAAAATATATTAAAATTGATCTATTACAAAACTGCAGAAAGTACAGAATCTGTTCACAGGAATGTGTAAGTTCCTAAAGCAGACCTCTGTGGCACACCGCAGCCAGCTTCACCAGACCAGAGAGGATGGGAACTTTGTGGGGCTGTACATCCACACTCACCGATCAGCGAAACAGATAGAGAGCAGAAGCATGCCTCAGGGTCCTATTAACAATGAAAGTGGTCAGGCAAGCGAGCAAGCGTTTATGACCTCTGCAGAAAGAACAGAGGGAATATTGTTCTTATTATTCTTGGTTCATTGTTTCACTTCTTGTGTGAAGGTCAGTTCCAAAGGAAGAGGTCAAACTGAGAGGTGGGAGCAGAGCAAAAACGAATAATTTGTCATTTAAAAAAATGGTCAGTGTGGTCAGCAAGTCAATCTCTCTCACGCTCTTTTCTCACACTTTTCCTTGCTATGGTCATTTTCAGAATGCTAACACTGAGTGCCATGGTCATAATATGAAAGAGTTATTCTGTGTCAACTGAACGAGAGGTTCCCAGCTTAAGATTTTATTGTGTTCATTCTTTTTAAAGAGAAAGAAATAAATGAAGAGGGAATCCCAAAAAATAATTGCCATTTTAAACCTCAAATATCTGATAATGGATTACTTAGATTTTCATTCATGGCTATTTATGTTTATCTTCAGAAAAAATATTAACAAAATCAAAACTATGGTAGCCTTTACAACACAAATAATGACAATTCTACCTACTTACCACAAGAAAACATTTATTTACAAATAAAACAGCCCTGGCTTGACTACTGTTTACAATATTTACACATAAACAAAGGCAAAGACACATGCACTATACGAATCTCCACATGCTTCAAATAAAAAAAACACCCACACAGACCAGAAAACACCAAAACAATACAGAGCACAATGGAGGAGCACAGAATCCTTTTATGCTGGAACAGAGAGCCCCGTATACAAGAAACAATCATCATTATACGTGTAACACTATCAAAGCTCTATATACATCTATGCCCAGCTGCATAAGTACTTTAGAATCAAGCACCCTTATGAATGACTGGCTCTTCTATGGTTCCTTGTATCATATTATACTTATCAAGTACTTTAGACTTATCAAGAGCCATTTTCATTGCAGGCTATATAATTGGCTTTAGTTTTCTTCTGAGAAAGTTCTTAGGAACACCCAAAAAAACATATTCCCCCTCACACCAGTATGATCTTCTTTCCTCTGTGGAACTGATGTCCTGGTTCCTCTTTACCACAGTGAGAGCGAATGGGGCCCGAGCATTGTCAAGCTAAAACAGACACAAGAGCGTCATAAAAATACAAATATGACACAACATAACACATTGAGTCGAGTTTAACCTCAAAGAAATTACATATATGAGACATTATAGTTTCCTTTGTCAATGACTACAAACTTTGCATGGTGACTACAGCTTCAGAAGATTTTAAATATAGCGTATGGGATATATATTTTGGTACTGTTATAATACATGATCACATAATTGTATTAGTTTCTAGGAACTATATTCCACAAATACTAAACAAAATGACTTAAGTATCGTAACCACATAAAATCTGCATAGACTGAGACAGACAGACGGACGGACACACACAACATAAGCACACAGCTGACAGGAAGGCCTGAGGTTTTCCTTCTGCAGCTCTGATATGTCTCTGCTCTCTCTTCTGCATCAGCATCTGCTCTGTTTGTCAGAGTCTATTAGCATCCTCCATAATATTCCTCCTACTGCAGGCACAGTCACACCCACAGAGATTTGCCCCTCATTCAATATACAGAAGCCTCAGGAATGTTAAAGTTCAAGCCCAGGTGAGAAACAAGTTCACTTTGAAGCGCTTAACCCCGTTGTCACCCCGGCTAAATGTTCCCTGCTATAAAGTAAAGCCCGGTATTCCTGAGCGATTTCTTTTTTATCACTCAGAACAGGATGTGCCGTGTCAGATGAGCTTGGTGAAGCGGCACAGCTTCATGGCACAGTGTTTGTGTTGGTCGTGGTTTGGGGAATCAGTGTGGAAAGGAATTTAGCACACAGGCATATTTTATGGTGCCCACCATTTTGTCATGGTTGATTTTGTCCCAGCAGTTTATGAAAAATGTGTGACAGGAATGTTTCAGATACAGGAATATCTACACGTATCACAGCACTGTGTCTGCTGCTGGAATTTGTTATTTTCAATGTTTTGCTGAACTGTCCCCATTCAGAGAATGATTGCTCACTATGTTATAAGAACATTTTCTAAACGTTATCCTATGATAACATTCCATACTTGGAAGTGGAGCGAATAAAACTCTACTAGAGACCTGATCCCTGGATCAATCACATAGACAATATAAAAATCATTAAATCGTTATAAAAAATCATTAAAAGTAGTTACAGATCATGTTAATGAATAACCAAATTAATATTCATAAGCTAAACCTTTGCAGTGTTACATCTCCACCAGCAGGGCCACCACCAACCCACACAAAACTATCTCACTTTTTAAATCACTGTAATGCCCACGGCTTAACATACAGTATGAAATATACAGGAAGTCAATAATCCGGCTCAAACAAACTCATTTGTGTACATCACTGTTGGTATTATTGCAGGAGAGATTGTGGTATTATCACTAAAGCAGAACTGTTGGAGGATTCCAGAGTCGTGGCTTTATTTGGTTTGTTGACATGCGGTTTATGAACCCGGGGAATTTATAAACGTCTCGCTGCAGCACACAGAAATCCTCTGGTGTACCGATGATCTCACAAGAGTTATTAGTCATGGTCCACTACATCATAACATCACAAACACTGAGCAAAAGGGAGTGAAATCACAACACGAGTGTCATCTTCTATCAAAGGAGCGATCAGTGCCACAGCCTGTTCATTAAAACTCACAGATTCTCTCCAAATTACCTCAGAGGAAAAGCGAAGTTTGTTTACACTGAAAAACTTGATTACTTCACTCATATTTGTATGAAAATCAAGCAACTTCTTTCATTGTAGCTGCGATGCTGAAATTATTTCTATTCTCGTTCCTAATTAAGGTTTGGCAGCTTGTGTGCTCTCATTACAGGTATACACAGGTATGGCGAATCTCACAAAACCTGCTCATATTTCACCTCAGAATAAAAAGAAAACACTACATTTCATTTTGTTTACAGAAATTTACTGCTTTTAGGAACATTAGGATTTTTTGCCATTGTGCGTTTTTTTTTAAACAATTAGGCATATTTAGCCCTGCAAATTATTATTATCATAATGCAAAAATAAGTAATAACAGTTAAAATAATAAAAATAATACACGATGGTTGTGTTAATTACCTTGCCTTTAATGTTTAATTTAATTTTAAATGAATAAAGTTTATTATTAAGTATGCATTTTACAGTATGTAAAGAAAACAGTAAAAAATACTGTATTACAGTAATGAAAATCATATTTGACCATAATAAGAATTATTTAAAACCCATCATAAAGCACGTGTTAGGACATATAGGCCCATAAGTCAATAGTTTTATCTTTACCCTGAAGTTACCTCAGACTGGAGAGAAAGACAGAGAGAGCAAGACGCTAATATCATTTGTTCATGTTTTTAAAGAGGAATCTTTTCAGATGACTGATTTACGACATGCAAATAAACAGTAAAATGTTTGAATCATCCCAGCTGAGTTTTGGGGCGAGCAATTCATTTTCCCACTAAATGTACACTGTATATGTTGTGTGTTTGTATATGAATATTTGCCTGTGCTGTTCTCTGCTGTCAGGGAAGGTATTTCAAACTCTAATGGTGGCAGATAATCAATATCTCTTATTTACTCCCATTGGGCAGCTCATGTAATGGTATTAGGCTACACATGTGTCCCATAATCTCTGTGTGATTTACTTGCTGTTATGAGGAATCTCACGCAGTGTATTATACTGAATGAGATTCAAGCTCTTTAATCTCTCAGATGTGCTCATCATGGGCTTTTTTAACGCTCGGGAGAGGAACAGACAATGGATACATGCTTGGTCTGTATATAATGCTGACAATTACTGCTGGTCACATGACTTGTATGGTCTTATGTAGCTAGACTGACATGTCAAATGACCAGTCATGGTTTGGGTTGTTTTTGTGTGCTCTTCAGAGGCGGGTTATCGAACCTGACAGAACACAACTTTCCAGGTAGGTACTTTAAATGTCATTAAATAACCTTAACTGTAATTATCCAATTACCTTCTCGTTAATTTTTTATATTTATACGCCTATTTAACATTTTTATTAATAATTATCATTAGCTTGCCTCTTAAGTAAATTAAGCCCATTATCAGCTTGAAAGTTTATGACCTTTTTTAGGCTATTATTAAGACTTTACTGATCAATAATCACATTAAAATGTAATTATGAGTGAGAAAATCACACTGCCATATACTGAAGCGGCCAGCCCAAGTGCTCTCAAAACAATTACTAATTGCCAAGATGACTGATTACCTTTCAATGGCAGTCCAGTTCTGTTGGAAGTTCTTGTAACATGTGGGGGTCAGACTGTACAAGGAAGTTCATTTCCTCAGATCATTCTCAGCAGAGACGGATGTTTGTGAAACGATGGAGAAATAGCTTATAAAAATCCAGGACTCATTCTTTCTCAAAAGCAAAAATCTGTTTTCAAGGTCATCCACGTGTACACCACAAAGTTTGACTTTTTCTCTGTCGGATGAAGAGGTCAAACCAAACCAACTTTTTGAAAAGGTAACAGTTCATGAAGTTCACTTCTGTTTGAATAATCACTTCAGATGCAAATTAATTAAGCGTGAAGACAGCACATAATGTGTTCTTTCATAGTATTAATTATAGTGATAAAAATCTACCCCCAGATAATATCTCCAGAAATATCTCCAAGCACAGATGTGTTCTGAGCTTTTTAACTCAACGTGATTTGATAAGACCAAGCGTTTCAGAAAATGACTCTATACAATATCAATATGTATGAAATCTTTGCAGGAATTGCAAGAATGTGGTCTTTTCTTCAGAGCTGAGAATTCCTCCGATCCAGAGTAAATAACGTACATCAATTTAATTAAAAAGCCTTCGACAGGAAATCTGGAGAGATTTACATTTTAAAGCTCATCTGTCTCTGCTCCAGATTCATTTGAATGGAAAGCAGGGGTGTAATTTGGTTAGAACTCCCCTCTGAAAATGATTTGGGTGATTAAGCGACTTGAAATGTTTAAATATCAAACGAGAAGCTGTGAATTAAGCATGAGGGGAGATTTCTGAAGAGAGGAAGACGAGGTGAGGAATCTGACAATGACCGATGGGGGAAAGTTCTGTAAAGAGCATGAATGTCCACCACAGTCACCACCGATTTACTTGTATTTGTTCATAAAGGAATAAAAACTAAACGGGTAAATGCCTTCAGCATCATATCTTCCCTCCAACCAATCAGAATCAAGAGCTCAGATGTGCTCTGTTTGGCCAAAGGATATTTAGTATGATGTCTCTCTGCAAGATCATCTCTTGCCAGCAATACAGACACTTCCATAGAGCAAATAAAGATGTGAGGCTTGATCCTCATGTCCTCAGACAGTGTGTAAAAGCTTTCTGAGGAAATAAAAGACTTCGGTGAAGATATCTCCACCAGCTCCTCAAATTTCTGAATGGAAATGACGTAAACCACATCATAATCCACAAATCCTCCATGATTAACATGCATCTCCTAGCAAGGACCTCTGGTGTCCTCTGACCTCTGATTAAAGCCTGCAGGAGACTGAAGCATCAGTTACCAGAGGAGGGCATGAGATAACTGCTACACTGAGGAAGAAGAACTTCAGGCAGCTGGGAGAAGTTTGACATTATTATAAGATAATTGCCTGGATTGTACTGATGATGAGAATGAATGCGTTTCATGTGTGTGTGCAGGGCTGGATCAGCTACACAGAGCACCAGGAGTTCTCCTGATGAGCTGGTTGACTTTTCAGCCAAATTTACATGCACAGCAATAATATTAAGATTTTCAGCATTTCAGCTTTCAGCAACTAGCTAAACCTCACCAAGGTTACTGCAGCTCTGCGTTTCTAGACAGTACAGTTGGCAGTTGAGAAAAGGGCTGTTTTTGTGTCCCAGTCAGAGTCCAAAATTGTTTTTGGCCTCTCTTTCAATGGCAGATGAATTAAGAGAAATGTCACGTAAAAATGTATTACAGGTCCTAAAATATCATTTGCATTACTTTTTCATAACGTTTGTAGTAGTAGCAGTAGAGCTTTATTGTCAGTCCGCTACATGTGTGGACACGTGTGGTCTCACTGGACCACGGTGCTACACAAATGAACATAAATATAAACCTAACAATAAACGTAAAAGCAATGTTCTTTTTTAAACCTATACAAATCTATACATAACATAACCAGAAGTGGTAATCTAACTATACATATAAACAGTTGGCTATACACATAACTTAAGACAGACTGTACAACAGTTGACTTTACACATTAACTAAAAACAGACTATACAAGTATTTTACATAATGCTGTACAATGTTGTGCAGGATATTTTTCATAAGAGGTATTAGAGGTTAGGAAGTAGTGCATTCACAAGTAAACATTTGTGTTATCTTATCGAGTCCTTATAACATGGGAGTGTTAATAAGAAAGTGTCTGGTGCATATAGAGGGAAGAGTGTGTTTTCTCCAGCCCACACACCTGTGTGTAGCACACTCACAATTGCACAATTGTTTCCATGACGTGGAATTATTTTCTTGTCTTTCTATACAAACTTCCGTGACAAAAGGCACTGGCTGTTGTTTCTGCCCCAGTGGGCAAGATGAGCCATCACTGTCCCTCAATGAAACCGCATCCGTCACAAAAACGCAAAGACATTTTGTTCCTCATATTTCATAGTGGCTTTTCGTGTGAGTCCATGTGCATCATTACAGATGTCCATAAGACACCTGAGCCTTATGACTGCAGAGTCATTACACACACAGTCATAAGGCTCAGGTGTCTCGCCCAAGACTCCGCCCCTCACTTCCAGTCCAGGTGGTCCGATGCCAAACTGCGTTGATTCTCCAAACTCTGATAACTGACAGCTCTTTCTGCCCTTAATCTGATTTCTATTGAGTGAGTGTGGCAGCAAGTGCTAGTACAGCCTCTCTATGGTGTTATAAATTTTACCGCTGACACCTTAAAAGCCCGCATCACCCCCCGCCCTGCCCCGCTCCGATAGATCACATAAACACACACACTCCCCTCTTGCCCCCTACCCATATTGTACTGCCCCTCCGACACCCCCCACACACACAGACACACAGCCTAATGGGGGAGATAGTGTTACGAATGGAGAGGGAAGTGCCCCTATCATGATGTCAGACTTCCTAACAGCTTTAAGTGCTTCTTAAAAATGACCCCGGCACTTTCTGAATTCAAGCGCAATGTATCAAGTACTAATGATTTCACGAGCAATGAGATGCGGCTTAATGAGGAAGCCCTTTTATGGCGGAAATGACTTCAATCTTTTCTCCGGTTGTGTGCTCATTTAGTGTTCAGTGCATAAAAGCACTGGCCGCTTGTCTGATGCATGCTGGGAAGTGGCCATTCTTTATGATGTTTTCATGGATATATATTGCTCAGAGGCCCCAAAAACTATTTAGACAACTTCTGGAATTTATCGGCACACTACACTCTGCGCACATGAAATGACTTAGGATTCTCAAATGAACATCAGCAACAGGATATGATGTCACACTAGTAATGTACATCATGTGGTGGAGTGTGTAACTGCTGCACCACAAGCATAATCCCAAGGAACTGCAAAAATATTGTTTTCAGACAGATTGTCTGAACTTTCTCTTTGGTCAGACAGAAAGACTTCCATGCATAGCCTGGAAGAATCAAGCTATGCATGGCTTACTTATAGTTTTCTCTGCCTCTTAACCTGAAATAAGAAAAAATATACTGTAAATAAAACATTCTGGAGGCATCTTTTGGGTGATGTTACACTGTTGGAACCCTCTAGAGAACCTCTATGCAACCTTTTAGATCTTTGAGTAACTTATTCTAAGCTCCTGCAAGAATTCTATGGGCTATCAATGGTTCCTTCAGTTAACCCCATCATAATGACAAGATATTGAGACACTTGAAATATATATGTTTCTTGAATATATAAATAGGATTATTAACACTTTCAAAGGGTGCCTATGGGTTCTCCAGAGGGTTCCTCCAGTGTGAAACACTGGAACACCTCAGAAACATCAAATAACGCCAACACACTTCAGCTTTAAGTGTCCAAGTACTTTTTGAGATTTATTTTGATTCACAGTATGTAACACTGAGGAACAGAGTGTGTTTCACAAATCCTGACTTTTAAACCAACCTCCTTACCAGCTAGTAGACAAGTTTTGTAGATTGGTGTTTTTTAAAGATGGAACCACTCCAGCAGAAGAGAAGCTCAAGACAGGTGACATCTGAAAAGTAGGCACTGATGCCCGAGCACAAGTGTTTTATTGCCTCTGAGTGTGTGACTGACAATGGTCGCTGTGTGGGGGCAGATGGATGGGCAGTTTTCTTCCCCTTTGGCAGTTTGGTCAGAAAGGTGGCAGTCGCCTCAGACAAGCGCAGAGTGGCCCCACTCTCTAAATCACTGGCCACATGGGCGTAGAGACATCCATCTACTGCACAGCCACAGAAGAAGTCTCACCTCTCTCTCTTTAACTCACAGTAAACTCGGTTCAGATGCACTGAGGCTTGTTTTAACTTCCGGTTTTTGCCAGGCAAGAGACATTTTTCAGATGTCTTCTGCTTGTCTTCCTGTAGTGATGAAAAGTTTAGAAGATTCAGGGAGAAAATCTGACTTGACGCACCGTCAGGAGAACGATTAGTTTGGACAGTCATGCAAAATTTCTTGGCAAATAAAAAATAAAATCCTTATCTTTCAAACAGAGTTTTACTTTAAGAACATTGAGATATATCCTAAATAATTTGATAATTTGACCTAAAAAAACAAAGAGTTTTTCCAGAGTGTTCTGCAGCTGTGAAAAACGTGGCTAATAAAGAGGTCTATGAAAGCGAGAGAAGGATATCTGTTAATTACTCCTATTCATTTTTTTGGGCTTTAATCATCAGTGGTGAAAAATGCGTTTTGCCTCCAGATGGTGTAATTACAGCTAACAGGGCCAATCGAATCAGCCAGATCTCGACCTCTTGGTTTAAATAAAAATAACAAGGTTTAAAGTATTTTACTTTGGTTTTAAAGTGAAATCGGCTCTCTGTGTGCTGTATAGCAGAAACAACACCTCAGACAGCTCTTATCATTTACAGCTATAGGCATGAACCAGCTGTGCGCGCAACAATTCTTACTGCTAATAAATAATGTACTTCTCGTTCCACATTTGTGTTGCTGCCATTCTGTCACAGGTAACATGTTTATAGACGCTTGTTTACAGTCATTCCATTCGGTGCTGCCATCATATTTCTGAGTGTTCAGTCATGATTTTCTATAGGGACGTAGTCTGCATTTAAACCATGACATTATTTAGCCCAGTATGGCTAAATGTTTAATAAACCGTGTCTTGCTCCAGCAGAAGTGAAAAACAAATAAATTTGGCTCACCGGAGCCCTCCCTCCCTCTCAAAAATGTGCTTTTTCACTTCTCCTGTCATCATCGTATTTGTAATGTGTCTAATATTAAATAATGACTCACAGATTTTGGAGGGTTTTAAAGTGGGAGGTCAACAGCTTAAAACAAAACCCCCCTTACGTTTTTAACTGATATCTTGAGATATCTCCTGCACGTGACAGTTAAGTCAACCAATTAAATCAAAGACAGAAGAACCAAGATTTTTTAAACCACGCGTTCATTTTAAAAATATGATTATAATAAGTTTTATTGTTTATGAAGCTTTTTATCCTTCAGTTTATTATCCATTTATTTTATGAAAAGAGGACACCCGGTGTTCTTATTTGATTGACAGTTTAATAGTGAACCCTAAACCCCACACAAGACAAGGGTATAATTATAGCAGCACTGCCATTGTGATCTTCACAATGACGAGATGTTGAGACGCTCAACAGCAGTGTGTTATCTCACCACAAAAGATCCTGATTACAGCCTGTTACACTCCAGTCGAATGAGGTGACATTTCAAATAGGACTTGGCAATACAAAGCGAATACAACAGCTAAATCGAGACCGGCTCCTAATACTGTGAACGCTTCAGTCTTCCGTTTAATAGCCAACAATTCTTCTGTCCGCTAGACTGAGTCAAACGCAACATACTGCGAATACACGCGACGTATGGGTGAGCAGCGACACCATGCGGTAGTTTAATATTCAATGTGCCGCAAACGACGACGAACATTAAAACGTCCTCTATTAAAACGCAATCAGATCTCCATAACTGCAATTGTTACTGAAATACAAACGCAATAGTGCTCCACCAATCGCTGTGAAATTTTACTTAATGTAATCACCAAACATTCAGTAATCGCAAACGACTTTGATTGGTCCATCATTGACAGCGCCGAGAAAACATTACATCGGTCGGTGACTATTATACAACTCCAATATACAACAAAGTGTGCGTCTTGTTTACGCAGCTGTTTGGAACACCATTTATTCATGAAACGGACACTGAAGAAGTTTATAAATCACTGAGATGAAACCGCAGTCAATAACTAAAATAACGGAATTGTTATGGGGACTCATAGTAGCCTACCTGAGCTAATAAAACAGCGTCTGAACTGCTGAGACGCGCACAAGCTCTGTCCAAAAAAAAAGTGAACTTAGTGACAATGGCTGCGTTCCACTTCACTTTTCGACACACACTCGCGAACTTCCCTAAGCACTTTCCCACGGAAAATCCCCACCGCTATTTTGAAGTGCGTTCTACTTTGTGAAGTGGACGAGGAAAGTTTATATGAACAGACCCTCGTTCTATCCATTCTCACCGAGGAAGCGAATGTACTTCATGTACACTTCAGGCACATATTCCCCTAAAAATGGCGTGCATTTATTCAATCCCATGATGCACTGCAACAACTAACTATATTGGAGGTGTGAAATCATAGTTTCACTGATCTCCAGTTTCATGCAAAATTTCAATTAATACCTTAATTAATGGCTTCCAATTTCCTTGCACATTTGATAGTATATTCTCTTAAGTTTTTCCGTTCTGAATTTCCCATAATTCATTAGTTTGTGTTTTACATGCTCACCGTTCCCTCCCAGGTGAGTTTCATGCGCTTTCTGTTTCTATGGGTACGATGACAGTTCTTCAGCCAGAACACTAGAGGTCGCTGAACACGGACGCTGCTCTCCGTCATCACATCATCACAGAGAAAGAAGACATTAGAGGAAGCGATGGGAGAGTGAAATAAACAACACAAAAACAAAACATCAAAAATAATGCATCGTTAGCTGGGGAGATTCCCATACATTTAAGCAGTTTCCCATAAATTTCATTGGGAGAAGAGGACATGGCGTTTGTCACAGCGAACTGGAACCCTCTGGGAGAGGCGTTTTACAGGTAAATGACAGATTTTATTCGTTGTGTTTACGAAACATACAGATTTGAATGTAGGAATGCATAAGCCTGCAAAATAAACCTACGTATACAAATCGCATGAAATTGAACGTTTTAAACATGAATGTTTTAATGAACGTTTGAGTGATCGCTGGAGTCATGTGACGGCTGTCATGAGTGGCAGTGAATACGCAGCAACAAACTGTCTGTCGCTTCCCTGAAATGTACTTTAGTAACATTGAGAGTATTATCTTGTAATCGAATGAGTAAACGTACTTCATTTTCACAGCTACTGTACGTAATTAAAATCATATTTTAGTTTATGCAGTTACATTGGTCTGATAGTGATCAGGAGGAGTCACCGGTGATTTTAACTTACTACGATCTTAAAGCAAATATCACAGTTAAATTGTAATTATTGTGCAAGAGCGATGGTAAATTGTAATAAAGGTTAACCCAAATTATGGGTTTAGTTTACGTGCAAGAATTAGTACCAGGTGGCACTGTGTCATTTAACGGTTTTCTCGTACCCCTCCTCCCCTCCCGGTTTCTTCATCTTTTCCAGAAAGGTTGAGCTGTATGAGATGGGCTGGAATCTGAAGGATGGTCTGAGGGATTGTCTGATCGCAGCAGCTCCATATGGGGGTCCCGTCGGTGAGTTTTGGGGAAGATCAGGCCAGCAGTGTGTTGAAGAGGTTTTTTTGTATAGTTTAAAATGAATGACGCCCCTTTATCTCTCTCAGCTCTTTTAAAGGGGCACCTACGTCGCTCTCCTAGTGCCAGGCCTCAGTTAGAAATCTACTCCTCCTCTGGACTGCCTCTAGCCAGTTTTCCAGTAAGAGCACACACACACATTGACTGTGTGTTATCACAGAATGTTGCTCCGCTCCTAGTCTGAACAGCAATGCTGTTGCTATCACAGATACAGAGTAAATGCTGTGCAGTGACTCCTTAACCCCTCCCCATGTCTCTCTCTCTCTCTCTCTCTCTCTCTCTCACATTCAGTGGAAGAGTGGAGTGGTGAAGCAGTTGGGATGGACAGTGTCTGATGATCTGCTGTGTGTTCAGGAGGACGGCACTGTTCTTGTCTATGATCTGTTTGGAGGCTTCAAGAGACACTTCAGCATGGGCAACGTGAGGACCAGTTTTACAAAATACATCCATGTTTCAGTCTTTGTAAAGCACTGTTTTATTATGTACATTTTTGTTTATTTTAAAGTACTTTGTTTGAACAGCTTGTAGTCAACTTCATAACGTTAGCTTAACACTGTCTGACCAGTGGGGACTTTGTGTTAGTAATTTTATTTGGTGACACCAGTGGTGCTTCATCACTTTAAAACTGACCTACAGCATTGGTCCTCTCACACTCTCAAAGGAAGTTTCTCAGAGTCAGGTGCTGGAGACCAAGATTTTCCATTCGCCGTATGGCACTGGAGTTGCTATATTGACAGGTGCCTTGCGTTTCACTCTGGCCACAAACATCGATGACATAAAACTGAGGAGGTTACCTGAGGTCCCAGGTAAAACATCATTGTGCTATTAATGTGTCAAAGTGTAAAAGATTTCACTGTGAGCAAGTACCATTAGTTGATGGTTCACTAACCTTGTTTAAATTTTACTCCAGGCCTACAGGGGGCGCCCACATGCTGGTCAGTCCTAACTCAGGACAGGCAAAGTAAAGTCCTGGTGGCCAATGGACCTCATCTGTTTATCCTAGATAATACAGCCTGCACATCTGTGGTAATGACAACGTCAATAAATACACACATATACTATATGCAATATTATGTAATATTTTATGTAATATTATGTAGTATTTTATGTAATATTGTAAAATATAGCATAAGTCAATTTGGATAAAAGCAAGCATCTACAATAATATATTTTGATGTGTGTGTCTGTCTCAGACTCCTCCAGGTCTATCTCCACAAGCATCCAGTACTGTCGTGCACATGTGCGTCTCATTCAGTTATAAATACCTGGCTCTCCTCACAGACTCTGGTCATGTGTGGATGGGCACATCCAACCTAAGGGTGAGTAAAATCTACAGCAATATCATTAAACTGAACATTATGTCGTATTCATGTGTTTGACTGCCAGTGAATGTGTTTTGTGAAGTCTGGTCTGTGATCTAAACAAATGGAGTTCATCAGTTCATTACCAGGTTACTTTGACTTAACTTAACTAGTTAAGTAGTTATTACATAATTCTGCCAGCCGTAATACTGTGGAACAACAAAGTGGCATTCCACAACATCAGGTGATTACTGTATATTTTGCAGGATAAACTCAGCGAGGTGGACACCAAATTGAGAAATCCTCCAAAACAGATGGCCTGGTATGAAGAATCATTCTACAGTTATCATGATGTTTATGTGTGAAGTCATTATTCACTGATAATCTTTACCTTCACTGCTGAGAATTATTATTATAGCTAAAATGTTTTCCTACAGGTGTCGCAGGCCCAAGAGTCAGCATCCGTCTGTAGTGATCATGTGGGATCGGCTGCTACTAGTGGTGGGAGAGTGTAAAGACACGATTCAGTACCATCTGGATGATGACTCTGTTCTGGTGCCTGAACTGGACGGGGTGAGGATCATCAACGGAATGCACCATGAGCTTCTGCAGGAGGTCCCAGGTTAGAACATAAACTTAAAGAAAAAATCAATACACAATAGTCTGTGCTTCTGTTAGAGTGGTTTAATGTTTATTTCCCATAATTCTCTGCAGGTGCCTGTGAGGAGATCTTTAAAATAGCTTCAATGGCTCCCGGAGCGTTACTGCTGGAGGCACATAAAGAATATGAAGTAGGACGCATTTGTTGGAACAGACCAGCCCCACTCATGGCAGGTATAATGTGTCTAACAAAATTGTCTTTGTGTGTATACGTGTGCAGAAAGAGAGTCAGAAGGCAGATGAGTATCTGAGAGAGATTAAAGAACAGAATCTGCTGGGTGAGGCAGTGAGGCAGTGTGTGGAGGCAGCTGGTCACGAACATGAAGCTGAGACACAGAAGACTCTGCTGAGGGTACGAGACGCACACTAAACGCTGTGTTATGAGCGTTTTATTTTCATCACACCTACAGAAGAACTGGCAGCAAACACAGATTAACGCATTATCTCTCTCTATGTCCAGGCCGCCTCCTTTGGCAAGTGTTTCCTGAGTAATTTTCCTCCAGAGCAGTTTGTCAGCATGTGTCGAGACCTGCGGGTGTTGAACGCGGTTCGAGATTATACTGTCGGCATTCCGCTCACCCACTCTCAGTTCAAACAGATGACTGTACAAGTGCTCATCGACAGGTGAGACTCGACACTGTGCAGGTTGTTTATGCTCTGAGTTGTATTTGTTTTGTGATTGCTACCTTTGAAACGAGGCATGTTTTAAAACAATTGTATTTTTAACATTTATATTTGTGCCTTCTTTTGTTCAAATAAACAGTGCATTCAAAATTTTCTTCTTTTGAATAAGCAAGTACATTCTCTGGAACTCAAGCCCATGATCTTGATATTGCTAGCACCATGCTCTACCAACTGAGCTACAGGAAAACCTGTAACATGACCTAAGCAAATGTTTCATCCGGTTTTATGGCTCTTTCCATTCTCTCCATCAGACTGGTGTATCGTAAACTCTATCCACTCGCCATTGAGATTTGCCGCTATCTAAAAACTCCAGAGTACCAGGGAGTGAGTCGAGTGCTGAAACACTGGGCCTGCTACAAGGTGTGTGTGTGTGTGTACGCGCACACTTGTTTTGCTATACCCTCTGATGCATGAGTTACTAACCTGTAACTGGTGTGTGTATGTAGGTCCAGCAGAAGGAGGAGTCAGATGAGGTCATAGCAAAAGCAATAAGCACAAAGCTTGCCGATGCTGCTGGTATCTCTTACTCAGAAATCGCCACTAAAGCGTACGAGAGTGGCCGCACAGAGCTTGCTATTAAGGTGAACGCACAAAGACACATTGACGAAAAACAAGCACCACTGGATAGTTATTAACATATGTCACACTTGAATATCTTTTTAATTACCTTTATGGAGTTCTAATCTCTCTACCTCTCTCTCTCTACCTCTCTCTCTACCTCTCTCTCTCTTTCTACCTCTCTCTCTCTACCTCTCTACCTCTATCTCTCTCTCTCTCCAGTTGTTGGAGTATGAACCGCGCTCTGGTGAGCAGGTCCCACTGTTGTTAAAAATGAAGAAGAGTCCTCTGGCTCTGAGCAAAGCTATTGAGAGTGGAGACACAGATCTCGGTACACATATGTTTGCACCTGGGTGTTCCCAAACCCAGACAACATAAATAATCCTAAACAATAATCCTAAACAATAATCCTAAACAATAATCCTAAACGGGTCTGCTTAAACTTGTGCTTGTGCCACACTATGATAAAATATCCCTCTTGGACAAATTGAATGGCAGCATGATCTATATGTTGTTTGTAAATGATGCAATCCCAGAAGCTAAATCAATATTTTCATCCAGTTAGTATTTTTTTTAGTTGTTGCAATATGCTGATGTCATACTGTTGGAGTCAGCTGTAAGCTGTGTGCGTGTAAACAGCAAACAGTCGGCAGCTCACTAGGGTTTTGAATAGAGCTGATAATCTGATCAGACACCTACAGTAACCCACGCTTACACTCAACACACTGCTTAACACGCACAGTTACAGATACACACTCTGGGCCTCACTCATGAAACATAAGCAGAATTAATGTCTGTGTAAGTTGTTCATAAATCTATTTGCATGGAAATTGTCCCGTATAATTTAATGGTACAATTTACATAAGAATTCTCTAATGCACTATTTACACTGACATTTGTTCTGCTCATGTTTGGTGAGTGAGGCCCATTCATCATGGACTGATCTTCTCCTGTCACTGGATATATGGAGGTGGTTAACCTGCACCCTTTATTGTTCACTAGTGTACACAGTGGTCATGTACCTGAAGAATGAGCTGAACAGAGGAGATTTCTTCATGATGCTGAGGAACCAGCCCGTGGCTCTGAGCCTCTACAGACAGGTACACACACTTCTGAAGAACATTTGAAGAAATGACATCAGCTCCTTTCTTGGTGCCAACAATGCCAGTGATGACATCATGACTTGATTTGATTGTTCTTCATGAGAGCTGTATGATCTTCTGCATTGTTCACCTGAGCTGGTGTGTGTTCCTTCAGTTCTGTAAACATCAGGAGCAGGACACCCTGAAGGATCTCTTCAATCAAGATGATGATCACCAAGAGCTTGGCAACTTCTATGTGAAGTCCAGCTATAAAGAGCCGGTTAGTGCTCGAGATGTTTCAACCAGCTAAACCTAACTGGTTTCCTAAATGCTGAGAACTTTTGATGATAGCACCCCAGCATTCCCAGCTTTGGACTTTGATAGAACAGCAAAGCCGTTCTGTGCTTCTTTATCTTGTTATATTTAGAGATTGTACACTTGTCACGCTAATGTCCGATCATTTTAAGCAAGAGTCTCTTCAAGCTGTGGAATCTCAGCGTGTTCCACCTTTAATATGTGTGTGTGTTTACAGAGACTGGAGGCTCGGATTGCTCTCCTACAAAGTGCCGTAGACGAGTTCTACAAAGCCAAGAATGAGTTTGCTGCTAAGGCCACGGAGGAGGAAATGCGTCTCCTGAGGTTTCAGAGGAAGTTGGAGGAGAAGAAGGGTGAGCCGCTGGTGGGGTTCTCACTTCATGACACCATCACTGCACTGCTGTCTGTGGGACTGCACAAACATGCCGAGCAGCTCTACAAAGACTTCAGAGTACCTGATAAGAGGTCTGTAGCTCTAGCCACATGATTACTCTCCTTGCTCATTGTCTTCATAACTCAAAGGAGATAGTTCCAAAAAATGAATTGAACCACATTTGGTGTGGCTTAGCAGTTAAAGATTTAGGCTAGTGACCTGAAGGTTGTAGGTTCAAATTCCAAATAGTCTTTTTTGTAACTTTTTTGTATACTCTACATGAAAAACATAGGCACTGTGAATCATGAGTTGCAGTGATAGTGTTTGTTGCTGTCAGATTCTGGTGGCTGAAGCTGAAAGCTCTGGCTGAGAAGAGCGACTGGGAGGAGCTGGAGAAATTTGCCAAAAGCAAGAAGTCTCCTATTGGATATCTGGTAACTGATGCCCTGTGTTTCTGTCCTAGATTTGTTATATCTTGTTATATACGTGTTTATGAATTGTGTTAAACATGATCAAACTCATCTGTCTGTATTTCTCTGATTACAGCCGTTTGTCGAGATTTGCATAAAACACCATAACAAATATGAAGCCAGGAAATATGTTTCTAGAGTCACACCAGAGCAGAAGGTCAAAGCTCACCTTGCAGTGGGGTAAGAGTCTGGACGCGTGTGTGTCATCAGATAAGAGATGCACAAGCCGATGTGGGCATTAAAATTACTTTTAAAAACTGTATTAACGTCGCTGGAATACATAACATAAGTGGCATTCATTTTGAATATAGCACAAGCATACTTTTCAAGCTGAATATTTTCATATATATTCATAGATGTTTGTTAGGTTTTAAAATACAATACATATAACCTTCAAATGAAAGATAAAAGATGTTTGAACACTTTCCAGATGTCAGATTCGATGGAAAATAGTTAATGTGATGAATTCACACATGGTTCCTCTGCTACAACACCTGTGTGAACTTGAGAACTAACGTCATGTGTCATCTAAAATAAACCTTGAAAAAACAGACCTGGAAACCATCTGGCTTAATGTGAAGTGAAGAAAGCTCTATTATGCCTCTTGCATCTGTGCTGTGACATTCATGCAGTTTTAAGTGTGCGTGCAGTTCTGATTTCACTGTATGTGTGATGGTCTCTCACACAGGGATCTGGAGAGCGCTGCTGAAGCTGCTATCGAGAGACGTAACGAATCAGAGATCGGTACTGTTCTGTCACGCTGTTCAGCCACCACTGATCACTCTCTGGTGGAGCGCCTGAACCGAGCCAAAGCCACGGCTGCCAAAAAATGACCGCACGCTTCCACCTGCCCCAACGAACTGCAGTTGCTTTCAAATTCTGAACCCCTGCGCACCTACAGCAGTTCTCATTATTCGCTCTCAGCCGTGTACGTGACTTGTGCCTAATAAAAGGAATTCTAGCTGACACAGACGGTGGAGCTGTTTGGCAGAGATATGTGGGCGTGTGCGTGGAGAGGAAGAAGAATAGAAAGACGGTTTGCATGTCAGCATTTGTGTTTTGGCACCGTTGGACAGCCAGAAGCGTTTCCCATCATCCTGCACTGTAAACCTTTAATAGCTTTCTACCCATAATGCTTTATGAACCTTTGTGTGTTTATCGTAGATTAATGCTGTCAGTCATCAATCAAATGCTTGTGTTCTGTAAAGATGTCTTTTGTGAATGTTAACATCTGTGTTATCTTAATTAAACCAGGATTGGATACTGAATCCTGTTGCGTAATGACATTTTTGTCTCTGTGGTGTTTAATAATTGTATGGAATATAGGTGCATAAGGGACTATTTCACCAATCATAGGGTTTCCACTATCATGCTTTAATCTCATGATCAGGAGCTGTTAAAAATGAGAGAAACGGGGGTCAAGCTCCACTCGTGTGATGTAATGCTTATTTGGCTTTTGGGTGGATGTAGTGATACGTGTGAGCACAGAGGGCGCTTCTGTACTCAGATCATCGGAGAAGCGACGAAAACTGCGGTTGGAAACTGTTTGAAGACAGCGATCAGAGAGGAAAAAAAAGGGATAGATTTGCAAAGGTACGATTACACAAAAGTCTACATTTGCAAATAGTTATCTACACACACACATTGTCACATAAGTTGGTGCGGTGCGGTCACATGACATAAGCGTCTGCTGACTAAACGCAGTTTGCTACAAAGAGACTGAACGACAAATGTAAGCGAAATTGATTCTTGTTGGTTTCTCTTTGCGTGATTTCATTGCAATTGTCAGACGGGATTCACGGTTAGTCCACGCTTGCTTTAAAATCTAAATGCGTGGATTTTATAATATGAGAGTCGATTAGACTTGCAAAATGCAGAAATGACACTTGTCGTACTGGAGCTATGTTGAAATTTACACAATGCCGCGTTTGTGATTGTGTAACGATGCGTTTGTAACAAACAAGCTGCCTGAACGTCCAGTGTCAATGCTGTGTAATCATGTATAAATCATGTTAACAATCGACGTCTTGTAAAAAAAAATGTGTTATATAATCGTCAATATTGTCACATATTAATTTAAAGCTTGTGACTGCCATTTATATTTATACACATTCCACTTCATACAATTATTAACACACATGGACAGCTAGGGAGAATTTTCTTTCATTATTAATTATATAATCAGCATACAGACTTTTGGACTTGTGTTCCTATAGCTGTCTGAACTTGTGTGCCTTAGGTCATGTCGTCCATAAAGGTGGAGTGTGTGATCAGAGAAAAGAATGAGATCGGTGAGAGTCCCGCCTGGGAGGAGAGAGACTCCACTCTGCTGTATGTTGATATCTCAGGTCAGAGGGTCAGTCGCTGGAGCTCTCTGACTGGCCAAATACAGAGTGTGTCTACAGGTGAGCCACGAAAACAATAGACACCTGTACGAAGTGCAATATTCTATAGTGCAAAATCCTACACTAGTGATCTAATACGTACTTAAATTTGTAGCATTATAGTCATTGTTTATACAGTACTTAGGTATGCACATCTGTACATAACTCTCCCATTTACAACTTTATGTATATTATGTAAGTTTTTTTATTGTACGTTTTGGTGTTATTTTACTGATAGTTAACTGTTTGCAGTAAAGCGAGGTAGTCTGTGTTTAGAACTGAAAGCTCCAGTTTATATTAAAGCATATACTGATATTACATGTATTCATTTAGCAGACGCTTTTATTCAAAGCGACTTACAATTGACAAAAGCATTAAACATTTTGTCCTAAGAACCAACAAGCCGAGTCTACAAGCTACATTTACAAGTGGATATTGTATTCTGTTACTAGAGAAAGATTAAACAGAAGTTGTTGTTTTTTAAGGGAAAGAGAGTTAAAGTGTTAGTGCTTGTACATATGTTGTGTACATGGCATTGACTGTAATGCTGAGATATGTTTTGTTGTCACAGAGAAGCCTGTAGGATCTGTGGTTCCCCGGCACGGAGGCGGTTACATAATTGCGGAAGGAACGCGATTTGCATTCGTTGATTGGCTGAAACGCTCCATCACACCTGTAGCTCACCTGGACAAGGAAAAGCCCAACACTCGCTTCAATGACGGCAAAGTAGATCCAGCTGGAAGATTTTTTGCAGGCATGAAAGATTTCCATCCTGTCATGACTTTTCCTGATTGGTCAAGTTTTGATGATGTTTTTGGGGTGCACTTCAATAGATGTTCTTACTTATACTGAAAACTACTCATTTCTCACATATTTTACCTTTCTTCTACACACTGTTTCCATTCTCATTAAAACAGCCTGTTAAGTTCCTGGTTCTATGAAGCCCCTCCTTCAGAATTACACAGAGGGCTCAGATTGGTTAGCCAGCCCAGTGTGTTGTAGTTGGCTAGCTGCCTAGTGCACATTGTCCAGAAATGTCAGAGAGTTGACACGGAGGGGTGGAGTTCATTCAAATTCTGGGCCTCATGACATCATGAACCCAAGAAGAAGAAATCTGAAGTTCCTTTCAGCCATTCTATTGTAGTCCTTGAAAAGTGATTTTTGTTCAAGAGAATACCTCCCTTTAAAGTGAACTTTGAACATTGTAACTTTGCAAATATCGTTTGTTTAAACAAAAAAACCTTTTCCTCTGCTGTGTTCAGGTACTATGGGAATAGAACTGCGGCCTGCCGTGGTGGAGAGGAAACAGGGCTCGCTGTACGCACTCCATCCTGACCACTCTGTTGTCCACCATTTTGACCAAGTGGACATCTCCAATGGTTTGGACTGGTCACTAGATCACCGCATCTTTTACTACATCGACAGCCTGGCATACAAGGTGGAGGCCTTTGATTACAACATCCAGACTGGAGGGTTGTGTGAGTTTGTTTTGCATTGAATGGTGGAGCTGACATTAAAAATGCTGCTGAGTGTGTGTTTGTAAAATCAGTGTGTTTGTGTAATCAAGCTAACCGCAGAGTGATTTACAAGGTAGAGCCAGATGAAGGAATACCAGATGGTATGTGTATAGACACCGAGGGCAAACTGTGGGTTGCCTGTTACAATGGAGGAAGAGTTCTGCGCATTGACCCACAAACAGGTGTGTGAGTTTGCAAACGTTTGTCAGAATACAGGCATGAAGTCGTATGCTGCAGCAAAATGCTAAAATTACAAACAATTTACATTTTGGGACCTTATATTGGAACTATTAAATACCAGCTTCACAATTACAACTTATTAGTAGCTAAGATTTATTTACCCTGTTTGATGTTTTAAGTAACACAAATTCATTTGTGATGTACTTCATTTATTGAACTGTTTGAAATGCAGTGAATGCATACATACATTTATAAAACAATTGTTCCACTTTCTGTATTTACATGTAAGATATGTAAGAGAAACATATACAATTTAACTTTCAATGTAACAACGTTTTGTTAAACTGTGCTTAAGTTTAAACCCTAAAGTCACCCCAACCCTAAACCCAGATCAGCATGTATACAATAGGTATTAAATGTTTGTAATGTTGTAAGAGACTGATCAGCACGTTTAATGGTTAATGGACTTCTCCTTTCAGGCACCAAACTCCAGACAGTGAAATTGCCTGTGGAGAAAACTACCTCATGCTGTTTCGGTGGGAAGGACTACAGCGATCTGTATGTCACCACAGCATATAAAGGCATGGATGAAGATTCACTAGCCAAACAGCCTGAAGCTGGAGGCATTTTTAAGGTAGATGCCATGTCGGAGGGGACGTAACATCACGATGACATCACAGGGTGACATCAGCTCTGACACGTAATTTCCTTTATTGTCACCACAGGTTTCTGGTTTAGGAGTGAAGGGCCTTCCACCATACTCATATACTGGATGAAAACCAAGAAGACAGTGATGATAATTAAACCATCACCTTCATCTTAGGGTTACGACACTTTATATTTTCCACTGGAATTCACAATGTTTTAATCGTGCAATCAGTGATATAACTCCCACTTATGAAAGTAGAACAGCTTGTTTCCTGTTTAGCAGGATGTTATTGATTGAAAGTAATTAGTCTACGGTGAAGCTGGTTTAAAATAGACCTTAACTGGTTCTCTGTATTATTTACCAATCCACTTATTAATGTTTAAGTGATATTCATTATTGAAATCAAACACTTTTATGCACTTCTATTCCTGTTTCCATTAACCATACTCTGTGACCTAAAGTATTAAGAAATCATTGCTGTGATTTTAGACATAATTATCATTGCACTTCACATGTCATTTAATAATGATCACGTTATGTTTTTGCTGCTGAGGACTTGTTGAATTGAGCCAAGCAATGTAAAATAACTGGGACTATGAAAATTAAGATGATTTGTTATAATTACTTAAAATGTCACTTACAAGCCAACATGAAATGTATGTTTGAGTAAAAATGGATATTCTGCTGAAGAAATGTGTTGTGAGTCTTTCCATCAGGAGTTTATTAAATCAAACAGTGGGGCTTACATACCAGAACTGTCATGGATTTAAAAGGGGGGGGGGTATGCAAAATATGTAAGAGTTGCTTTGTGAGGTTTTTTTTGGTATAACAAAACAAATATTCTTTTCTCTTTGGAATAATGTGCACATATGAATTGTGTACACTGAGACGGGAATGTGTATTGAGAAAGTTAATGGGGTCCAGATTTAAATGTTTTAATTTCCAGTAACCCTTTAGTATGGGGAACACATATTCACCATTAACTATGAATTTTCTCTTAATAAACTCCTAATTTTCTGCTTATTAGTATAGTACAGCAGTTGTTGTTTAATTGTAGGTATGGGGAAGGATTAAGGGATGTACAATATGCTCATGCACAATAAGGCATTAATGTGGTTTATAAGTACTGTATGCAAGCTAATAGGCGACTTTTAGGCAACAAAGTGTTATTTGGTCCCCAAACTGAAGCGTTACCAAATTTTCTTTCGGCTTTAAGGATACTATGAAACCAGGTTTTTCCTTTGATCTCTCCAATAAAAAAATGCACTTTTTAGACGGTCCCTAAAGTTGTTGTCATACTGAACGTTGTCACAGTGTTTGCGTGAGCGCGGCACATCTGCGCTGTTCTTCCGAATATTCTGACGAATCCATATTTTACAAAGATAATGATCACAACAAAACAAAAACAAAGATTAGGTTTCGTGTGTGCCAAACAACGCGGAAACAAGTGACTTCTGCTTTTAGTGCTGTACAGTAGACGGACAAACATTTCTCTGCATGAGTGAAATACGGAGTAAATGGAGGAGAGAAGATTATTGGCGTCCAGCTATTCGGACTGGATGTCGGAGCTCTCCTCGGCTCTTTGGGACATCCCGCTGTGGAATCTCGCTATACCCGGTACGTCTGTCAAGTGAAAACTTGTGCCTCAAATCCCCCCGGTGGCGGAAATAAATGCCTAAAATATGACTCGTAAATGTTTGTTTTTAGGAAGTCATGACACCATGACATACTGCTTGGACCGGCAGTCCTCTGTGCTGGAGTCTGAGCCGACGGTGCTGCGCGTTATCGACGCATTGTGTCCTTGTGTCGTTCGTCCATGTATAATGAAATGGGCAACAACCCAGGTAGACAGACCTGTGTGTGTGTGTGTGTGTGTGTGTGTGTGTGTGTGTGTCAGCAGTCCACAAGATAGATCATATTTTGTTTTGATTCTATTTTGACTGCATATGTTTGTTTTTCAGGAGAACAGTATTTCTGCTCAGTTGGATTCAGGCATTCGGTTCCTTGATCTGAGAATAGCTCATAAAATCAAAGATCCTGATACTGTTTTCTACTTCGCTCATGGAATTTACTCTCTGAAGACAGTGAAGGTAAGGTTGATCTTACTGTAAAACATTGAGAATAATTCCTCATACCAGTCATAGACGCGTCTGTTGTTTTCAGGAAGTGCTCACAGACGTTGTTTATTGGTTAGACCGGCATACCAAGGAAGTAGTTATCATTGCACTTTCTGCTTTTGAGGGCATGAACCAGGATCAGCACAAAGATCTTATTCAGTTCCTCACAACAACCTTCAGCCATAAAATTTGCCCCAAACATGTAAGTAACTTTGTATTTTCATTTAATGTTAAACCTCTGAATTATCAAGAAGAATGTGGAGCTGTTCTTAAATTCAATTAGTGAAAAAACACAAAAAACTGTTTTTATTACCTCAGGTCACCCCGTCATTGCAGGAGTGTTGGAAACAAAGTTATCAGGTTATTCTGTCATATGATGACCCAGCTGCATCTGGTCATGAGGGACTGTGGCCAAAGTTTGACTACTGGTGGGCAAACACAACAGATCCAAACTGTGTCATATCCTTCCTGGAGGAAATGAAAGAAGAAGGAAGACCTGGTCAGTCACCATATAAAAATCATTGCCACAATTCATTGTGGTCGTGATTTGATTTGACATTGTGCACCCACATATTGTATTAACAATCAGTTGTTTTCCCTGTCTGTGTTTTCAGCTGGATTTTTCGCAGCAGGTCTGAACCTAACTGAAGATGCGAGGTACGTTCTGTGCCATCCGTGTCAGTCATTAAAAGGCATGACACTGCAGTTCTGTGGTCTGCTTCTGAGCTGGGTCAAGCAGCAGCGTCCGGGCTCAGACAAAACATGCATTAATATCCTCTGTGCGGATTTTGTTGGTGCGTTCAGTAATGAATTCAGTCAGCTGGTTATTGGACTCAATCAAAGACTCCTGGAAAATGCCAGTATACTATGGCTTGAAGATTGTGGAGGATCTCAGAGATGACAATACAACAAAGTGTGATCCATAAAAATAGCACATTTTGGCACCGATAGAGAAAAGTGTTACATTGTTTCCATAACCATGTATTTTTTACTGGTACTGTACATACTTAGAAGACACTTTTACTATTAGCACAAAAACTTCTTAGAGATTTTTATTATTTTGACACTGTAAAGCGCAAAGGATTATTATTTTTGTGAATATTTTCATACTGTATGTATTTTTAACTGTGAATTGTGAATACATTCTCTTACTAAAAAATCAATGGACAATATTGGTGCAATACTACCACCTAGAGGCATTAAATATGTAAACGTATATATGTATATAATTTTTTAAAGGTAATTGTTACATCAAACATTACAAATGTCAGGTGCTGATGTTTCTTGGATATTTTTGAGCAAATATGCCAAAAAGAAAAAGGCAGATTCATATAGTCATATATGAATATAAGTGCCTTATATTAAGTGTGTGTGTGTGTGTGTGTTTGGGTCAGGTAAGGTGTTTGTGTGAGATAAATGAACACCAGTCTTGTATGTTTCCTCTCTTTTTTATTCCAAAGACTAAAACTGAGAGTGTTTCTTGATTGACTTTTCCATACCAGAGACACCCACTTAAATTTTGCTCAAATACCTAATGTATTTACTTAATATATTTTGTTCCCAAATACAATATCATATTTTGCAGAATGCAGTCACATATTCATACAGGGCCACTGCATAAATTGGTGACCCCATTTTACCCCAAAAAACACACCCACCCCTTCTGCTCTCTTCCATATTACTTTGAACCTTGAAGAACTGACGCTAGATGCTTTCATAGACATTCAGAAATCCACTCCCTCCCCTCTCCAGACCCCACCTCTCTCTCCTGGTCCTAACCAGATTACTCAGAAGGAGTTCATACCAGCCCTTGTGCAGTCACTAGGCTTAGAGCCACTGAAGAAGCAGATGCGATAAAAAAACTAGGGGATCTAATTACAGAGACTTAATCAGCAGGCCAAGACCTGAGCAGAAGCAGGTAAACCCAGCTGCAGAGCTTCAGCAGTTCTGCTCTCTGGGGCCAAAGATAACTGCTGTTAATTAACAGGGAAAATGAGGAAGAGGACGATGAAATGGAGGAAGGGCAGGAAAACGTGGAGGAGCAGGAGGAAGATGAAGTAGAACCAGAGGAAGAGCAAGACACTGGGAGGAAGAGTTTGGATATACCAGTTCCAAGTCGGACGCTGGCCAGCCGCAGAGCTTTACTTCCATGCCCGGTCAGTGCACATATGTGCACAGAAGACTGTGTGTTTGACTATATAACTTTCTTTATGTGTGGAAAAGTGAGTAATAAATAAATAATTTGTCATGCTGATAATTTAGTCTGTAATGACAATGTTGCATTTTCACTAGTCTCAAACATTCAGATCACATACATCAAATATTCCTATGAAACTGTGGAAATGACTAAACTCTTGTTCTTAACATATAATATAGCCACAAAAGCTGACATGGAATTAAAATATGTGAAATGAAATTACATTTCAGCAATGAACATGAAATAGAATGTAGGTTAAATCCATTTGGTTTGTATAATTTGTTGTTCACTTTCAGAGTGATGCTGATAGTGTGTGTCTGATCTGCCATGACGACCTACACAAAGGTGGAGGAGCTATCCGAGAACTTCACTGTTCCCACAGCTTCCACAGTAAGGTAGAGCTTCAGATCTTCAGAAACTGCTAGCTTGGAGATGACAAACAGTCGTTCTGGCTGTCTTTCTTATGATATGAATGGTCCAAAGGTCAGAACATACATCATCCAACATCTGTTCCTCATAATGTCTGTGTAGCTCTAGTGCCGAACCCTTGTTTCATCCCATGAGATCTTTCTGTTTCTTCTCAACCATATAGGGAGTTTTATTCTAGCCATTGTCACTTGTGGCATATTCACTGGGGTATCAGAAAGAACAGAGACACTGTTCTCATAAAGCTGCTCTGGAACAATACATAGTGTTAAAAACACTATACAAATAAAAATTAATTAAATTCAAATGAATATTCTGCTTTTTCTTATTAAGTGCATAGAGGAGTGGCTGCCCCACATGTGGAAAGCATGTTGTTATGCCAGAGCCCCTCTACTGGACATCTACCAGAGTCATTGTGCCCTGAGGTCAGGAACTGGACTGGACACAAGCTGGACAAAAAAAATAAAACAAAAAAAACAATGGACATGAAAGATATGCTATTTACTTGTTTATTTAACAGCTACATTTAAATGTTTTTTATATTACACTGTTCTAGAATTATTTCTCTAACAAAGCAAGAAAATGTGGAATAGCCCTTATTTGTAGAATTAGGTTCTAGATAATCTATAGATAATCTATATGTGGTGCTACATTAAAGCTGGTTCTTTAAATAATCACACAGGAGTTTAGGAGAACAACTTAGGCTTAACACTTTTTAACACCAAATGACTGTAAATTTGTTTTTAAATTGTATTTAGGAAAATACAGTTAATATCTTGTTTTCTACATTGTGTGATTTTTTATGCAAATAGTTTACGTGAACAAGCCGTATGAAAGCATAAAATGTACTTTAATTCATGTGTTAATATTTTAATATTATATTTTAATTTAAAGGGCTTGCACTGCCATTTAACACGTGGTTTTACAAAACATGCAACTGATGTAGAACTGCTTATAAATTAAAGTGTTGATCTTTTCACGCATCCTAACGCACTATACACAATAATGGCGAAGAAAATGTTATCACATCCTCGTGCGTTTGGTTTCAGCGTCGATTCAGAACGTCGAACGTAATGACGTCACCCAATCGTTGCCGGGGCTACATGCGGAAGTTATCGTGTGCACCTGTTGCTCTTTCGAACAGGAAAGTGAACAAATCAATACATTTACCCCGAACAGAGAAGCCCTGTGACACGTCTTTTAAACCTTCAGATCGCTTACTCTAGATCTTATTTTTTTAAATCGCCATTTTGGACATTCATGGACAAATTAAAGAAAGTTTTGAGTGGCCAAGATGGTAACGACGATCTCAACGTACTCCAGGTTGTTGCGTTTAACAGTTTACAGATAAACATACAGCGCTGAAATAAACTAGTATGAATTAAATACTAGAATTTAAATGTTGTGGTTTCGTTTTGTTGTGATGAAGAGCGTTTGTTTACGCGGTTGTCATTCGCAGAGTATTAATGGCTGCGGAGGAGATATCGTATGTAGGAGTATTCACTTGCTTTAAATAAACTGTTTCTGGTTTAATATAATGTTGATGTGAATAACGTGTTTTAGGCGGCGAATGAAGCGTCAACGCTGGGATGGGGCACGCGCGTCAAGGGATTCGTCGCGTGCTTTGTGGCGGGCGTCTTGTGTTCAGTATTGGTAAGACAAGTGCGCTCATGTAAAACTTTGAAGTCGTCTTATTTTATTGTGTGAAAATGCAAAAAACACGCCTAACAGTCAAACGCCTTCTGCTTCCTACCGTCATCGTTTAGGGGACGTGTTTGCTGTGGGTTCCTCGGAGCGGATTGACGCTTTTTGCAGTCTTTTACAGTTTGGGTAATATTACTTCACTTTTAAGGTGAGTCGTGCAACATTATCCCTTGATTTGTTCTCGCCTTGGGTGTGTCACCGGCTACCCTGTTTATAATAATGGACCATGTTTGTATTACATGTGGTTGAATAACAAATGAAGACTTCTCACAACATAATGAAGGATGGTTCTAGTACACAAACATTTGTACTTTCTGCTCCACAAAAGCATCAAACTCCGTTTTAATTCAGAAGCAGAAAACAAAATCATGAGGCGAAGACGTGCGAGTGTTTGTGAATGACATCTTTAATGTTTACTTCGGGAAATCCAGACCAATGATAGTGTCACATGAACGACTCATGTATTGTATGCAGTGGTGTGTAGCATCTGTGGAAATCAGTAAGTCTTTGTGGAAGAAGTTGCGGTAAAATAATATATTGGGTGTGGATTGTTTTCAGCACTATGTTCTTAATGGGTCCGTTAAAGCAAGTCAAGAAGATGTGTGACAAAACAAGAGCTCTGGCAACTGCCGTTATGATTGTGAGACAACACACACACACACACACACACACTGACATCATGGAATGTAAAGAATACAAAACGATTCAGTAATTCTTAGATCAGGATTTGCTAACTGAACATTTGTGTTTTAATGGGTCTGCAGACGTGCGTGGTTCTGACCCTGTGTGCTGCATTTTGGGTAAGATGTTTTCTTATTTGAAATTGTTTATTGTATGTTTGTATCATCATAAACTGTATTGTGTAATGGAACTAGCATGTTTGTCATGATTAATAATCTTTGATCATTGAACCCTTTCTCAGTGGAAGAATAAAGGTCTTGCTCTACTCTTCTGTGTCTTACAATTTTTGGCATTTACTTGGTAAGAGACCCCACATACACTCATTTATATAATATAAATATTGTAGTTGTATGTATTGATCTACGTTAATACACATTTATAGTATTATTGTTGTTACAGTGGAATTGAGTAATGCGGACACTCCTAAAGTAATTTAAAAATAATTCTCTGTCAGATATGAAGCAATTAAGAAATAAGTAATGAAAAAAATCAATGCATCTAAACAAGAAGTTTTGTTGTTTTGTTGCCCTTTAAAATTGTTTTTTTTCACAGGTATAGCTTATCCTACATTCCATTCGCCAGGTGAGTTTCCTTTTCTATTAAAAATCACTTTATTAAGTGTTGCGATGAATAAACTAAAACATTTGGGTGGGTGAATTCAGATAATTGGTCATCATTGTTTGATGTAGCTCAATTTATCTAAACACACCCTAAAAGATTACAATTTCAAAACAAACAATCATGTACTATTTGAGTGTGAAATTGTAAAACTACCAGTTCCATCTTAAAATGTGAGTTTTGTCATTTATCAAAGTTACTTTTGATATTTATATGTGTTTATTGTGTGAAATTGACAGTTGCTTTATAGGCTAAAATGGGGAGTGCACAGTTGTGGCCAAAAAAGACTTAGAAATAATAATAATAAATAAATAATAAATGTTTTTGTTTACCTTTTGCTGTCTGTTTTTATTTAGGGACGCGATAATTAAGTTGTTCTCCGCATGCTTCAATTGAAATGCCTCCACGTTTGGCCTCCACTGTATCTGTGTGTCGCTCCGGCTCCCAACACACACTGCTGCCTGAATGCCACTCACGTACAGAGTCTACAGCCTGGCACGCTGCATGCGCTCCCCCTCCCTCCCTCAACACACACACACACACACACACACACACACCTGTGCTTTACTCTCCAGTAGAAAACTATGAAGGATGGGACGGTGAATTAGGTAAATGGAGGAGGTTCGATCTCTACCCCAAAGCTATAGAGACACGTTTGGTTTCGCCAGATTTTCTTCTCTTTTAACCGATGTGTAATCGCTAAGTGCTTTTATTTCCTTGTGCCTTCCTTTCTGCCTTTGGAATTTCAGATTATTGAGTATTAGATTGGGTAGAACTGCAATACTGTTTTTATAGTGTTGAGATTTGTTTTGACTGTGAGAAAGGTGTAGTAATGATTATTTTTTCCATTAAAATTTCTGTAAATTATTGTGTTCCAATCATGTTAGTTCCAATTACGTTAGTCTTAAATTACATTAGTCAGAAATTACCTGTTACTAATAAGTAATGAAACTATTTCTGTCAACCTTTTACTTGTTATACTGTCTTGCTGTTGTATCTTAAGATATCAGGTGTAAGGTATCTTAAGAAGGTTCATTTTTCAAAATCCTAAAGCTTTCAATTTTGTGTTTAATGTTAAAATTCATGTGGTTTTATTTCTGCACAATGTGTTTCAGTCAAACACATTTCCTGTTAACTGGACTCATGAATTCACGAATCACATGAATTATGTCTCTGTCATTTCATGTTGTTTGTCAGTGGCTTTACTGAAGAGACTCCCTTATATCAAGAGGAGCGTTTATAATATGGACATGGTGTTGTTACTTAATGTTGCTATTAAAATAGTTCAGTTTCATTTAGTGTACGTGCAACAATCTTGTTTTTTATTTTGCTGTCAGCGGGTTTAAAGTGATTACCGTAATTTCTTTCATTTTATTTTTTAAATCCTAATTACGTCGTGTGCTGTCATTGCACAGCCCGTCCTCCGCGTCCGTCAGTCTTAAGACTTCTGTAAATTCACCGATGTGCGTAAGTGCTCTGTGCTGTTGAAAGGTCAGGGGTTGATTTTCTGATTTTTGATATGCGGGAGGATTCTCTGTTAATGAGGCTCTTTTTTCTGCTTTAAACTCTTTGAATCCTCTAATCTCCGTGCGCGTGGCGCCGTGATTACAGCACCGGTCGCGGGATCGAGTTTCCGTTTGATTCCCGCTCGCGGCAGAGAACATCCAGTCTTTTATTTCTGCTCCACATGACGCGGACAACAGCAGAGCTCACTGATAGATGCGCTTATCTTGTATGGCGCATGTTCTAGTCCAACTGCTGTAATTAAATATTTAGTTAAAAAGTGTCACGTGTTGCAAGCCATACACATTATATGTACATTGTGGATTTGACGTAAGCTGCCGCTTCTATCAGTTCAGTTACGATGTCGCAATGTCCAATTTATTTTCACATTATTTAATATATTAAATCACATTTACATTTGCGGGATAGTTATAGAAAGTAAACCATCAGTGCGTACACAATGACTAACATCACGATAAACGATGATTTACATTGAAGAGGGCATTTAAAGTTTAAACTTCTGTTTCAGACCTCAGTTTCGTCTCGTGAAACTATATACCTTGTTTCAAGATTTAATTTATTATATTTTTAATATTGAACGTGCTGTGAGGTTTACTTACATTCTCTATAACGTGCGTATATTTTAAAGATATATCCGCAGAGCTCCTTGTGTTATTGTTTTCGGTAACAGTGCGCAAACGCGCCCGGGCTCCTTTATGAGCTGTCCAGGGTTCTGAAGAAATCAATGACATTTTCAAAACCGTGTACGAATTCATTTTTAATTTAACAAACCTATTCAAAAAGTCAATTAGTTGTCTCGTTTTCTCGTCATAACGTAAGCTGCAGAATTTTTCAGAATTTTTTGTACCTTAATTTATTATTTCAACATATTTTAATGTGCTGAGCAAATAGAACACCGTTCTAATATAAAAAATAAGCTTTGATATAGACTATAAGAACTGGTATTAGAACCGAAAACAATGAGTTGTGAATGAATCACTTAATTAGAGCAAAGCCACGTGACTGCAGGTTTGTCCTCCTGGCATAAGAACAGGTGGTCGCGCTGGCTTTATGGTATAGCGCAGACACAGACTGTAGGGCGAGTATTTGACTTCTGTTGTGATTAATCTACTAGTTGTCTTTGACATTACGTCTAAATCGTATTGTAAGTTATAGTAAGCTAGTTGAAGCGCAGTCCTCTTACTTAACAAACAAGTGTGAGATTTCCCACAGTACTCATGAAGGTGGAGGGAGACGTGGGGACCGGCGGCGCAGCGGTGGCCGGTGGCCGCGGCGGCAGTGACTGCTGCATCACCAGACTGCTGAGCGTCGTGGAGAGCGAGTTACAGGCCGGGCGAGAGAAAGGAGACCCCACTGAGAAACAACTCAAAGTCACCCTGGAAGATGCTGAACTCTGGAGGAAATTCAAAGAAGTAACCAATGAGATGATCGTCACGAAGAACGGCAGGTGAGCGAGCGCGTCCAAGCCTTTAATGCACGTGAAGTTAAAGTTGTTCAAATATTGTAATAATACACAGTCATGCTTCTACATTTTAATTAAATGTATTTTGGTTCATGTTTTTTTTATTTAAGTTAGAGAATTGTGGCGTTTCATTCTTAAATCGACAAATCATATTCAAAAGAATTTATACTTATATACACGTATTAAAATATATATAATGCATAATTAAATTAGGCTAATTTAATTATACTTGTTTTAAAGTATATTTAATGGTATAAATAACTTTTAAATTTAAATTAATAGTAAGCTAATATTAATTGTGTAAGTATAAACCGTATAGACAGATTAAATAAAGTATTTCTGCCAAAATATCATAATAGTCATTACATAAATAAATATGCAAGTTTTTTTGTATTATTAAACGAATTTTGTTACACTTTAGAAATGTTTTTTAATTAGTTAGCATTGTTAAGGGTTCAGATTAAATTTGGCACTTTTAAAATTATAATCAAACTTTGCCTTTAAATGCTTTGTCTAGGCAGCTTTATTATCTTGTGTGGCTGGTTTTGGCACATGGTGTATTTTTTAATGGGCAGATGAAATGAATTGACTAAGCTTGTTGTGGTGTTGTCGAGCTGAAGGGTGACTTGACCAGCTCACTCAGTGGGTCATTCAGTCGGTCAGCCCTGCAGGTGGGTGTCCTTCCATTTGCAGCCCCTCTTAAACTTGTTTTCATCCATAAAAAATAATTATGGAGGGAAAAAAGTGCAAAATGACAAACATCCAACCTCTCATAAAGTTTGTGCTTGTGGAGAATTTGGCAGGCGGTATGAATCATTGTTGATGTGATAACTTTTTATGCATGTACTGTGTGTGTGTGTGTGTGTGTGTGTGTGTTTCAGCTTTGTTGTTGGATGGCTTTGTTAAGGAAGAAGCTAAAAATGCAAATTCTGTAATTATTTACTAAACCTCTTGTATTTCTTTCTGAGTGCAGCTTATATATCTGAGACAATGTAAAGCTTGTTTTTTTACATGCAATTAAAACTGCGTGAGGACTGAGATGCAAAGCACTTTGAAAAAATCATTAAAATTCTCTTTATGCACAATTTTTCTACAGTCTTTTGAGAAAAGGACCAAAATGTAATCAAAAGTAATTTTTTGAAAGTGTCGACATCTGTCCAGCACTCTCTGCATCAGATTCATGAATACATTATTGTTTTGATTCAAAAATCTGATTGATTTATTTGTGAATCAGATTGATCGGGTTCTTAAGTTCATCTGACATTATTTATGAATAATGACTTTATAATGAATAATAAAATTAATAATGACACACAATCGTTTATCGTTTGACTGTGTGAGAAGTTATTTGTACTTTTATGGTGTTCTCTCGAAATCGTCAGACTACATGCATTTAAATTGCAAAAAAAAAAATGACCACAATTCTTAAAATGTCTTCTTTAGTTTCTCACAGAGAAAATACAGGTTTGGAGCGAGACATGTAGCGAGTACACGATAAAAGAATTTACATTTACGGTTGTAAAGAATTTACATGCACGGTTCCTTTAAAATGTCAACGTTTACTTTGGTTTCAGAATTCATTTGAAGTCGATCTTTTAAAATAACTCCTCTTTAAATCCTGTGTGTTTTCCAGGAGGATGTTCCCAGTTCTGAAGGTCAGTGTGACTGGTCTGGATCCCAACGCCATGTACTCCTTCCTGCTGGACTTCAGCCCTGCAGATGGGCACCGCTGGAAGTATGTGAACGGCGAGTGGGTCCCTGCAGGCAAACCCGAGCCCCACAGCCACAGCTGTGTCTACATCCACCCTGACTCCCCCAACTTCGGTGCACACTGGATGAAAGCTCCAGTGTCCTTCAGCAAAGTCAAACTCACCAATAAACTCAATGGAGGTGGCCAGGTGCTGAATACTCACACATAATAACAACAACAGTGTTGTGTAACAATAACAGTGGGATCCAAAAGTCTGTGATCACATTAAAAATCTAATCTGATTCAAAATCACAAACGATTAAACTTGAAATAAACAGAGTTGTAGGGTTTTTTAAATGTTACATTATAAACATTATAATGTAAATTTCTTATTACACTTAATTAAGATGTCAAAGATTCTTCCAATAAAAAAATGTTAAAAAAATGATCAAAAACATCAACATGAATGACATGAATTATCATGAATTAATGACACGGTTTAAAACAGACTTTTGCAGTCCAGCTCGTGCTGTCTTTAAAGCAGAAGAACATTATGACCTTTTACAGTTAAACTTCACACTCAAATTGTGATGATGCTAATATCATGTAATAAGATACCGTGTTAAATATAATGAATAGAGACATTTTCGTTACATACAGACCCCACTGTGTGTATTAAACTTCATGTCTTCACACTGTCACACTGTTTGTAAGAGAGCATGTTTCCAGTACAGCATGTTTTCTCTGTTGCAGTTCTCCCTCTTGCACTGTTTCCTTCTCTGTTTGCTCATGCACATCCACTCTTACAATGCTGTTGTTAAATTGCCATAGGTCGCCCCTTATAGACTGAGAAGTAAGAAACATCTATCCAAACTTAAACCTCCTGCACATTATGCGCACATAGCGCCCATGCTGCGCAGGTGTGTAGCGTTCTGCGGGCCCTGTTCTGTAATCTTGAGTGTCCTCTCATGGCTCTTGTGTGTCCAAACAGGCCTCTGTGGCTTTTAGGAGTCTTGGCCTGCCTTTAATCACCCTGCGCGCTGCCGTGGGGAAATTTCAAGTGTGCATTTATACAATTAGTGTTCTCCTCTGCATCCACTTCACCTATGGAGCCCCTTTGTTCAGCAGGGACTGCATGTAAACAGGAATAAACAGCTCTTAATTGCCACTTTTCTCGTTTAATGCACTTCCTGCCGTTCAGACAGAAATGGTCTACTTCAGCTAGCCATCCTGGCTTTCAGCGGGGCCGCAGCGAGGTGCTCCAGCCCGCTCCGTTCGAGCATGACTCCGCCACCAAATTATTATTGGTATTTACATGACCCCTCCCCTCCCCCCTCCCCTCTGTTCCTCTCGGTTCTCTATTTACCGGGGTTTTTAAACGCAGAGCTGGCACAGGAGAGGACGATGAGAGAGAACCAGCTCCAAATGAAATAATTGCTGTGGTTAGTTGTACATTATGGTAATTACCTCTGTTTTTTCTATGCAAAATTAATTTAGCCATCAGTCCTTAGATGTTCAAAAAAGCAACATATTAAAAAAGGCAGAGGGGAGAGAAAAGCACACAAAGCCCTTTATGTCCCCTGTAGCCATGTAGATGAGTACCTACCCCTCATCAGTCATTGTAATCTACCAATTAGAGCAAAAAACCCCGTTCTGCGCATCTCTCTCTCAGAATATCGTTGATGTTGCGCTGGTGGATTTATGCATGCTTGACATGGCCACCGCGGCTATCTGAAGAATTTTCTTAGGCAAATAATAAAGACATAAATAAAGAAAAATAAAGACACTTGATGAGCACTTATATACTAAATATAAGAAATGTTTGTTTGTTCGTTTCTCCCTTTGGCTGCTATTGGTCGTAAATTTTGGAGTGAATTTGTGCCCATTCTGAGACATTATTAACCTCTTCTATGAAATCTGGAGGAGAATTACGTGAGATAACCAAGGAAAGGTAGCAGGAGACTTCCACATTCAAAACTTTCCATGTGTTTCCATGCATTTAATAATTACTGTGTAAGAGAAGCAACAATCTTGTTTGGGATATTTTGTTCCCATTGGTCAGACACACAGTGTTCACACCTCATCAGTTTGTGTTTTCACTACAATCTAATATTCCTGGAAATACCTCATATGTTGAGTATAAAGATTTAATAATATTAAAGATTTCATGATAATTTATACTATACTGTGAAACGAAATGTATAATAACAAACCACACATACAGCTGTCTTTAAATCATATCAATTCAAATCTGAATTACAATTCTGCATCCTGTTGGCTACCTCAAATACAATTCAAGTCCTGGAACTGAACCTTCTGTAAACTGATCCACTTTTATGTGCTGAATTTTCCATTTCTGTTCTGATTCTCTGCTCCAGATTATGCTCAATTCTCTGCATAAGTATGAGCCACAGATTCACATTGTCCGTGTGGGAGGCAGTCACAGGATGGTGACCAACATCTCTTTCACTGACACTCAGTTCATCGCTGTAACTGCCTACCAGAATGAAGAGGTAGATTATCTTCTCCATGCATTTCTATCAATCATATTAAACTTATATTAAACAATCTTCTGGTCCTCTTCACAGATAACCGCACTGAAGATCAAACACAATCCTTTTGCTAAAGCGTTCCTTGATGCTAAGGAAAGGTAGGTCTACGATTCATCAGAGTTACGTTAAAGAACGTTTGTCAGAAGTTTTCTAGTGTCAAATACTACGATTTCTCACAGATATGACAATACATGTTTCAACTTTCATTTTACTGATATCATAGCAGGCATTAGCGCTAGTCAAGCTAGCATGACTGTGCGAAATCAGCCGTGATTAGCGAGCAATTATTAATCGTTTACGCTTTGAATCGAGTGCGTGTGTGAGTAAAGCAGCTCGTTGGAGTGTCAGTGTGAAGTGACAGTGAGAGATCTGAAGTGAAGAATGTGTGAGATACCACACAACAATGTTGGTTCAATGATCTCTGAATAGTTTTACTGCTCTAACAGTAACAGGTGCAGAGATTAAATCTATCTTCTGATAAACTACTTCTTCAGACTCATAAGTCATATATAGGAGGAAAATAATGCATCCAGCTGTTTTACTGTTGTTTGTTTCTCTTAATGATTCTTTCTGAATTCTTATTATTGTACTACAGTCATTTAAAATGTACATTAAATAAATAATGCATGTTTACTCTTCTCAATGATCCTTAAAATATGCTACAATTTCTATGCACAAAATATAATTTTTTTGTGGTGAAATGTCGTAATAATTAAGTAATATTTCTGTCGAGGTTTCTCACAAAGTTTTTCTCTTCATAGGAGCCATCCTAAGAATCATCTAGAACCTCCAGCCGAAAACCCGCATGTGGGCATACCACACTGTTAGTGGTTCATTTTCCTCTTATCTTGCCAAAACTGTAACTTAATATGATCTTTTGTCTGATTTGTACATTTGTTGTTCATTAAGTATTAAGCATGTTGGCGTCCATTTTTTTGGTTTGCAGGTGGATGGTTCATATCAAACCCAGAGACTCTGTGTTCTGCTGGTGGTGGTAACTTTCCGTATGCTGGGGGTTTGCAGCTGACTCCCCACCATCATGGGTACAAACACTACCCGAGTCTGCACGGGCCACGAGCAGCACCGTACCCGTCACCCTATCTGCCTCGCCCCCATCATCACCGCGCTCACAACACAGGTGACTCATCAATCAACATCAGTGTTGCTCATGAGAATCAATACACAATATGGCACATCTAAACCTAGACACATGATGAAATAGATGTGAGACAGAAAAGACCAATCACAATTCAGCTTGCACATACATGAAAGAAGGCGTCACATTCTGGTTCTCTCTGTCTCATTTCATGATTTCCGTTTGTTTCTCTGAAGTGTCTCTCTCTGAGAATCTGAGTCCAAGTGCGGTGCAGGTCTTCTCTGGTCATGACGGCTGGACAGGTGTGGCTCCCGCTGGCCCTGCTGCCATGTTGTCCATGCAGTCTGCTCCAAGCCCACCTGGAGCCAGCAGGTCAGAATCTGTACCAGCACCAAAGAGAAAGAGAACTGACTGTATACAGATGAGACATTTATTATTATAAAATTAGACATGACAGTATACATAACTGATATTAAGTGTAAACCAGCAGCAAAAATCTTTTTATCAGTTTTATCAGTTTGCAGTTTCACAAAGTTTCAATTGATGATTTGTGTTTTCGCACATTTGTTTAGCAGTGTTTTTAACATCCACATGTTCTTATCATACAGTCAGTATCCATGCCTGTGGACTGTGAGCAGTTGCACTGTGTCATCCAGTCCTCCAGGGGGCATCGTGAGTGCCACACACAGCCAGGAAGAGCCTGCAGATGGTGGCTCCACCTCCACATCGCCTTGCTCATTGCTGCAGGGCCACGGACCAACCAGCTCTGAGGGAGGTGTGGATCAAGCCAATCACAGCAGGGTGGGCGGGTTGAGCTGGTCTTCTGTCACCACCCACTCATTTTGAATGCTCTTATTAAAGTGCAAAAGATCATAAAGATTAGAGAGATTATAAGGGGTGTACAGCTGATTCAGAAGTGTGTTAATGACCCGGTCCCAAATGACTCCCCAGCTATTCCTTCAAATCCAGTGTGGGCTTCATATAGGGGCACATTGCGGCCCATCGCAGACACACAGTAGGTGCTCTTGAGTACCAAAAGTTACACTGCTTCACAGACAGTGAAAGTCATTTAGCAACTGCAGCATTTGGGAGAGAGCATCTTTTACGAACAGAAAAAGACGTTTTTGTGCTTTCAGTGTTGTGAACTTTTGTCGTGATGATATGCTACATTAAAATTGCATCTGAGCACAACTGAATGAGTTTTAGCTGAAGTCAGTGACTATGAATCTTGAAATCATAGTAGCTTGTATATTGTTAACAATCCCTTTTTTTAATTATCTCAAGGTCATGAGTTAAATTCCCAGGAGAGACACATACTGTTTAAAAAGCTTTAAAAGTGTCTCCCAACTAAATTTACATTGGACACAAAATCTCTCCTTTGTTTCTTGCAGTCTTTGTACGTTTATTTTATTTTTGACAGTCTGATCAAAGGTGCAGCTTTTATCTTAGCACAGAACATATCTGACTGGAGTGCATCATAAAAAGAGCTTAACACAACTACAACTGTGGTAAAACTCAACAATTAGAGCCCCGCAAATGGTTAGTGCAGTTAAACAATTAAACATCACTTTGGCAGTTGTAGCATGGCAAAGGTTTGGCAGGCACGGTGCTTTTGTGTTTACCTGGTCCTTTACCTCCTAGTACTCACACACATTCACTACATTCACACTTTGAGAGACAAAAACACAAACGCATCACGATTACATTCTCACACACTATAGATACACACGTGCACAGCTATGCTTTCTACAAAAAGCAGCTTTCACGTACCTGCGGTTTTAAAGCGCTGAAATAAAAAGATAGGCAATTATTCCCCCATCATATTTTTCCGCTCTTGAAAATGTTATTTTAATCGTGCCAGTGGAGTGGACCACTCTGTTGTTTTCACATGCGTGTAATGAAATAATGACGGCTGTCCAGTGAATGGGGCCTTGGCAGGAGTTTAGGACACTCTGGGCACGCAGTAGATATTTTCCTCACACACACACGCACACACACACATCTCTCTGAACAGCCTCAGAAAGAATCACTCCCATGTTCTGAACACACTGATCCCTGATCTGTAATGTTTTCCCAAATGTTTCCGCTACTATTTTCTATCATCCTGTACCAATAAGAGCAGGATGCAAAAATAATAATAATCATAACAAATTCGGGAAGCTGACTGTACTAGTATTTTTTTATTGAGATACTGGGCAGTAATAACAATTTTGTTCTGTTTTAATTATAATTACACAACTTGGAGAACAAAAACAGAGTTCATAAAAAGAACCAAGTCCAGCAAGTGATGCACAATCCAGAACACTCAATAAAGCTAATCTGAAACAAGTCACTACAATAATCTTTAACCTGACTGCTAGTGAACTATATACCTGAGATGTTGTTACAGAACAATTACTAAACATTCATTCAAATTGTACACGACAAGAACCTACAGTCTTGTATTAATTTACAGTATGTATAAAGTTTAAACATTGTTTGACATGAATGTAATTGTCGCTAAATTATTTCTTCACTGTATCTGTTGTGTTATTGCATTATTTTTTTTTAATTCTCATATTGCTTTCAGACTTACGAGGGCGCTCCTGCAGATTGTATCATAATATAGTGGCTGTTTCAATACACAAGCGCCATCTCTGAAGCTCTAAAATGTCATACAACTTCTTGTGTTTACTTTGCAGTTCAAATGTACCATTCTGTCAAGTGCACTGATATGAGGGATGTGTTTCAAATAAAGTCACAGTTTCGTGCAAATCATATAAACATCTGCTCACTATCTGGCATCTCTTAGTTGCCACCCAGATACAGTGACTCAATGTCTATATCATAATGTTTCATGGGAGGGTCCTGTGGGCTGGAGAACTCATCTCCCAGCATCCTCCACCATGGCAGACGCATACTCTGGAGCAAGGCATTGTGGGATTGGCGGGCGCGTGTGGCCACAGGACGGGAGCGGCTCAGGAACAGACTGACATCTTCTGCTCTGGCATCCGTTAGTGACGGAGCATCTGAAACAGACAGTTTGAAAGACATAAGCAGTTTAGATGGCACAACCCCGTGTAAACACTGAATGTGACCAATCAGATGTCAGCTTTAGACTGTACAGTGTGGCTGTAACAAAGCTTAGCGCCCGGGGGCTTATAGAACAACCTTTAAAAGTCTGTGCCATTAACCTGAATGTGTTGTTATTATTTGGGTAGTTAACTATAAACATGTCAACAGTTTATGCTACTTTAACTAACCTGCTCAGTAAAATTCTCTACCCTTACAATAGTTAACATGAAACAGAAACCTGACCATACAAGACAGTTTATGTTAACGCTATAGTGCCCCTTGTTGCAACATTTCATGCAAACACAAGGACCCCCACAACGCATGAAACAGCACGTGCCATGCGTTCACTCACACCTGCTTGCACAGAACTTAATGACATCATACCAGATCAGCCTCAGAATCAGGTACATACTCAGCAAAAGCTCCAGGTCTGTGTTGATCTGTACGAGAAGTGCCTGTCTGTGCTGCTCCTGTGCGCGATCAGACGGTCTGTTGACCAGATGCTGATGAAGAAGACTCTGTGCCCTCTGGTTGAGCTCCGTGCTGCCCTCTGCTGACATCACAGATGACTGCACAACACAAATGCCATCATCACTGACAGAGAATCCTTTAGACCGAAATAATAAATGACAAGTTGGACACAAGCGGGATGAAACTGCAGGGTTTTTAATTGAATACTTTAGCTCTTAAAGTTGTTAAAGCACAAGAGGAAAATTCAGTTTGTAAAAGCCTGCAGTGACTCACGGGATGTAGAGAGACGTGCTCCTCTATCTGTCGTCTAAGCTCCGCCCTCCTGCTGTCAGTCAGTCCTCTGGGTCCTTTCAGTGGCGGCAGAACGCTCCTTTGTGCTCGACGACGTTTCAGAAACCGCAGAATCTGCCATAATATACATCTTTCATATACATTATCATAAGCACATACATTCCCAGACTACAGCACCTGAAAAGCTAGACCATATTAGACCATAGACAAACAGACAAAGGTCCATATGATTTATACACTGTTTTAAATATTTTTTTATGATGTTTACAATTTTTTAAACTTATATCATAGCACCTTTTACAGTGTTTTGTCTGTCACTTCTGAAGCTTTACAGAACCATGACTATTATTGACTATTTTAAAACGTTTTTGACAGGCATAAAACATGCAAGGTTTGGAACGACATTAGGAAGAGATAATAATGTCAGAATTTTCCATTTTTCCTTCTGTTTTGATTGGCTGTGAGCTGTTATTGATCGGGTCAAGTGATGCCCTTTTTCAGTCAGTATAAAATCTTGTTGCATCAGACATTACAGAAATCTTTAAATCCCTGTACAATCATTGTTCTTAAATTACTGTATAGGGATTGTATCTGGGCTGAACGCTCACCGCTCTCTGCAGAGTGACAGCAGCTCTGTGCTGTCTGAGAATGTATTTGTGTTGCTGGAAGTTTCGTCTTTCTCTGTGGCCTCTCCACACTCTCTGAATCAGCACTGCTGCCTGGTTCTCCAGCTCCCCCAGGTATCTCTCCACCTGGGCTAACAGAGGTACATAAACAGCTACTTTCTTAACTCCCTTTCTTGCAAACAATATTATCCCAAAGGTTTGCACACTCATTGGATTTAAACCCAAGGGTTTCGTTTAAAAGCGTGTGTGTTACCGGCTGGCAGTATCTCCATGAGATAAAGCTGTCGTTGGCGGAACAGTCTCATGGCTCTCTGTCTTCTTAAACACACTTGATGACGGAGTTCCTCTTCTGCGTGCCGTCTCTCAGCATCTTCCTGCTGCTGTCTGCGCTTTTCCCTAATATCCACAGACAAAACCACAAAGAAATTATAAAAACATGTTTTTAACAGCTCTCAAGACTTTAGTTAAGTCACAGCCCATGAACCATCATTTCTTACTTGTTATGAGGAGGGACATTCTTATTCTAGAGAGCATCTGATTGGACAAAAACCTTTGTAGTGCAAGATGAGTCATCAATATAAATGGTTCCTTTTCAAGATCATCATTGTCTCACCTGAAGCTACGCTGTATTGTGCTGACAGCTCTGGGGAGTTTCTTCAGTCTTGCTCTGGTTTGATGGGCTCTCCAAGCTGCCTGGATCACACATGCAGCTCTCTCCCTCTCCTCAGATGACTCCTTTACATTACGCAGAATGAATAAAAGAATTGATTACTTTATACCCTTTAGCCAATCAGGGAAAAAGTCTCTCTGAGACCAGGAATGTCCTGCCCAACATACACAATGTTCAGTTGAACATTATCCATGTCCCCGCTGTACTTTTGAAAACTCCAGTATAATAATGTCTCTGGCTTTGTTCACACACAAATTCAATTTGAACCAATCGGTGTGTTCAGACAGTGTAGTCAGTATCCGGTGTATCTACAACAGTTGATCCGGTTTACCTTCAATGTGACGGTGTGAATGCAAAAACAATAAGAAATATGAGAAAACAACTATATATACATTTAATGGGGACATACAGCATCATAGAAATATAACGTTTATCTAGCTGGTGGCTGCTGACCTTAGTGTCTCTCCTTGAAGCGCCTGACTGCAGTCGGTCGACGAGCTGATCGAGTGCTGCATCAAAGCCTTTCCCACGCCAGTCTTTAACAGCCAAATCATCCAGCCCTGCAGCACAACACACAGACACTGTTAGGTGGCATACAGGACAGCTAATCCAGCACTGTAGTGTGACTGTACCTCTGTATCGTTTGTGAACGAGCTGGCGGGTCGAGCTGCTGTGGTCCATAATTAAAAAGAGGGTCTTTACAGCTGCTCTGCCAATTACCGGATTGGAGCTACTGGACATTTTATACACAATGTCATCCACGATGCCCGTCAGAGCCCTGAGTCCCATCTCATCTACAACAGCCCTGTAAACAGAAGCAGAGATGGATGCTTTGTTTAAACAGCCAGCAAAAATTGCTAAATCAATAAAACCTATTTATTTTTTACAATCCCAATCCCACATTCATATCAAAGTAATTTAATCTGATTTGTGTCTGATTTGAGTTTTAACAATCTGTCTAATCTTGAGTACTTTTTTTATTTTTTCCTAATCAAAACATAAATAACAACATATATATTTATATAAATTACAATGAAGGCCTCTCCACGGTGGGAAAAACACTTCTTTTTGCATTCACACTGTCACACTAAGAGTAAACCGGATCAACCGGATACTGACTACACTGTCTGAACACACAAACAGTTCAGATCAGTCGCCAAATCGAATTTATGCTCAGTGTGAACACAGCCAGAGACGTCTTTCTACTGTAGTTTTCACAAGAGTAAAGCAGACACATAGATAATGTGTGTTATGGAGAAGTTAGCATCTTGTTGTACCTGTCTACCCTGAAGATGTCATTCCACATCATAACAGTAACAACTGAGATGTCATCGTCTTCACACATCTGGACTCTCTCATAATGTTTAGACCTCAACACTGAGGAGAACATGTGCAATAAAGAACATCATTTCAGTCTGAGCTAACAGCTACATTACCAGCCTTTACACGTGGTGATAAGAGTTCTATTCACATACCATGATGGATGAGATGTCTATGAGCCCGGAGGAGCCAGCCAATGGCATCAAAGACTTTTCTGAACAAACGAATCATCTCGGTTTGTGCCTTGTCCTGTTGTGGAGACAAATTAAATTGGCTTGATTAATGAAATGCAAAATAAATTATGACAAGCTGAATGTGATTTGTATTATGCTGAAAGCAGTTATTTTGCGATTATGACATGTTAACTGCACATATTTCCACTTTACACAATTTTTGGTTATTATATAAAACAGGTGACTGCAGAATGCTTTGATTGACCAATCAAAATGAAGTATACCAAGGTGACGTAATAATTTTAATAATTAAGCTCTCTCCTCCACTGTCTGCCTCAACTCAATTAGGAGCATCTCACCCTCACAGCTCTGTTCATTAGACGGTCTGCAAGATAAAGAAGGTTTACAATCACTGAAGGCAGAAATTCATGACTGAACGTCTCTGTGTCTCTGAATGATCCAATACCCACACAGCAAGAACTAGAGGAAATAAACACACACATTAAAACACCACAAGAGTGCAAAAGAAATCAGTGTTTAAAACGGACAGTTCAATACCTGAGCAGGTCTGCCATCTGTGTCAGCACTCCATATCCGCCTTGAATCTTGGCTGGACTGAACGTCAGGGAAGATGAGCAGTACTGCAGCACACCGTGAGAGTAAAGAGTCCGTTTACACGCCTCCAGATCCTTCTGATCTCCTAAGGACTTTTTGCCTAAAAGATCTGGTCATGTGAGAGAAGGTTTGAGCTCATTTAATGTAAGACATACGTGTGCAATAAGGCAGACGTGTCCCGCAGGGTGACATATAAGATAGGCAGATATAAAGTATTTTGAAAGGTTCTCAAAGTTAAAATTATAGGTTAAACATAACCCCAATGATAAACGCAAGCACATCTCTCTCTCATTTATTCTACCTTTTAATTTTGTAAGCACGTCGATGATTTTGTTTTCAGATTGCTCTCGCGTATCTGCTACCAAATCTCTGAAGTCTGGGTGTATTTCGTCTCCTGAGGGAGCCATTGCGCGAAACGGATTTAACTTTAAAGTAATGACGACTAAAACAACTTTAATAAAGGTGTCTTGTCCGTCTTCTCTCTACCGAGAAAAACAACACGCGACAGAAGCCTGCTTGGTAACTACGGCAACCTTTACGTCATCAACCCGCGACCTTTTCTGTCGTGAAGCAGTTTGTTTTGCCGTTGTACGAATGTTTCTATTGTGTTTTCATTATCTTTGGCTGTTATTATATTATTAGTGTTAATGACATTTATTATAGGTAATATGAACAAAACTTTAAGATCGCAATGTGCAGATCGTGTTAAACGTACCATATTGACAAATTTTAATATATTCTATTTAATATAGATTAATGTGAGCGCAAAATATATTTATAGTATAATCTTTAAAGGACAAAATACAGTAAACAAAAAGTCAGTTACTCTAAACAATAATTTATTGAAAATACATGTAAAACTATTCATAAATTACACACACGATCAAACTAAAAACCAAACACACCAAGCACACTTTCCAATGCTGATGATCATTTGTTAAAATCAGCTTTCAGGGTTCTCTGCAGGCTTGCTATGCTGGCATCAAGTGCTGCCAGACCGTCTCTAAAATTCTGCTCATCTCGTGTGTTAAACGTAGACCAGGAGTTAATGCTCCAATCAGACACCAAAGATTTAATATCACAAGAGGAGAAGGTGCTCTCCATCAGCGAAGGCCGCCCAGTGTATCCCGACTCAACACCCATCTTGAGGCATCGACGGGCATGCTGGGATTGCAGAGGGTGATCATTTAGGCTCTTATTTTTCTGATTTATTTGTAAGGCCACACCATGATGGTCTGAAAGGAACTCTTGGCCATCACACTTTGATTCCTGATTGTGGAGCCCAGCTGAGACACCCAGCTTTTCAAAAGCACCAGTTTTATACTTCAGCCCCACATGTTCGCCCACATCTTGCCTGTGACGCCGGTCTACTGTCCGCCCATCACACTGAGTGAGAGGTTTATCATGAGCAACACCAGCACCAAGCTGTACGATTGACGTCTCTCTTAAAGGAACAAAAGAGGTTCTTTTCTGCTCTACTAACTGTGGCACATTCTCGGCTATGGCTTCCAGGGTTGGCTTGTGTACAAGCCTGGTGCTGACTTTTGGAGAGCAGGCTGGCTGTAATGTATAGGTCCCCTCCAGGTTTTGGAGGTAATTCTGTACCGAGCTGCAGAGTTTGTCTGCAGCATTATCTCTCTGTTCATTTTCATGTAATTCCAGAACACTCTTGGTAAGCTGCGAGTTCGGTTGAGGCAAATCTAGACATTGAGAAGATCTGTTGATGTCTGGTTTTGTCTGATTTCTCTGTAGACTTCTGTGTGCATAAAAGAAATGGCAACAGCTATAAAGACCAGGGCCTGACCTACATATTTCATTACATGCTTATTCTCCGAATAACAACTGAAGACATTAGATTCGAGCTGACTCTTACCTGACGACCTCTTGGAGTCTGCTGATCTCTGCCTCCCTCTGCTGGAGACTAAGAGTCAATGCGGTCCTTTCAATCTCACACTCCTTCAGTTTACTGCGACTACTTTGCACTTCAGCTAATGCATCACTCAACTCTGTAAGGAAACATCGAGTGATAGAAGCACTTGCAAAGGTTTCATTTATTCCATGTCTTTCAAACGTTCCAGTTTATGTAGTGCATAAGTACAAATGCTAAACATGTATTTATGAAATTACTAATGATTCCAAAAAGTATTCCAGATGTTTCCAACATTGTATTGTTTAATAAACAGGTAGAGTCCTCTGCCAGATAATATCACTGGATAAAGCAATGTTGTGTGCTGGGTCATATTTTAAAAGCACCACAGAGACACACTTTATGTTCAACCTACAAATGGCTTATTTATAGACATTTATGCACATTAAACTGGAATAAGAAAAGTATTTTACAATCTAAAAAAATGAAACACTGCGCCTTTATTTATTTCTCAAAGTACAAACATGATTTAACACATGAAAACAACTGACAGAAAGAGAAGTCATACCCAGCCTCAGGCGACTGTTCTCTGACTCACACTCTTCTTCATGTTGCTGAAAGACATTTTCTTTGTTCTCCAAAGCTTTCTGTAGTCTCATGTTCTCCTGCTGCAAGCCCTCCAGCTCTCCACGGCTCTCATTTAACTGAGTCTGGAGAGTGAGGTTTAGTGACTGCAAAGCCACCACTGAAACCAGGCAAAGACACACACACAAAATCAGGTTCTGTTTTCCATATTCAATATTCCATTTTCAGTTTTCATTTTCAGCTTCATTGACATTGTCATTGTAGAATGGCAGGTACTCAACTCCCCACGAAGTTAATGGTCCTGCTGACTATGGCGTCAGTATACTTTATCAAATTAATGTGCATATTTAAATTGTTTCATGCATCTTGTCAAATTGCTAAATTGTTTCATAGATGTATAACTAAATTCACGTTTGTAAAAAAACGAATTTAAATGTGCAAAATTAAACCATACACAAAGTGCAAAAAGTGTTAACACAAAGTGTGAAATGTTTATATATTTAAATCTGCTTTAACAAGTCAGATGTGTGTCTGGATCGCCCTGGATTTATGTATTTATGTATTTTGAGGCTTTTCTGGCAGGTCTTTAGCCATATTTTAGCTTATCAATCAGCCAATCATAAGCCACCGACACTGGACAGTAAGACTTGACTTATTCCTCTGTATCACATGGAGTCCAGTCTTTAGCTGCCATGCTGGAACGGTTTCATATTACCTTCATTCGAATTACAGCACAGTGCACAAGATGTGCTAAGCTGCTTGATTTAGATGCTCTCTGGTGATCTGATGGGCCAAAGAGTACAATGAACCGACACATGAATTAAGATCTGCCATGAAAGTCTTAAAATACACACAAATCATTCAAATCAGAAATGATCTTATAATTTGACAATAGACTGCTGAGGGGAAATCTGAACCAAAATGAAATGTAAACCGGAATCATTCAATTCTTTGAGGCTGATTTCCATCCACAAGTAGGTCTATTATCTCATGCTATTATAGCGTTCTTTCCTGTCAGCTAGTGAAACATCAGTCTTCGAGAGGACGATGAGTCCTCTCAAGTTCCTGATGACATCATTAAGAACACTCACCCTCCATGTTGCAGTCCACTGGCCGTGCCCGTCGTTCAGCCCTCTCTCGTTCCTGTAACTGCTGATTGAGTATTCTCAAACGCCTAGAACACATCCACACAAAACAACTGATCTGATGACTTACAACAATACACCCAAAAATAAAGATCGTGGCATATGGAAATGGAACATGAGCAGAGTGACAGAATTTTATTTTTTAGGTGAACTGTTCCTTAAAATGGCTTTCTGCTGTAGCAGGTTTGGAATTCTGCATAGGGGCCACTGACCTGCGCAGCTGCACGTTCTCACTTCTGAGTGGCTGCAGGGCGAGCGCAATCTCTGCCTGGATGTTGGTGCTGCCCACCATGACAGGAAGTAATGAGATGTTCTGCTCCACCTCAGAGATCAGACGCACAGCCTCACTGTCTGCACGGAAAACAACAACATCTTGACTCAAGATCATCTGAGGGCCCCATTTTTGATCAGGTTACCAAAAGTGAATCAGATAATCATCTGAAGTTAGGAAACAGGATATCAGCTTTCATAAATCAGGTCTAGATATCAGAGCAGAGGAGACGACCGTAAGGTAGCAGTGTAATAAGAGCCCGCCAACAACAATATATGGAGAACTTCTGGAGTTCCTGAAGGAAATTTGATGCTTGCTAGTGTAAAACAAGAAATATAAAAGAGCCTTTAGGCTTTAAAAGGATTTTGTCAAAACTTTCCAGGATGTTCTGGGTGAATGTCAGATCACTGGTGCGAGGTTACTAATGCATCTGACTGTTTACTGGCCCAAGTCACAAGAACCTTCCTCTGTGATATTCTGGTCCCTAAATATGGTTCGGATCTGTTCTTTAATGTAAAGTCAGTGAGACCCTTCACACTTTATCATATACCAGGTAAAAAAAACATTCTATTGGTTAGAAAAGTAATAGTGGAAAAAGTCTCCTCAACAAACCACACAATTTGAGGTGTCATGTCTGATGCCCAAACGATGCAGGATGAGTTAAAAGTCCCACTGATCAACAGTAATCATAATATTCTCACCCTGATTAGCAACCAGAGTCTTCAGCTCCCCCAGCAGATACCGGACAGTTGTAACTTTCCGGGCCGTTTTCTCTGGACTGGTGATTTTGGACGTGCCGCTAAGATCTATGACCTTTTCCTTGGTGTTCTGGCGGCTGATATCTCGAACAGGTTCCTGTTCTTCTTCATTCTCTTCCTCTGTACTCGTGGCACTCCCACTCTCCTCTGAACAGCACCTCTGCTCTTGTACTGTGGAATGTATCTCTGGTGGTCCACCTGTATCATGCTGAGCCTGGGCCACATGTACAGGCATCTCTGCTGCTAGCACTGCTGAAGGATGGTTTAAGTTCCCAGTGGATGATGCCAAAGGGGCGTTTGACCCTACAGATCCCACCTGGGGACCATCACTGATTGGACCAGCGATCAAAGGTACCCCTGGTTCCACTGGTGTACCATATTCATGTTGAAAAGGAGTCTGTACAATGATCTGACACTGTTTTTGGACTGCTGGTGTCATGGAGAAGAAACAGGCATGCTGGGTTGGGTTGGCAAACTCTTGGGTTGAGCTACTATGACTCTGCACACTCTTTGAAGAACACTGAACAACAGAAACAGAGAGAGATATCCAGGAGATGAAAGTGAGATGATATGCATTAAAACTTCTTAAATGTAAATCTGATTTTCTGTTCTAACCAGCCACGATTGCAACAAGCAAAATCGCTTGGTTTTTATTTCTGCTTGGTAACTCCAGCCCACAGTGAAATCCCATCGGCCCAAAATAGGCCCACATTAAACATCAAATATCTTCTGATACTAAAATTTTGCTTTTTGCTGCAAACCTGTCTCATCATGCTTGGTCAGGACACAGTATCAGAGCACTACTGTTACTACATCGCTGATGTAATTCTGTAATAATAGACGTACAGGTTCGCTGTGTGCTGAATCAGGTCTCTGAGGGCTCAGTGCAGGTGTGGATGTTGTCAGCCGACAATTAAATGCAGTGGATGTCTGAACCTCACCTAAAGCAGAAAGATGATCAGTATAAAGATCATCAGGGCTGTGATGAAAGACTTTCTACCTCATGCTCACAAATGATGTTTAAAACATGTGTTTGTGTTTCTGTTACCCCTAGATGGCACATGACTGTTAGTAGCAGGCTGCGAGTTGACTGCTGGAACCGAGTGCTGCTGATCATGTTTTGCTTTTGTTACAGAGACCAGTCCTGCAGACTGATCATGTGACCCTTGTGCCCCTCTGATCCCAGCCTTCTGATCACTATGGCAACACTGCTTTCCTGCTAAACCTGGGTGTGAACTGGCAGACAGAATCGTCTTCTGTACTGGAACTAGAAAAAGTACAACAGGTTGTGGTCTTTAATGAGTATTTTCAGAATTTTGCAGTATTTTGCATTCACACAACGTTTATCCAAGTAAAGATTATCAACAAAGGATAAAAATCAAACATATGTGTGACGTTTCAAAAGGGAAGATACCAAACACATCCAACAATAGATGTTATAATAATGAAGTAAACTGTATTCGGGACCATTACCTGGCCTTTTGTTCGTAAGTGTGCCTGTGTGTGTTTTCCTTCCATGTTGTTTTTTGTCCGTCTCAGTTTTTCTTGACAAATTCTTGGGTTTGGATTTTAAGGTGCTGGTCTTGGTTCCTTGTGGTTTTGGCTTTGATTCTGTTGATCAGTGTATGAATCTCATTACTCCACAATCGCTTAATGTGATTAAGGAAACCTCACCAGGCCGACATACATATCACACCTGCTAGTTCAGCTTCAAGTATCCCATTGAGTAAAGCAGCACATCGATCCAGTCCTATATGTATCGTTGTCACCTGGGTAACAGTTTTTGATAGGAATGGTTTCAATCAGAACATCAATTATTCTCCATTCTATGCAGTAATCCTTTCTTACACTGCTGAACGTGTAACATTTCTTACCTGATCTTCTGAATCTGTAGAATAAAGGGAATATGCAGGTTCAGGAGGTGGCTGAGATTTCCCCGCAACCCTAAACCAGATTCAGTTTGTTACATGCTTATTTAAACATTTTTAAATGATCTTAAAGCGTCAAAATTTATGTTAGCTGATTTGAGTTACTTTTTCTTGTAAATGTGTCCCCGTCCAAGGTTGGTGAGCCTGCCTGATGACACCACCTGCAGGAGACATCTGCTTTAGGGACACCGTGCAAAACATTCCTTAACAAAGGTGTTCTTATAAGTGGGTATAATAGTGCAATACCTTTGGTCTTGACCCTCCTTGTCTTGCCATGTGAGATCTACCTTTGATTAAATCTGTAAACTTCAGAGAGTTTATCTACCAAGCAGCGAATGTCATTCTTTATCATTATAATATAGGTCTAATAAAGGTTTATCGTTGCTTTCTACATTTATGCTGGGGATTAATCTCAAAATATTAAAATATAAAAGAGCAATCTGCTCTAAATACAAAAGAATTATAGAGTGAGAAGCAAAACAAATCGTATCAGCCGCTGTTAACAATCGCCACCAGGAAATCGTTGAAAACGGAAGCCGCGTGCTGTCGACCAATAGAAACACAGTGAGTTTTATTATCAGAATTTCATTGGCACATTATTGGAAAATCCAAACAAAAGGTTTTTTCTTATTGGTCTTACAGTATGTCAATCATATGTAAACTGACCAATCGCATCTTCAATTTGGTTCCCGCCCATGTGGGCCTCCGACACCAGAAATGCGTTTCTATGGAGATAGTACAGTCAAATAACCAATCACTGCTGATCATTCGCGGTTTTAAATCACGTCATTTCAAATCATTTGAAAGTTTCTTACTTGATTTCATAATTATACCGATTGTTGTTTCTTTAGTTAATGCAATATTAATTGCTTTATTTAATACTTTTATGTCGTCTCAATAAATAGCTTGATTAATACGCTGTCACTGAAGCATACAAATACATCATCATGGACCCCCAGGGATCAATGGGCCCCGGCTTGATGATGCGCTTACAGCCTATCTTTGATATGAGTCAATACAAAAAGCATTGTGCAGTATTTCATTTAACTTCGTTGAAATGAGATTATTTGGATGTCAGTCGACATAAGTGGTGTTCTACACTGTATTTGTTACAGGTGTAGTTGACGCTGTTGACCACATGTGAGTGTAGTGTGCTGTCTGCAGCACATCCAGTATGATAGAGGGGGAAAGCAGAGAAAGCTGAACACTGTTTTTTGACCTGGGTGTTTATTGGCTCTTGAAAAATGGGTAGATGAGGTTACAGTTACTTCCTCTAGTTTATTATATTAGATGCTCATCCCAAACACACTTTATGACTACTGATGAAATCAGACACCCTCACCATGCCATTATTTTCCTTCCTGTGATGAGAGAGAGAGAGAGAGAGAGAGAGAAAGCATTAAACAAGGGAAGGTGACCAAAACACACTCATAAATCTGTTTATGTGGTCAAAAATACTGAGTATGGGTTCATGCAGATTCAGGTTTTAATGTATATTGTTAGACTGTCTGTTGGTTTGAACAACTACATATGTTAAAGACAATTCAGTTTCTATATTTAAACTTAGAGCTATTTTGAAATAGATGAGATAAGAGAGAAGACAATAAGAGTTGGCCCCTGTCTCTACACACACTAAACATGTGTTTAGTGGGCTCTCCTTATCATGTGGCCCAGCCCCAATCAACAGCCCTGGATGAGATATCTGAAATCAACTCACGCTTGTGCCTCCAGGTAAGCGAGTGCAGCATCAACCTGAGCCCGGGAAACCTCTCGATCCACCTCTGCCAGATACGTATACAGATCACAGAACAGCTCAAATGGCAAATGAGCATCAGAGCGAGCACAGGTGGCCTCACCACTCAGAATATAACAAGCGTGGGCCATGGCGTTCCTGATTGCCTTTGAAAACAACCGCAAACCTTTCTGTTAATAATCATCATTTTGCAAACATCATTCCCTCAGACAAATAGTTTCATAAGTCAAGTAACCGAGTGAATGTTTATATATGAATTGTATACATAAGATATGATTTTATTCACCCCTCCCAGGTAGCTGCAATTCAGAGCAAAGAACTCGATCCATTTGAAGGTTTCACCAAAACAACCAACGCTGAATAAGTGTTGAAGGAGTTCCTCTGCCAGACCAAAGCTCTGCCACACCTGCTCCACCTCCAGCTTACTCACTGTGTCCTTCATGCCCAACTAATAAAAGAAAAGCTGGTTTAGGCTATTCTGTTCATTTGAATACAGTTTAGGTGATTTAAAATATAATGCTGGTTTATATCATTATAAGTCTGTGGATGCTGATGGTGTCCTCAGAGTTGTGTTACATATGTTTTTACCTGCCATGGTGCATGATGGGTAAGGTCACCTCACCTGTGCATGCATGGCAGCTAGAATTTCAGGCTTGAGTTCCACAGAATCCAGCATGGTGAGAACTTCTCTCACAGGCAAAGGACTTCCCTGGACCAAAGCTGTGAAATATCTAAAAGAAAAGAGCTCATTCTCAACAACTTTTCCTGCATACTCACAGGAATATGACTTTTTCCTCATGAATGTTTGATGCATTAAAGGATTGCGTTCTGCTTTCTCAGCAGGTAAATGTATAAGAGGAGAAACCAAGCTTTTTTGATCCTCACAGTGTTGCCCACTCAATGATGTCCTCTGGTTGGGTTCTGATGGCATCCTCAGTAAAGCGCTTGAGAACCACTGGCAGTTCTGGAGGTATGACCTGCCTTGGTGTAAGAGCCATTACATAAGAGAGTCTATAATGCTATACTACTCCAACAATAAACAGTAAATAAGCAGCCCATCTGATACCACTTAAAGTAAAGTGTAGAAACAGACTAAATAAACTGCAAACTTTATTAAGGCTGTTTCAAACAGAACGACATCGAATGACATTAAATACAACATTCTATATGCGTCGACTATGACGACATAATTCCTCACGAGGGCGTCAGTTCACCATCTGCGAGCACGTTCTTTCTATACGTTCTTTCTCTCTCTGAAATCTTTATAAGTGTACAACTATTAATCATTTCTATAAACTAACTAAGGAATTTGCAAGTCGTGCTTGTGTAACACAAAGGGTTAACGGCGTCTTTCTGAACTCGTAAAAAACTGCATTTTGTTTTCCTAGATATGCTGAATTCTGCCTGAGCAAACATGAATCACAGGAAGAGCAGATTTCCTGGTTAGAGTCGACAGGAGTGTTTAACCTCCAGAAAAAACACAATTGTGCCTAAGTTCAAGAATACTTCGATTCTAAATAAACATTCTCATTCATTTCAAAGGGGGCGTGGTGATTGACAAGGACGCTGATTGGCAAAGAAAAATATAATATTTCTACAACTGAACCTAACAGCAGGCATCTTATTAGACCATACAGAGACCGCAGTTTCATTACATTTCTGCACATCGCATCGCTCCTTTACCACACCTAATTAAAATGTAAAAGATTTTCAATAATTCTCCGTTTTTACAGAACAAAATCATGTTATTTAAAGAGTTAAATAGAACAATTAAACTATATTTAATTGTAAGTCAATAACATTGTCTTTCGAAGAAATTAATAGATGTTCTGTGAACAAATGATCATTTTTTTATCAATTCTGTAAATAATTTTCATTTCAAATATCTATCTCTTTAAAAAAAGCCCATCCAGACCACTTCATTGATTCGGATCATTAGCAAACCTCCGTTAAGCAGGACCGTATGGTGGTGGCAGGGGTTCTCCGGCCTCTTGAAAAATACACACACACACCCCATTATTAAGAAGCGCTTGAGCGCGCCAGGAGGACAGATTGATCAGCTCCTCCATGCCGCATGACAATGAAGACCCATCTCTCTCTCGCCAGATCTACCATACCCACATCTAAGATAATCGCTGCATTACTGGTATTGTTTCGTCAGTAATAGTGGGAACCCATCGTGGGAGACAATTTGCGGTTCGCCCAGATACAAACGGTGTGGGGTAGTGCTGCCATTATATACGTTGGGTTCTGCGAAACATCGAACGGACGGAGGGATGTACTACGAGTGTATGGATAACGAATGAATAAAGGATTGTACGAGAACTGCTTTGACATCGTGTAAGCGTTTCTGCGGCTCTCGCTATCGGGGTTCCCCCGGCAGTTGTCTTGCAGAGGTGGGTAGGCTTCAAACAATAGCGCCCGGCGGAGCGCTGGTTACAGTAGGGCTGAGCGCGCATCCACGGGCATCATTACCCTTATTCCACTACCGCGAGCGTTCACAAATGGAGACAGCCACGCGCTCCGGTGATCTCCACACATAGATTACACAGATCCGTGGGTTTAAATCCGTTTTATTAACATCATCCGTGGGAACACACTCTGCAATGATGAATTCTGCCGAGGCGGCTGATGAAGGACCGAATGATCCAGATACGGACCCGTTTTACAAAACAGGTAGACTTGCATGCGAAAAGCCTATGTGAGCGTTTGTTTCTATTGATGTCTATGGGTTTAATTGTTGTAATTGGTTGTATTACTAGTCACATCCATCACTCATCCCTATAGCTACACCTAGAGTTCGTTATTGAGTTAAACAGCATTAGAAACCCACTCCTTATGTGTCCAATTATGTTTAAATGTCATAATTAAAGATAATGCAGCACACTCATCCTGTATATCACATTACACACCTTATATATAGCCTGCAACACACACATATATTATGAGACTGCCATGATCCTCAAAAGCCAGTCTGATGTTCATAGTATGTATGCAGAGAGCAGTTTTTGGCACGTTCAACGCCCTTCTCCGGCGTGTCTGGGTTATTGTGCACAAGAGCAAGGAATCCCCCTTGAAATAAATAGGGCACTACTTGACTGTCACTTTTTCTCGCCCCTTCAACACATTCTCTAATTACGTTACTATCACCTCTGGACGCGCCGGGTACGGCGCTGCGCGGCGCCGCGGCTGGCGCGGGAGTGGCACAGCCTTTTGTCGGTCGTGACATTGATTCATGTTTCTGAGTCTGAAGCCTGTTGATTCGCACAAACAGCTGAAAGTCGCGCTGCTGCGTGTGCTACACAAAGCTCTTTGATTTAAGAATGACCAACATTTTCTGGCGTGGAGAGAGAGACACGAAAGCTCTCTGTCTCCCGGGTTGTGCTGCATCCAGCCAAGCCTCTGCTCATGTGTCCCCCTGATACCTCCACCTGCTGTGGTCCAGCGATTTTATGTACTGTAGATACTCATCAGCGTTTGAACTGTGACCTTTAACACTGACCTACTTCTGGTTTGTCAGGCAAAATGAGCCAGTTATGTATATATTGCGATGTACTGTATGTGTGTTGCCTATGGAACAGCTTTAGGCTCGGTGGTGTGACGTGTGTGGCACTGTGTTGGAATGTTTGCATGGGCATGGGTGTACACCTGCTGTGTTTTGTCACATGTACTCTGTTTTGCGTCATTTGCATGCATGCTTACTGTATGCGTCTTTATATATGTTTGTGTGAACACCATACACTTTAGGCTATTATCTGTGCCCACACATACCAATATTTATGTCATGTGGCATTTTATGTAATTATTATACGCACAAATTTAAGATCTATGTGGCTAAACGTGTGTAGGGCTGCCACACTTCATGCCTTAGTAAATATTTCTCAGTTTGTCTGAAGGTCTTGACACTAAAGATCAAACACATCTCAGCAACAACATTGATCAATAACATTTTTATGGTTTGTCTTCGAGCACAACAAGCAAAGTTGTTCAGCCAACTTTAAACATCAAAACAATTATGAACCACAAAACAACACAAATGAAAAAGGTAACATACAATCAAACATATTGTAATTAATAAACATTCAACAAACGTGACAACTTGCCCTCCTCAAACAACATTTTAATGATAACAATCTTGTTGTGAATACACAGATTTTACAAAAGCACTGCAGGAGAAAACAAGGACTGTTTGCCTTTGGACTTTTTTTACCTTGTGGTTACTGATATAAAACCCTTCTGATTATTGTCCTGTGTGACAACTAGCCCCGATCTTGCTTAGAATACCTTCACAAACTCTCCGCCGTCTTCAGTTAGCACTAAAAGCAGGAGGTAGATACACAAAGCAGATTTCGGAGTGTCACCCAGCGACCCATCCCACGATAGAGATTCTCCCCCACATTCCACTTCCTGCTTTCTTATCCAGCATACAGTACTGAGAGTCTCATAGCGCTTGGATTTCTCCCTGTCTCATCATGGGATTAGCATGTTCACACTGGGTGAGATAATCATGCACACAGCATCGGATGTCTGGGGTTGTCGCTTGTCCACATGAACATCAGGTGCTGTGAGAGAGTCTGCAGGGATGGACACCGCTGTGCCAATGAGGTAGACCACAGTCATGTTGCAGGAACGCGCGTCTGGTTCAAACACAGCATCTCTTCAGGGGTCTTGATGAGGTGAAAGAGCGATATTTTCTATGTTTATGAATATTTCCTGTTATTATAGTTTATTAAAAATACAGTTTATGGAACATATATTGACCATTTGTGACAGTAAGCCCCAAGAGCAACCCACAGATTTAACAGCGAGTAATTTGTATAAATTTAAAAACATTTAAAACACACGTGACAACTTAACCTGCCACGCCATTTTAACCTGACGTTTAAAAAATACAGTCCTACTTTATATCAAGTGTACCCAAAAAAACAAATACAGTGTAACTATTGTATACATTTGTACTCGTATTTAAAGTGTATTCATGTATTAACCCTAAACCTACCCAGAACAACAAAAACACTCTTGTATTAAAACCCAACATTTGTGTAATTGTGTAAAAACACATTTGTGTAATTGGTCTTTTGACTCAAACATCGTGTATTTAAATGAACCATTTCATGCATTTAAAACATTTGCAGCTATTGGAAATTATGCAACTTGGCAAATAAGTTGATTTATTTGAAAGTAAATCTGGCCGACACCCACGGTAACTGGGGTTGCCAGATATTTGGCTTAAAAGCCAGGAAAGTCTCCAGTGTAATATAGCTGAAATCACTTTAAACTGCTTAGCTTGTGGGTTCCTCCTGCTTTGACTGCTATGGCCAAAATGTGACAATATTCTATGATGGCGGTCCAACCGCAGTGTCTTCTTTCTGATATAATCAGCCAATAAGGTTCTGGGTGAGATGAGGTCAGATGGTGTTCTGATTAATACAAGCTATGATTTGTGTGTGTGTAGTTTGGGGACCATCTTTATCTCTCACGATATCGCCGTTACATAATGAATTAAAATAATTGTAATGGTTGCTGTGCTTCTGTTGGCATCCTTTGCAAATTCACTGCTAGCCAGTAGAGTTTCTTATCTAAATATTTTGACATTTGAAGGTTGAGATTTGCCAGAGAAAGACTGTTCACAGATTACAGTGATATTTTCATTTAGCTTCAACACTCTTGTGGCTTTCAGTCAGATTTTAAATGAAACATCTCGCTCTGTTGAACCACTCAGCAGTTCAATGTTATGATTGCCTGTGAATTATGTTTACCTCTGAAGTTCTACATCAAGAAGATCTATCTTTTATACCATTTAAAACTACAACGTACAGTGTATGCTAAACTGTAACAGGATATATATATATATATATATATATATATATGATGGAATATTTTTGCTTGTTTTATCATTTACTGGGTGAAAATCATTTAAATTGTAACTGTAAACTATAGAGACACATTGGCCAGTCAGCCAGAAAAACCTTCGGATGGGAACTTGTTATGCAGTTTCCTCAGCATGTGTCATCACACTTCCAAGAGTGAAGTCATACGCAAACACATGAAATTGAATGACGATAAGGTTCCATCATCGGGAATCTGTTGCACCATAATAACAAGACGCTAGCAACTTAGGAGTTATATAACATTGTTTTGGTTTATATATCAAAACAAAACTTTGAAAGGTTTTGTAATGTTACCTATAGGAGCAGTTTTTGGGTGCGGAACGACAGGGTTACAACAGCTCTGGAAAATAGATGGTCCATAACTTCCCAGGGTAATTTCTGTAAATGCTTACTGTTCTTATTTTACTGAACACCAGTTTTAAAAAAGCGTTATCTTCAGCAACTTGACCACAGAGCAAAACTGCGACCTGTATAGTAGGTGATAATTTACTGTAATCCCTGAACGCATGGATTTTAAGACGCAAAAGTTCCTCTCAACAGGCAGAACCACACGCAGAAGATGACTGTGCTTAAATCTGAAGGCAAACCTTCAGCCATACACTTCATCCTCGGCAGGCCGTCTCTCTGAATGAAGGCCAGAGGGGTTGCTGTAGCAACCGTTGCCAAGATTCCTGTTCTGGACTTTGAGTAGAAAAGGTACATTCAGTGATTATGTTGGCCGGGAGACAGTGAAATAAATTTTAGAAGTATTTTTGGATTTTGTCCACCAGGGGTAACTCGGTGGCAGTTTCATTACAATAGTTTTACTTTCTGTCATTTGTCAGCAATGCACGAGTGAAATATTTCCTTTACATAGAAATTGTGAAACAAAGATCAACTGACCTGTCTAGTTAACCAGAGACTAGATTCTCAGGTTAGTCTTAGAGTGAATCTAGGTTATATAATTTTTCAAAGTCGTTGTCTATGAATAGAATTTATCAGAGGTTAACAGACTGTCTAATCATATCCCACATTTCTGTTTTGAGCTGCAGGTTTACTTTAGCAAAAGCGTGATTTACACAAGTCTACGAATCTATTTTTAGAGTCTTTTATGTTGTTTAATGTTTACACGTAAAAACATCTACACTTTGTAAGCAGCTTCTTCCAGAAGTCTGAGTATTCACTGCCAGTTGAGATATTCTAAGAATTCTGTTATAAAGTATTTAAAGGTGGTCTGAACTAAATATTGTTGTCATTATTTTGAATGAATGTTGCTCGTGTTTACCTACTCATGGTTTGAAAGACACAAGTATTGATCAGTCAAGCCTTAGCTGCCGTCATTATAAAAGATTTAAAACACTGAAATGATTTAAGATACTCCAGTACTTGTTGGTAAGCCTCTCTGGGATGTGTAAAACTTGAGGTAATTTAGGTAATGGTGCCACCCGGCACACCGGTCCTTCAGTCCATTCGAGTAAAATGGAATTCAGCCTTCAGAGTCGAATCTTGATTCCCATCAGTTTGGAATCAAAGCATTTATTCATTTTGGAACCAACTTCTAGTTCTATCCAATAATCCAGTATTTCAGAAGTACAACAGAACACTGCTGAAAATAGCCTTATGCAAACCTACTGAACAGACCTACACCCATAAATGAAGCTTCGGTACATGTGATCACAGGCCAGTGTTATTGGATTGGGACCAGTTCCTGATCTCACAGCTTACATTTTCATAATAGTTAATACTAACACCAAACCCCAGGCAGCCATTGTTTTCAGACTTCCCATTGGGTGGACCTGAGGACTACTGGTCTCCTCACTTTTCTTTCTTGTCCTTGGCAGGATTAGATCCTGTGGGACCATTTGGCAGCGTTTTGGCAGTATTGGTTTCATTTAGTAATTGCAGCGACTGGGAAACTTCCTGGTACTTCGGTGAGCTTTGTGTTGCTGTTTGTATGAATACACCCTGATCCTGTAACATGGGCAATAGGGAATGCTTCACATCATGACCTTCTCATGCGGTCGGATTCTGGTTGATGTTTCCAGGTGTAATTCAGTGTATCAAACATGTGACTCTTTTGTTAATGATCTGACAACATGACCTAATTAGTCTCCATTCTTATACCAAATACAGATCAAATGTATATACATAGACTTACAGACATGCATGTTCCCAGTGTACTCGCGTGAGGCGTACATGATGAAGATCTCATAAAACATACAGGAACGCTGCATGACATCTTTATGAAATATGGATTTGGCACTTTGTATGCAGTGGATAGACTTGTGACATCTCACAATGCCCATTTTCTTTCATCTGACATCTTAGATGTTACAAAACTATCTGCAGTGTCCACAGAGACTGCAGCGTCTCTGTACAGCCGGCTAACACAGTAGTCTGGCCATCCAGTCTTTGTTTACAATAGGCATAATAGGCATATTTGCATAAAATAGCCTGTATGCTATCTGATAAAGCATGGTGTTGGCAACGCTCATGTTGTGGGTTCGATTCCCAGAAAATGCACACATGCCTGCTAAAAGCTGAAATGTATATTTTGATCTACATACAATATTTGGAAGCAACACAGTTGACAGACATCAGGTTTAGTTGTAGAGCGCATCCCAATTAGCATACTTTGCAAAACATGCATACTATGAATTGAAAGTATGCACTTCGCTGGTGATGTAGAAATGTTGATGTAGAACTGTCTTGATGCCAAAGACCCTCTTGTCACAGACAATTTGTGTACTGTAAGTGTTGTTGCATAAACAAAAGTGTTAACACCCAGCTAAATTCATTATCTTCAAATCTTCAAAAAAACTCTTCACCATATGCACATTCCCGGAAGGGAGGCTGTTCCAGAGATAGACAGCATCATTTAAAAGATCATTTTATAAGATAAGATACTTCGTTTCAATCCAAATTCTAAAGCCCCATCATATGCAAAAAAGGCAAACCCATAATCCACAAACACCTTTGTATAATATTACAATTAAGATGTAATGTATGTATCTTGCAATTTTAGGTTTTGAACAGTGGTGGCGATAGAGAGGCAAAAATTACAGAATGCAGGTTACAGAATACAGTACACTATATTAGCTGCATCTGAAATCACCTACTTCCATACTATATAGTAGGTGAAAATCAGTATGCATAAGGAATAGTAAGTCAGAAACCTCATTATGCATAAACAGTAGGTGAGAAATACCCAGATGGTCTACTGCTTTCGGCGAGATTTAAATTTGCATCAGGTGGACACTATTCTATCCCATGAGGCTACGGTAATGACGGCAGAGGGGCCCAAAATGAAAAAATTCAGAACGTACCGTTTTAACAGTCGATAAGTAGGTACATGATCCAGTTCAGTACGTACGGTCACAGTATGCGATTTTGGACGCGGGAATTGCCACATGTTAGGTATCATTAATCTTACACTGACCACTGTCATTACCTGTTTCCCTTACTTTTAAATAATTACAATAAACAAAATTTAAAAAAACATACAGATTTGATTGGTAATACTCCACGAAGTAACGAAGCTACACCTGCTCAGGTGTCATTTCTCTCACACGCAATACTTCTCTTCTTCTGCTGATGGTTTGTTACAGCCCTCTGGCGCCGTGACAGTACAATGTAAATGTAAACAAACGTATGACCCCGAGCATGAACGTGTTGACACGCTTTATATATACAGTATATATATATATATATATATATATACACACACACATACAACATATAAACATATATACATACATGCACACGTTGGAGGAGTGGAGTTTAGCGCTCCCTGCACTGATGAATAATCGCACTGCATCAGTTATGACATTTGCAGAATCAACATCTAAATCACTTCATGCATCACAAGTCACTGCTTTCCCTCCAGCTCATAATGAACCAAGAGCAGTTCTGTGTGCTGCTGCCAGTCAACCCTCAATAATTACTGACTCGTTTGTATGAAAGTGTTTATCATTATATTTTAGTTGTTAAAAGCAAACAAAAACCTTAAACTATGAATTACATCACTGAACCACTAAAACACATTAAAACACATTAACAGCTAAATAAGTGTGGTTAAATACATAAACAGTTAATAGATGTGAAAATGGGGAAAATGTCTGCGTTCAAAACTGTTTAAGCAGACGTGTGTGTGTATTCATATGTGTGTGTGTGTGTGTGTGTGTGTGCAGATTTAGCTATATTTGTGAGGGCCAAATGTCTTCACTAACATAGTGAAATATCATGACAACCAACTTGTAAGAACATTTTACTGGTTCTCACTAAATAAAAACACTCATAAAGCTGCCAAATCATGTTATCTTTAAATGTAACGTCATGCACATGTTTCTGTAAGGTTTAGGGGTAATGTTAGGGTCGTAGCATAAAAAAATATCATTAGCCTGATATAAATCAGTGGAAGTCTATGGGATGACCTCATCAATATTGTCAAACAAATGTGTGTGTGTGTGTGTGTGTGTGTGAGAGAGAGAGAGGGAGAGAGAGGGCAATGGTGTCTGTCCTCTAGCAGAGGCAGGGGAAAGTCAGTTCTCACAGTAAATTTAACATGCCATGTTCAACATCAGGCTCCTCCACTCAGGTTTAATAGTTGATGTAGTCTGTAGATAGGAGGCAGTCTAAGAGAGAGATGAAAGATATCACTCAACACTGTAATGACTGCTTTCGAGGTCTCTTACAGCTTCAACAGATGTACCTTACGGGAGCGCTAGTGTGTGTACATTTGTGATGATGTCTGGACAAGTGTGTGAGCATGTGTCACATTCGTGAGCATGCTGCATGTGTGTGCGTCTGCTCTGTATGTGTGCTTAAGTGTGATTGAACGTTTCCCCACCGGCTGCCCCAGCGCCCAGCTGTCTGCTGTGGGATTACAGAGCAGGCAGATTATACCACTAATGAATCCAAACAGAAGGAGCTGTGCCAACAGCTGGGCTTCCCCCTCGCCCGACCTACTGTGGCCTACTACTCTATTTTCCACGATCAAAGCATTCAGTATTCTGCCCAAACTCTTGTGTGTTATTCAGCATCTACAGTTAATGGGTGTCCCCTGTGATCCATGTAGAAAACATACTGCTGACTGAAGCTACAGCAACTGTTATGTCCATTAGCTCGCCCATTCGCCCGTGCCATTCTGTGTGTATATTGACCAGGAACAGCACTGTCGCCTCAATGTATTTATGTTATATTTGCACATGTTTGAAATATAACAGATATCGTAGCGTATCCAATGTTTATTACAGATGGTGAATGAGGTGGTACGCAAGAATTATGAAGTAATAATTTAAAGGAATACTTCACCCAAAAAACAGTTTGTTATTTAATACAAAAGGGTACGCTTAGCAGAATGCAATGGAAATGAATGGTGACCGAGGATTGTAAAGTTCCAGAAATGATGGAAGCATCATAAAGCCCTGTAGTCTATACAAATGATGCTGTAGTTCAGATCTTCGGTATTTCAAGTAATATGTTGTTTTTGCACAAAAAGACATTATGTTAATCCCTCCGTTCAATCACTTTTGTGATTTGATGTCATTTTTGTTAAAAGACTATTTTGTGGGTGAACTGTTTCTTTAAGAATTAATCATTAAAAAACGTAACTTTCCCTTTTTCTCTTTATTCCTCTCTGTCAGTTCCCTCTTTCTCCTCAGGGTCTCTCAGGAATGACGGAATAAAGGCGTCTGATGTCTTGACAGTTTTGAGAGAGAAGGTTGCCTTTGTCTCAGGTGGGAAATGGGTGTTTGCATTGTAAACGCATTCATTCACTTTGGCCGTTTGGTGGGTTGTCTCTGGCTTGCTTCATTCCAGCACTGAACAGCTCTGTTCCTCTTAAGCACACACACACACACACACACACACACACACACACACACACACACACACACACACACAGAATTATGGGTATTAACATGATTATGACCATTGAGGCTTTATATGGAATAAAATGATCCTCTTCTTTTAAGGAGGAAGAGATAAGAGAGGGGGACCCATCCTCACCTTCCCTGCACGAAGTAACCACGACAGGATAAAACAGGATGAGTTGCGCAAACTGGTGACTTACCTCTCCACTGTACCCAGGTCAGGGCTGTCAGGATTATGAAATTTTGGTGCAGATCAATTGTCATGCAAATTATTGGTTTGTCTATTTGGATCATGTCACTTACAACAGTGAAGCCTCATAAGAATACACATTTTAAAGTTTATGAATTATTATGTGATTAATAATATTATAACAAAAATATTTTCTGATAGGTCGACTTTAGTTTTAGTCCATTTTCCATGCACAGACACTCGGAATGGAGAGTGTAAGAGTTTAATTTTTAGGTGAACTGTACCTTTAAAAGAATACATTCAGTCTAGTGGCAGGTCTGTCTGAAGGATGAGTTGTTGATGTTTTCCCTTGAGCATCTCTGTGGTCTTTTAGCCATTGTGATGCAATGCTACGAAAATGCTACGAAGAACTACAGCATATGGATTCATCAGTGTGTAGCTTGGCAAGCTTAAGCACTTACAGAAAACATTTGCGTAGACATTTTAAACAGGATGCTTCTTCTCAATGTGTTTGACTTGCAGTGAGGATGTAAGCAAACGAGGGTTTACCGTGATCATCGACATGCGCGGCTCTAAGTGGGATCTGATCAAGCCTCTTCTGAAGACCCTGCAAGAATCATTTCCAGCCGAGATCTGCGTCGCTCTCATCATCAAACCAGACAACTTCTGGCAGAAACAGAAAACCAACTTTGGCAGCGCCAAGTTCACATTTGAGGTATGAGAATGTCACTGTCAGACGAGACGAGTGAAGTCACGACAAATATTTTCTCTAGTATCAGCATTTTACACAGGGTAAGTTTTTATAGCATTTCAAAACGGTGGCGTCTGCAGCTGTACACGCTGTGCTTTTGATTTGTGTTATCATTATTATACAGTGGTAAAAGTAGTCAGGTTTCATTAAACACACCAATATGTTACTTAAAGAGATAACTGAAATATTCTGTAATTCTGTCATTATTTACTCACCCTCAAGTTGTTCCAGACCTGTATACATTTCTGCTGCTGTAGGAAACAAATACTGTGAAAGTTTGATGCCCCAAAACTGTTTGAATACAAGCATTCTTCATTCTATCTTACTTTGTGTTCAGCAGAACAAAGAGATGTATACAGGTCCGGAACTTGAGGGTGAGTAAATGATTACTTTAAAATGATTCAGTGAACTGTCGCCTTAAGGGTAATGTAACATACTAAAACTAACATAGTAAAATACTGGCTAAGTAAAAAAAAAGCTGTTTTAAAAAAGCTGTTTTTAAAACGTGTCACGTGAGCATGCACATAGAAACGTCCCATCAGCAGGAAGTTGAAACATTAAACCATTATGTCACCACTGTGCAAAAACAGTAAATATTGTAGATGAAATAATTTTGTCTTATTATTTCTGACTTGTCTTATCATTTATGTAATGTTCCTATTACGGTCCCTTGACTTTAAAAACATGCTTAATATTTCTTATGCTGGTACATGAGTTCTTATTTGTCACCCATAGACCAGTATGGTTTCTGTGGAGGGTCTGACTAAGTTGGTGGACCCGTCTCAGCTGACATCAGATCTAGAGGGAACGCTGGAGTACGACCACGTGGAATGGACCGAGCTCCGTGTTTCTCTTGAGGAGTTCACAGGAGGAGCTTTGCACCTGCTGTCCCGGCTGGAGGAGCTGCAAGAGGCGCTTTCCCGTCAGGAGCTGGCCGCTAACGCAGAGGAAGCGCGGAAGCTCCTGGAGGAACATGCACGTTTGAGGAAAACCTTGACGAAGGCGCCGGTGGATGAGCTTGATCATGAGGGACAGCGGCTCCTGCAGAAGATCAGGGATGGAGGAGATGGAAGACTTTCAGGTGGGGCAGACTTCCAGAGTTTGGTGCCTAAGATCTCCGGCCTGCTGGATAAACTTCAGGTTATGCGACAGCATTTGCTGCAGGCCTGGCACAACCGCAAACAACAACTGGACCAGTGTTTTCAGCTACGACTGTACGAGCAGGACGCAGAGAAGGTGAGAGGATGAAAGAAAACACATGGATGAGAAAAATAATGTAGAGCAGTCGTATTACACCAATTTCCTGTCTTAAGGTATTGAGTCAAGATCTGACAAGTTCAAATGGGTTTCTAACTGAAATCACTATGGTTGCTAGGATTCTGAGGTAGAGTGTTTCTGGAGTACGGCCCCAAAGCTATATCCAAGCACCAGAATATCAGAATATAATAATTATCACAAGGAAACAATATGGTTAATTATCTTAGCTGTAGGCTGTGTTTATAGTCACTTATGTGGCCTTGAACATGAATCATTCAATCAGGATCAAAAATATCTATTTGATAAAAAGTATAAATAATGAATGACTAAATTATGACATGCACACTGTGGTCCCTTCTGTGGTTGGTTGTCTGCAGGAGTCCTCATGTTCCGTTTAGGACCAAACTGAGAGAGACTCACACACTCTCCGGTCCTGCTGAGAGAGCCCATCTGTGCTCCACCAGAGCCAGTATACTGAGGACTATTGCTTGTAAAACAGCCAAACGGAGAGTGTGTGTATATTAAGGTTTACTTGTACACTAACAGGAAGCTAAATCACCCAAAGCCCTACGACGACTGTTAAGCAATTTCGTCTGCTCTTTTGTAAATATTTACGGGCAGGCATGCGACTCGACCGGTCAAACGTGGTCATTTACAAGCCGAGATCATAGTTTGCTACTTATGTGTGTCTGAGCATCCTGGAATGGGAAGTTTTAGGAATCTTCTACATGTGAATGTTCTCTCTCTCTGTGTAGATGTTTGAGTGGATAGGACACAATAAAGAGCTGTTCTTACAGACACACACAGACATTGGCGTGAGCTACCAGCACGCAGCAGATCTTCAAACCCAGCACGACCACTTTGCCATGAACTCAATGGTAGGACGTCCAGATGTGTTAATGGAACGCTAGAGAGAAACAGTCTTGACTTAAAACAGCATAAATTCAGCTGCATTATGTGTCTGTCTGGCACCCCATCAACCTCTTCTTTTCAGAACGCTTACGTGAACATCTCGCGCATCGTCTCCGTGGCGACGCGGCTGTGTGAAGCGGGTCATTACGCGGCCGCTCAGATACAGCAGATCTCAGGTCAGTTAGATCAGGACTGGAAGAGCTTCGCGTCAGCTCTGGAGGAGCGCAGCGCCATTCTGGCCATGTCGTCTGTCTTCCAGCAGACGTCTGAGCAGGTAACCGCACTGTGTGAGATCTGATCTCTTTAAATCTTAATTAGTATTTGGACTCTTGAGTCCTTTTACGTTAAGTGTTAAAGACATAAATATTGGTTTTGACTTTGATTCAATAACCGTGATTTATTTGATCCGCTTTGCCAAATTATTCCTGATTTCCTCTATGTGAAGATTCCCTGTCAGCTCCAGTCAGCTTTCCTCATTTGTAACTACACTTTCTGATCACGCACACGCAGCTTATTCACACTTTTGATTTATGACCTCAGTTAGTATGATCATTACCAACTCTGTAATTATGTCTAAGCTTGTTTGTAATGAGTGTGTACAACTGTCCCACTGTCCTCTGTGGTTTTGTTGCAGGGATCATTAATGCTGTGCAGTTTAAGAGTTTTCCTCTGTGTGCTGTTCTTAGTTTCTCTCCAGTATAGAGGGCTGGGTGAAGTCGTGCGATGAGAGTGGGTTACCGACGGCAACGCAAGAGCTTGAGATGGCCATTCACAACCATCAAAATCTGTACGAGCAGGTCACCACAGCATACACAGAGGTAACAGCACTTGTATTTTACAGGATGTTGCCTACAAAGATTTCTCATGTATTGATGTCAAAGATGGCTGGTTTGGTGTTTAATGATACAGACGGGTAGTTAAAACTCCAAAACAGGTCAACTAACATCTATTACTATAGTGAAGCTTCATTAAAGCACATACCCCAGGTTGCTCCAAAAAGATTAGTAACTGTAATAAATGTACTGTAATAAATCGACACTCTTATTCACTTTATTTCCCATTACGTTTACATTTATAAGTAGACTTTAATGAAACAAAACAAACCATGGTCCAAAGTCTGAGGAATTATGTCCACTGTGTATTCTCAGACTGCCACTAAATCTTAAGACACATGCAAACAAAATGGTGTTTTTCATAATTACTAAAGGTCTGTGGTCTTTCTGATTCCAGGTCAGTCAGAAAGGGAAGACCCTGCTGGACGTGTTACAGAGGCCCCAGCCCCCAGCTGACTCTGGGTCTCTGACAGCTGGGGCAGACTATAGTCTGGCAGTGAGGGGGGTTTTGGAGGTGGTTCATGAGGTTGTTCACCAGTATCGCAGACTAGAGGGTCTCCTGCAACACCGCAAGCTGCGACTGCACCAGAGACTTCAGCTGTGTGTGTTTCAGCAAGACGTGCAGCAGGTAACTAATGCGGGCATGCACATTTACACTTGCATGTTCACAAATACCCACATATGCACACTAATGCATGCACATGCATATATGCGTGTATGCAGGCAGATATGCATGCCTGAATACACATACATGTATGACTCACACACAGATAATGCATGCATGCACATGCAAAACAAACATGCATATATCACTCAGACATGCCTCCATGCAAACACATGCATACATCACTCAGGCATACGTCGTTGCATACACATGCACATTTATGTATCGCATTAACATGCACGTATGCTTGTCCATGCATATACATGCACACATGCATTCATGTACGCACAAATAAACACATACGACACATAATTTAACAAACAGATATGACTAGGGGCATCAGAAAATGTGACCTAGACTCTCAACCTTTCAGCTATATGTTCAGCTTGTTTGCAGATATTTATGTGTAAAGATGTTTCACCGAGGGCAGAACAAAATATCAAGTGCAGAGAGTATTAAAGGAAGTGACACGGATTCTGACTCACACAGCTGACTAAGATTGCCTCAGTGTCCTCTAGGGACAACAGTATTGTGCTTGGCCCCCAGTCAATACTTTTAACAATACACTGCACTTCCTGTGGCCGTCACTTTCAGGGACTTTCTGTTGTACCTTCACCGGTTCTCTGTCATGCTGTGTGTTTGCTTTGATCTGACTGGATCATTTCCAGCGCCCCTTTAGAGAATTCCGGCCTGCTTGGGCTTTGAGCTTGACTAGTGAACTAAAGAGATCAGACTTCTAGCTGCTCGAGTGACTGTTCAATCTCTCAAAAATACCTCAGAGACTGTTGTCATTGAACTTTTTAAGCTCAGATGTGCAATTAGGATGCGTCTAAATGGTTCCCATAGGATAGAAAATCACAAATGACATTTCTGTTGTATCTCAATTATTTCTTCCAGGCATCAGTTTAAATGCAGAGTGAACAGAGACTATATTACTTCTGAGTGGCTTTGAAGTCAGAATTGGACTATTGAATTGTCAGAAAAAACTACACTTTTATGTGTAAAGTTTCTGTGTAGAGATTTTAACAACGCGGTCTATATGTGTTCGGTTTTACACGACAGTATTTCTATACTTATTTTTCTTAAGAAAGGTGGGGTGGGTAGATAGCTAATAGCCTTTACATCACAGTTATTGATGTGATTTGATACATGCTTTGCATGTCAGAAGTAAGTGTTACTGGGGGAGGAGATCATTTGATTGGGCACAAGAAATGAGAAATCAGTATTTTCAGTTTTATTTTCTGTATATCTGCACCAGTGATCAGATCAGAAGCAGTTTTTTTCTGAGTCAGCTGTTGTTTTTCCACAAGAGCTGGTGTAAATGCATTTACATTAAATGTGTTTATTGATGTTATATTCCCTGTTTCTATTGATTGCATTGCATTCTACATTGTTGTTTTAAAACTGCTATTTTAAAGCCCATTTCAGTGTCAATGCGCTTATTATGCGAAAGTTCCAAAGTTTTAAGCATAAGTTCAGATGGAGCCTGATCATCCTGGCATATACTGATATCAGACTTTTTACATTTTGTCATTGCATTTCCCGGGATTTGTACACATGACCACGGCATTTGTTAGCATCAAACTTTCCAACCTACAGTTGACCTACAGAAGAAAATGTATTTGCTGTACCATAACACAGAATTTGTAGCAATTTTTTAAATGTTCTGAAATGTTCCTTTAAACTTGGAATATTCCAATGTTAATGTTAGTGTGTGTGTGTGTGTGTGTCCAGGTGCTGGACTGGATTGAAAACCACGGAGAGGCGTTCCTCAGTAAACACACTGGAGTAGGGAAGTCAGTGCACAGAGCACGAGCACTACAGAAAAGACATGACGACTTCCAGGAGGTGGCACAGGTTAGAACAAGCCCTGCTTATGTTGTGCTTGTGTATGTACTTCTTTGTGTTAAAAGAAGCGGGTTTTGGATTCTGGTCCCTAACAAGGTATGCTGATGTCCCTGGCAGGTCTCCTAACTAACTTATCCAGCCTCCCTTGGTCAACTAGGTTCATCAAAAAGACTATTCTGGTTGACCTGGTGGACGACATGGCTGTGCTGGTCCATCAGATGGACAGTTACAGTGTGATCTTTCTCCTCATAGTTATATCTTTGTCTGTTTCTTTCTAAGAACACTTACACAAACGCGGATAAGCTGTTGGAGGCAGCTGAGCAGCTGGCTCAGACCGGAGAATGTGATCCAGAGGAGATTTACGCTGCGGCCCATCACCTGGAGGTCAGAGTTCAGGAGTTTGTGCGGAGGGTGGAGCAGAGGAAACTGCTGCTGGATATTTCAGTGTCTTTTCACACCCACACCAAAGAGGTATCACACACACACACAGTCATAGGCTGGTTAGTCATGATGTGTCTACACATAATATCTCTTCCTTCTTTTTCTTTCTGTCTTATGTGTCTGTCTGTCTCATGTGTCTTTCTGATGTGTCTGGGTGCAGCTGTGGACGTGGATGGAGGACCTGCAGAAGACTCTGGTGGAGCCGCTGGTGAACTCAGACTCTGTGGATGGAGTTCAGGAACTGATCAGACAGTTTCAGCAGCAGCAGAGCAGCACGCTGGACGCCACGCTGAATGTCATCAAAGAAGGGGAGGAGCTTATTCAGCACCTGCGGTGAGTTTAACAACTCTCATCAGCCTATGAGAACATTCTGCAGTGATAATTCACCATAACTTTTTTGAAACAGTATCTTTTGTTAATATTGCTTAAGCTTAATTAGAACAAGTTCTTCTATCTTGGCTTTTGTTACATTGATAGTAAATCTAGAAAGATTTGAACAGAAATCGATGAAATCTAATCAGGACCGGCCAGATCGGGCCTCATGCCTCCCACACGAGCGTCACATCTTAATGTGACCGCGCTCGAGCTAACTCATAGCAGTTCAGCCATGTTCAATTCTTAGATCAATTCTAATACATTTTTGTTCAGAATTGCCTCTGTGGGAGTGTGTATATGTGATGCTGATTGGCTGGTTGGAGATGAATATATGTTTTGAAGAGATTGATTGGCTGGCGGGTGTTGTGTGTTGGTACAGAGACTCAGCACTGGCCTGTAATAAGCTCCCTCACGCCAGCTCGGTGGCTCACATCGAGGGGGTCCTGCAGCAGCTGGATGAAGCTCAGACTCACATGGAGGAGATTTTCCACGAGCGCAGAATCAAGCTGGACATTTTCCTGCAGCTCCGCATCTTTGAGCAGTACGCACTGGAGGTGTGTGTGTGTGTGTGCGTGTGTGTGTGTGTGTGTGTGTGTGTGTGTGTGTTTCATCAGGTGTAACTGTACCGAACAGATCAATGCTTTTGTGTATGTTAATATTTCTTCATAATTTTACAGTTTTATTTGTTTATAGTGCATAAGAATAGAAAACACATCAACATATATACATATATATATATATATATATATACACATACGCAAAGATCGCAGGTGTACAGAAGTTAGGAACAACTGTGTGAGGTTTATAGAGATATTATAGACTTCCTTCAGTAATATAGACATAAATCAAACTATACACAGACTTCTAAAGCTACTTCGTGTAATACTTGTATTATTTTTTATATTATGTTTTTGTTTGCAAACTTTATGATGGCAAGGGCCCCCCAGATACGAGTAACCTTTTGCGACACAAAGCCAACTAAATATTTTCATGTGTAAAGACCCACTTATAGAGTGTCAGATTATTGGTAACTGTGATATTATCAAAACAACATATTGTTTGCAAAATTAAATATTTGACTTTTAAGACATCGTTGTACTACAGCTAAAGAAATAATTATGGTACAATTAAAGTGAATGTTAGATGTGTAAACCTGAATCAGTTCTGATTTGTTTACAGGCATTTATTTACATATATACAATTTTCTCAATAAATCTTGTGCTAGTAGCAGCTTTATGAAGAATTTTGAAAAAAACGTTTTTTTCTGTGTGTCTACACCTGTGTTACTTTAATAAATCCTCCGCTGTTTGCATTGTGGGTGAAATTTGTGCATGTGTTTATTGTGCATGTTTTATATTTTGTGAAGTCGGTAGTAAGTCGGTAATCACTGTGGTTGTGCCACAGGTGATGGGCGAGCTTGACGCATGGAAGCAGGATCTAATGCGACAGGCGTCTGACTTTAACACAGAGGAACTCACGCTGGCTGAACAGAGACTCCACAGACACACTGAACGCAAGCTCGCCATGAACAACATGACCTATGAGGTCATACAGCAGGGACAAGACCTCCATCAGTACGTCATGGAGGTCCAGGCTACAGGTGAGGAGCTGGGCGGAGGGAAAAGGGAGCGTTTATATTGAGATTGTTTAACTGACTTGACAATCAAAATAAACAATACAAGGATAAATAATAAGTCTCAATTAGTCTAGTGCAGTAAGTGTTTATATAATATAATATAATATAAATGGAACAGAAAAGATATAGGTAAGTGCTAGTATAAATGTGTCAGGTGTTGACAGGATCTTTGTAGTTTCTTTAGAAGATTGTAGATCTTTAGTAGTTTCTTAAAAATGGCTAACGACTGCTGCTGAGGTTGAGTCAGGTTGAGTCAGGTAGATCATTCCACCATTGAGGAACACCAGAGATATACAGACAGTGAGAGGGTTGGGGCAAGAGTGCGAGAAAGAGAGAGGTAATTGTTACATCTAAAGATCATCTGAAGGAATGTATCAACCTCTTTACTATATATAATACATTTTAAACATCAACATTTCTCATCATTGAATTGCTGTTTTATGATCAATATTTGTAAAATGCCTCAAGCGCCATCTTGAATTTTTTTCTTCACTGTGCTTGTCGCAGTGCATTCTGGGATTGTGGCTCCATTCAGGACTCATGTGATGATGCCTTCAAATTTGGCCAAGACAGGTTTCTTAGAAGAAAGGCAGCATAATTCAACTGGCTACCCTTCGAAACAGCCCTTCGCTTTGCGAGCTCACTTAAACGTCGGCACTGAGGACAGATCGCTAGATTTTAGAATGGAACGAAAGACAATTAAACAGGCAAAATCATCAAAAAAAAGATCAAAACCTGAAAAGGTGCAGATTTGGATTTTCTTAAAGGTCAAATGAGTCAGCAAAAATGTCCGCACACCTCATAGAGTTGAGTGTGTTGGGCTATACTGAATGGAGGTGAAAGGCCGTTAGGAGTGGTAAATATAGAGATACTGTGACAGCTCATACAGCAGGAGGAGAGCTCGCTCATGTCTGCTGGAGAAGCTGATGGGAGATAAAAAGGACGCAGGAGGAATGATGAGATAAAGGAGTGTGAATCAGCCCTCTCTTCACTCCTCCATGCTCTGTTGAATTTTATTGACAGTTACCACGGACACAACAGCTGAAAACTGTTACACATATTATGGGCTGTCTTAGATACAAGCGCATAAAAGAGCTAAGGGATAGAAACAGACCCATGAGTGGGAACGAATGAAACCGCAGGGTCTAAAATATATCATAAAATGCAAATAAAAAATGTACTTGATTAAATGTATTAAATGCAATGCAATGTACTCCCAGTTAAATCTTGGGAGTTGGCTGGTAACTTTATTTATAAGAAAATGCATGTATTATGAATTATGAGAACTGAATCCTGCTGATACAGAGGAGAGGTTTGAAACAAAGCAGCTAAAGGTATGTTTACATTAACAGCCTTTTGCGATGTCCTGAAGTCATTGAGTTTCATTGAGAAGCTATGATTTCCAGCAGCACACGCAACAGGGTTCATCGCTGAAGTTGGTTATGCAAATGAGCTTTGATGCAACACAATAATCACCAATGAAAATGCAGAAAGATACTGTGTGCAAAATCGCAGAAGGCCGCCACAATCTTAATATGACACCCAAAATCGCTATTTGATTTGCGCTCAAATCTATTTTTGCTTTGACTACTTCTTCAAGTCAACGTGAGGTACTGCCAGAAGGAAAAGACAGCTGGACTAACTTTTTTGATTTTTTGATTTGATTTTTGATTACAGAAACATTTGCAGTCCTTTCTGAAATACACTGTCCCAAATTGTTGTTACAAACAGAGATTTGCATTGGCATGCAAAATGCATTTACTCTTGAGAAAATATTTTCTCTTTCTCTCTTTCTTCCTTCTTTTTTCCTTCCCCCATTTAGCGTTTTTTTGGACCTTGTGTGTATGCTGGAAACAGACAGGGTGAAATTGATTGGAAGGGGTGGAGAGACGAAGACGTGCTTTTTCCTCCATACAGCCCTAGGATCTCTCATACTATTAATGCTGTATGAAGGGGTGAGGTTGCTATGGAAACTCCTCCTTACATCCCATACCAAGGTTTCCATGGCGACAGTGCCTTGCTTGTCACTCCGGGGTTGCCATGAACACTCTTCGGCACTTACGCTCGGCATACTGCAGAAGCTACCCTGTCACTCATGCATTGCGTTCCCATGGGAACTGACTCTAGCAGACCGCCGTAGGGTTCCCATGGAGATTGCCTGCGGGCAGGTACATGAGGATAAGTGGGGTGATGGAGGGGTTAGTGGATGGAGGTTAAAACGCGCTGTGTTGCATCAGCAGACGTGCTGTAGAATCTCTGTCTGTCACGCACATGCAGACATTGGTTGTGTGATACACAACGCTAAAGCTGTAGACACGCAAACACACGTATAATCAATGGCGTTTATTGCATTCCATCACATGCTCACCTGTCTGACACGTTTCCTCACATCCCATAATAAGTGCTCCCTGAGATAACAGAAAAGGCATGCAGACCTTCAGACAGTCTGAGCCATAGAGGGCCAAGGCCAAGCGCCCCCTTCTGGACAGATTTTTGAAATACTGTGTGGACACCAAGGGCAGTTTTTTATTTGTTTTGTTGTTTTCCCTAATTGGCTTCCCCAAGATTTTATTTTCACTTTCAGCAAGGAGAAAAATGACTGACACTGGACACTTGCCAGATTGTGAGTGGTCAGGAGATAATAACTGTGTTATTATTTTTGGCTTTGTGTATGAATGTTTGTGTGTGTTGTGCAGGTATGGAGCTCACAGGAGAGAAGGACGTGGATTTGGCCTCCAGGGTTCAGGAGCTTCTGGAGTTCTTGAATGAAAAACAACACGAGCTGGAAGCGAGCGCAGAGCACACACACAAACGTCTGGAGCAGTGCCTGCAGCTGCGACACCTGCAGGCGGAGGTCAAACAGGTGCTTTGATCGCATTAAATAGACACATCCCAATTCATGTGTATTCAGGAGGCCCTGCTTAAAATGACCCTCGCCCTGATGTTAGGAGGCATATCTGTTCCTCTGACGTTTATATTCAGGAGAATAAACTTATGCTGTGCTGCAGTCCAAGATTCTGACTGATGCTATTAGCCCAGAGTACCATTGCCAGGCTAATCGCTTTTATCCTTGACACTCTCACACACACACACACACACACACACACACACACACGGTCATATACAGACTCGCTCTTGTGGTGCGTGGGTGCATATTGCAGCCCTGCATATCAGCGCTGCTCATTGTATGTCAAAAAAGATTAAATATTGCATGCTGTGTTTTAGCGCCAAAAAAATGAACCTTTTCAAACGGCCGATAGGTAATATAATCTATTGTTAAATAAATCAGCACTGCATTGTATTTAAATTAAGTCTATTCAGTATAAACATATCTTTTATTTTAAAAAGTCAGCACAATTTGCCAGGCACAATTACCTTTGGAAATCAGGTAAATGGTCATTAAAATTTTGTTTGAAATATATATTTCTGTACATTTGCTATTGATCACAGCTGCAGTAATTCATCATGATGATCAAATGATGAAGAAAAATGTTATAACATGCATACATTCAAGGAATAGACCTTCTGTTAAACTCATTACTGCCTTTAAAAGCTGTAAAATGCTGCTTTCGAAGGAGGCATTTTAAAGTAGAAAGGCATCAGGGCATGTCTGAATCCAGTGTTTGCTTCACTTCCTGTCTCAGGAGAAACCTTCATCTGATCAGTTTTTGAAGGCAGCATAGATGTATCCTTCACTGCCTTTGATATCCCACAATCCTGTGCATGTGCACAGTATTAAAAAAAAAAAATTGCACAAGTAAAAAAAAATTCAAATGCACCCACGAGTTTTTGTATAAATGTTTTTGTATAAAAGTTTTATTTACACTTTTAACATTTTTTTACACTTTATTTAACACTTTTACATTTTAACACATAAATATATGAGTGTACTGTACCTTTAATGTAAAAAAACTTTACGGTATGTTTGATAACTGCTAAGGGGAGGATTCAGAATGAAATTACCTCAGATATCTGACAACAATCATGGAAATATAATCACATATTTTTATATCGGTAAACAGAGATATTATTATTACAGACTTTATTGTCACTGTTATTGAATAAATGTGATGTACAAATGGTTTTATAAAGCCACTGTAAGAAGCACATGTATCTGTTTGCATACACGTGTATTTTCGCGTTAACATACATGTGATGATGCGTGCAGGTGTTGGGCTGGATTCGTAATGGAGAATCAATGCTCACGGCGAGCACAACCAACGCTGGTTCTTTGTCTGAGGTGGAACAGCTTCAGAGAGAGCACGAACAGTTCCAGCTCGCCATTGAGGTACACACACACAAACGCACACCTACACACACTCGCACATATTCCTCAGCAAGTGGCAGTATTACTGCTGCATATCTTTTTAAAAAGCATTTTTCCCGCTAGTTTCAAATAAATACAAATGTTGAGGAGTGTGAGGAGACTCTGGTCTAATTTCTGGCAAAAATTGATGTCTATTGTTGTAGTCTATCATAAGCGGAGGATGAATTGGTCAGTAAATTATATTGCCCTCTGCATTATACGCAGCTGAGAGATGGAAGAGCAAAAAGCTGACTTGATCTTTTTTCACAACAGTTACTCAGCAAATTTACGAGCAGTAGGAAGCACATTACTCAGAGATGAATACTGAGATTTAATTCAGTAAATTGCTGCTTATAATTCTCAACTAACGACAGACGCTTTAAATCAAAGAAAGCCGAATACCTGAAACAGAATACCTGCCAAGATATTCTTTCCATTAGAGGAAAGAAACCAGTATGTTTAAATTATCTACAGCGGTGAGTCCCAAACGCCTCTCTAAAAGCCACGCCCCCTCTAAAACCCATGAACAAACACAGCCAATGGAACTCACTGATGATGAAACAATTTGTGATGAGGAACGCAAATACATGCCAGCTAACCATTGTAGCTAGCTAATTATTATATATATATATATATTTATTATAATACATTTATTGTTGTGGTTCCATCCCAAAGAGGAAAGAAATCACTTTCCCAGACTCTTACTTTCACTCTGCCCGGTTGGTGGCATGAACTTCATATCTCCATCAGAATGGCATGAGTTTTCAAGAAACAACTAAAAACTCTTCTTTGTCGTCTTCACTTCCTTGACTAATTTACTAACACATCCCCACTTCTACTTCTTTAATAAAAAAAAAACCTTCTTATACTGTGTTAAAATACCTGGGACCTGTCTATAGCACTTATTCACTGTTGCCTCTTATTGTAGTTGAAGTTGCTTCCTTGTCCTCATTTGTAAGTCGCTTTGGATAAAAGCGTCAGCTAAATGTCTAAATGTAAATGCAATATATTACGTATTTGATATATATACTGATATATATACTGATATATATACTGACGTACACATATACATACATATGTATCTTTGTGATCACTATCAGGATGTGAAAACACTTTGAAGATTGTTTTGACCTTGAATGTAAGACGTCTAACTGATTGTGTCTTAATTGCCCTTCAAAGAAGCCCCTCCTTGACCTTCTCTTTCTCTCCTGTGGTCTTGTGTACTGTACACATCAAACTTAAATACAAACTTAAGTACCAGCCACTTTTCGAAAGCTTGTCTTAAAATCTCCTCTCTGCTGGCCACTCCACAGTCTCTCCTCCACGCTGATTCTCTCCAGCGCACCCACCAGAGCGCCCTGCAGCTCCAGCAGCGGGCCGAGCTGCTGTTGCAGGCGGGCCACTACGACCCGGATGCCGTACGGGCCTGTGCAGAGACTGTGGCCCTTCACTGGCAGACCCTCATGCTGAAGATGGAAGACAGATTGAAGCTGGTTAACGCCTCTGTGGCCTTCTACAAAACATCTGAGCAGGTGGGTTGTGGATGAGAATGTGCGATAGTTATCATTGCTAGTTAGGACAGTAATTAGCACCCCCTAGTGGGCTAGTGGATAAACTTTGTTTTAAATTGAGTTAATTTGCAGTAAATTAACACAAGGTGACAGACACAATAACAGATAGCAAAGAATAAAGAAATGTGAATGAAATGTTTATTAAAAATACACACTTGTCAAATACGCATATTTAAAGAATAGACTATGTGATCTGAATATACAAGCACAGAAACAAATGTGCAAGTACGTGTATGCGTGTGTGTGTTTTCCGTATGGCAGGTGTGTAATGTGTTGGAGAGTCTGGAGCTGGAGTACAGGAGAGAGGAGGACTGGTGTGGAGGTCATGATAAACTGGGCTCAACAGCAGAGTCTGACCACGTCACCCCACTCATCAGCAAACACATGGAGCAGAAAGAGGCCTTCCTTAAGGTACACACACACACACACACACACACAGACACACACACATACTTACACACACACACACATACTCACACCCGCGTACACAAACTGAAACACCTGCAGAGTCCCACCAGACCTGTCCTTATAATACAACTGCATCTCCACACCACATGTGACCTCATGTCATTTTAAAGAGGCCATGAGATCATTTGTATTTGTTGTAGTTTGAATTACTATGTAGACCAACTCTAACATCCAATTAAAGATCCCTTACCCTTAATTTATGAAAAATCAGCTGTAGAAAGGGTTATGATGTCACAACCATAAGCATGTTAACATTGCTTGCCCACATTTACATATAAACACTTTGTGTATCAGACACACATATCAGATATTTTATCAGTAGGGTAAACACAAAATGCTTTAGAAATAAACTGTACAATTGGTTATGAACTTCAGAAGTGTTCTTTGGTTGTAGGCGTGTACTTTAGCACGGCGCAATGCAGAAGTCTTTCTCAAATACATCCATCGAAACAATGTGAGCATGCCTGGAGTCGCCACCCACAACCGCGCCACTGAATCCCAGGTCAAAGGTCAGTTCAGGACTAATTAAAATCGCTATCTACCAAATATACAGTCAGTTTGTTTGTGATTGTATCTGAATGTTTGTAATTGTTTATTGATTTTGTCTTCTGTTTTCGGTTAGCCATTCTGAGTGAGCTGCTACAGAGAGAAAATCGTGTGCTTCATTTCTGGACTCTTAAAAAGAGGCGTTTAGACCAGTGCCAACAGTACATTCTGTTTGAACGGCACGCCAAACAGGTGGGTGAGAGTTCTGTAAGTCATTTTTTGAAAAATATGGTGGTTTTGAATCTTTTGCAGCTTAGCATAGCAAGTAGCCATTTTGTGTTTAAGATTAGTCAGTTGTCTAGTAAAAAATGAACTGCTTGTCCAATGACAGGAGAGGATCAAACTGCTTTCCCTTGTTCAAACTGTGTTGTGTGTGCAGGCCATAGACTGGCTGCAGGACACGGGAGAGTATTTTTTAACTACACACACATCTCCTGGTGATAACAACGAAAAAACTCAGGAACTACTGAAGGAATATGAAGACTTCCGTGTCTCTGCTAAGGTAAAAACCTTTTACAGATAATAATGAAAGAATGGATGGAGATGATGTTGACCTGGAGATGAGGCTCTCACTCTTTCATCATTTCTGTCAGCAAACGCAGGAGAAGGTGAAGCTCTTGATCCAGCTGGCTGGTAGTCTGGTGGAGAAAGGTCACGTCCACGTGACGGAGCTGAAGAGGTGGGTGTCGACAGTGGACAGACGGTACCGAGACTTTTCGATGCGGATGGGTCATTATCGCTGCAGTTTGGACCGAGCACTGGGGCTGTGTTCTGAGGTGAGATTTGGTGAGAAGATGAGGTGAGAAGAAAACTGCAGTCATGAAGCATTTCAAGGGTCTTTAATTCCTTTCAGTTGTTAAACTTTACATTCCATTAATTATCCCATTTAGCTTTTTCTTTGTTTTGCAGTTACTAATTATATTATTGACTCATAGTGTACAAACAACTGTACCTAACTGTAGCTCATTCCTTTGACCCTGGAAGACGTGTCTCGTGATTTAAGCACTTAAATTGACTGGAAGACGGTTATGTTATCCAATGCGGCTCACAGTACATTCAGGTTATATATTTTATCAGTACATGCGCTCATTTAGCTTTTTCCTAAGTGCCTTACAAATAAGTGAGCATTTTACATTCCCTAGTAATCAAACCCATGACCTTGGTGTTGCAAGCGCTGTGCTCTACCAGTTACAGTTACAGAGCTCTCCTTTTGTTCTCTGCAACAGAACAATAAAGACCTAGAGCTGGACATAATCCCTGCCAGCCTGACCCACACCGACCCAGAGGTCAACCTCAGTGACCCCGACCACGAGGTCAATGAGGAAAAGAAGAAGTCGGCCAGGAAGAAGGAGTAAGTGTGGGGTGTTTTTAAAAGGCTTTCAGAACAAATCACGGCATCAGTAGCTTCTTCTTCACAGTAAATGCTGTTTAATCTTAACGGTTTCTAAAGTATTAGCTTTGTGATGAGACGCTCAGCCTCAGACGTTCTTTGCATCTGAATGGCTGTGATTAAGTGACTCTCAGCAGAGTGTTTCTGTCACACCTCTGTAGGTATATTATGGCTGAGCTGCTTCAGACGGAGAAAGCTTACGTGCGAGACCTGCAGGAGTGTCTGGAGGTGAGACTGTCTGTCTTTAATGGCAACAGCAGAGACAAATTTAACATTCTGCACGAGCTGCGAGAGAAGCTTTAGACAGTTTTTAACACATACACAGTAAACAAAGTTGTTTACTTTGACACAAATGCTGAGGCTTCACCCCAAACCAGTTGATTTTCTTTGTAGACCACAGTGAGTTAGACAGAATGTCCACGCTGCTCTTTTTTATATGATGAAATCAGGGTGAACTATTGCTGTAAGGAAAGTTAATGTCTTGTGCATTTATTCACAGACATTTCTGTGGGAAATGACGAGTGGGGCAGAGATCCCACCTGGAATCGCCAACAAGGAACATGTGATCTTTGGAAACATTCAGGAGATTTACGAGTTCCACAACAAGTATGTTTTAAATCTTTTAAACTGACTCGATGTTCAGGTTTATGGGCCGTTGATTTGCATACACGCAATAGCTTAACACTAAAGCTGCCACTCTCATGGCTCGTAAAACTTTAACTTTGATGGGCCGTATAAGTGTGTGACTAATCTGTGGTACTTTCCTAAGGCAATATTACCATTTCCTTTGCTTATATTTAGTGCTTTAATGCTTTTTTACAAACTTTGGTGCATGTTGTGCACAAAACCTTAACACTTAACACAGGCTGGTAAAAACAACCACTCAACACGCCTTTGAAACAGCAACACCCTGGCAACCTCCTACAACCTCCTCGCATCTTACGGCCAGTTTTTCTGCAGGCAAGCACCGCTCATAAAGCACCTTCAGAATGTTTTCTGTGTTTTTTGGCAGTATTTTTTTGAAGGAGCTGGAGAACTACGAGCAGCTTCCAGAAGATGTGGGCCATTGTTTCGTCACATGGGTGAGAGGAAGCGTCACATTCTTCCCTAATTATAATTATTTTTAATAATTATTTTCCTCTTCATGAATATTTAAAAACCATTGTGTGCTGACATCTTGTAAAAATGAGTATTTTTGATGCTTGATGACGTTTCATTTTAAGGTCGTAGTTTCACACTGTCATGAGGTGGTTTGTCACATACAGTGAATGTGTGTATTTGTCTCCATGTCTTAGGCTGATAAATTTCACATGTATGTCACGTACTGCAAAAACAAGCCCGACTCCAGTCAGCTGATTCAGGGTCAGGCCGGAAGGTTCTTCGATGTGAGTTGCCTCTCTGTTTTCTCATGTTTCTTCATGGAGGTTTGTATTATGACATGCAGAGCGAGATGGTATTAGGGTAAAACAGCGAGATGTGTTAAGTAAACCGGGTCAAAGAGATCACAGATGATAAATAACATTGGTCATGGTAGAGTTGATGGTTTAAACAGGTTTTGAGCACTGGTGGACCAGCTAAATAAACAGGAGCTAAACACCAGCTTGACCACGCTGAGAGACCAGTTTAAAACCAGTTAGGACTGGCAGGACACCTTACGTCTGTCATCTTAGCTGTGTATCATGTGTATAACATTACTGTGATTCTCTGCTGTTTCTCACAGGAGATTCAGAGAAGACACGGACTGGCCAATTCAATCTCCTCATACCTGATCAAACCGGTCCAGAGAATCACCAAATACCAGCTCCTGCTAAAGGTGCAGAGCCGGCGCTGCTTCACCTGTTCACACTGTAATGGAACTGAAAGTGATTTGAATTCAGAGTCAGTTTGGATGATATTCACACGTGTGTGTTTGTAAACAGGAGCTGTTGACATGTTGTGAGGAAGGGAAGGGTGAAATAAAGGAAGGTCTGGAGGTGATGCTAAGCGTGCCCAAACGCGCTAATGACGCCATGCATGTCAGCATGCTGGAGGGTGAGCGATCATTACAGCAAATGTGCAGCAAACATAACTGTATGCAAATGTGTTTCTTTTTGCATTTATATCCATCACAAAGTAATTTAAATAGCTTTTACCAGCAATGACTGATGACTTTCTTCTAAAACAGATGGTTTATATGTGTTCTGTCACATCTGTTTTTTGTTTTAATGTGAATTTTGTTATTTTTGTAAAAGGTTCTAAACACAGAGCATTAATTTTCAGCACAGCGCGATTTTAAAATTAAAAATATATATACTCATTTAACTGTTTTAGTTTACAAGTTAAAGTTTAATTAAAATTCTTAGTATTTGGTGTGGCTTTAATAATACTACACACATTTTTAAATGTATTTACAAGTTAAAAAGATTTTGTGGTGTTTTGCTTTTGAACCTTATTGTATATACAGTATATCTATAGACAAATAACACTATACTGTTTTAACTACCATTAGACCTTTATTAATGTAATATCACCATGGTTACAGCATAATCTATTACTGTTTATTGATAGATTGTATCTCCTTTGATAAGCACATAAACTATATAGTTGTTGTTACTAGTGTGCTGTGACCAGGTCTTAAACTGCCCGTTCATGACACTTGTGTTGGTCTGGTTTCAGGTTTTGATGAGAATCTGGCAGTACAGGGCGAGCTCATCCTTCAGGACACCTTCCAGGTGTGGGACCCCAAATCACTGATCCGCAAGGGCCGAGACCGACACCTCTTCCTCTTCGAGATCTCCCTCGTCT